>JBBPDC010000039.1:13511224-13529958 GCA_037974485.1 Hemigrammopetersius urotaenia | reverse complement strand
CCTCTCCAAGGAAAGAAAATGCAGAGAAGATTCACCACTCGGCAGGCCTTGGAAATGATCCTGAGTGAAGTAAACCCTTGTGACTCTGATGGAGAAGACATAGAACTTCAGCCGGATGCGGACTCAGAGCTGTCTGATCAGTTTTCAGGTTAAGTTTCTAATTTGAAAAAGTAAAATTGAGTAGTTTTAACATTTAATGGCCTGAATCTGTGCACGTTTCCCTTTAGTGCTTTGGTTTCGTGGTGGTGTGTGAGAAACTGAAGTGTTTTAGTTTGAGAGTTGAAGCAATTCAGCTGTTTATTCTGGTCATCTTTCATGGCCACGCCTACTTGTGTTTCTTCGTATAAATGCAGCCGAGTTTAAAGCCTCAGAGCCTGTAATTATCTAGATCTCCTGCTGTCAAGCGTCGGACCCCCACAGACAGACAGAAGAAGTGGAGATCTTTCAATGGTCCTGCTTCTGTTCTCTGGAGCTTCAGGCTTCAGGTTAAACTTCCATTAGTTTAACCAACAGACACTTCAGGGTTTGATTCAATTTCCAACTTAGTTTTTGCTTCAGCGGGTTCAAGAACCGAGACCGGGAGGTTCTGGAAGGGAAACCAGCTGCTGGAATTTAGGTCGGAGACCGACAGGTTCCATGGAGCAGAAAATTAAGTTGAGAGCAGGTTCCAGAAGGAGACAGAAGGTTCTAGAACAGAGCTAGAACAGAGACAGAATGTTCTACAAAGGCAACGAAAACAGAAAGGTTCTAGAACGGAAAAGAAATGGAACACAGTGTGTCCTAGAACAGAGACAGGTCAGTGACAGAGGGATCTAGATAAAACCAGAAGGTGCTAAAACAGAAACCAAGAGGAGAACAGTTAGATTTGTCTCACCACAAGAACCTTTATAATTGGACTAGATGTCTTGTTGAGGTTCTATGGACTGAGCGAGACGGAAGGATCTAGATCAGTGCCGTTTGTGCTTTCGTACTTTTTTGTTTGTACTTTCCTTTGAGTGTGTATGTGTTTGGGGTGTGATGAACCCAGTTGTTCTTGTTTTTTTGGTTCTCCTGACCCAGTTTAACACACAGAAACACAGAACAACACAGACCTGCAGCTTTTGCACTGAAAAACAACTACAGACTCGGAGAGACAGAGAGAGAGAGACTCTGTCTCTCTGTGTCTTTCTCTGTCTCTCTCTGTCTCTGTCTCTTTCTCTGTGTCTCTGTCTCTCTCTGTCACTGTCTCTCTGTCTCTCTCTTTCTGTCTCTCTCCCTCTCTCTCTGTCTCTGTCTCTCTCGCTTTGTGTCTCTCTCTGTCTCTGTCTCTCTCTCTCTCTCTCCTCATTAGTCGTTTCTGTCTGTTTTTCTCCTGCTGTTTTTTCTCTCGTTCTCTGGTTCAGTGCCTGCAGCCAGTCAGTGTCCTCTTTTCAGAACAGCAGGAAAATCTCTCTCCTCTATTTTGTTGTGTAAAGGATAATATCAGATTATCAGGCTAAACAGAAACATCTTCAGCTGTTGGAGACGCCTGGTTCCATTCACCTCCACTATATTAGTGTCGGAGACGTCTGGTTTCGTTCACCTCCACTATATTAGTGTTGGAGACGTCTGGTTCCGTTCACCTCCACAATATTAGTGTTGGAGACGTCTGGTTTCGTTCACCTCCACTATATTAGTGTTGGAGACGTTTGGTAACGTTCTCCTCCACTATATTAGTGTTGGAGACGTCTGGTTCCGTTCACCTCCACTGTAAAGAAATATCACCAATGCCGCATCTCTGCTATCAACCGTTGACATAATTCATTGGTGTTGGTATTCTAGGTTGTTATGGTATCCTAGGTGGTTGCTAGGGCCTCCTAGGATGTGTGTTCAGGTTCACCTGGTTATCCAGGATATAAGGTTTTTTTTTTAAATCCATGTGGTTGCTAGGATGTTGCTTTGTTAATGGTGACATTATAGAAGAGTTCTTCTATAACTTTTTTGCAACAAAGTTGCTGTTTATGATTTAGTTTGGTAATGGTATCTTGAAAACTGCAACAAATGGTTGACAGGAAAAATAATAGTTGAAATAGTTGAATATATGAAAAAGTTGAAGATATCAGATTCATATATGAATATGAATCTGATACTACTATGATGAAGAATTATAATTAGAATAGCCTAGTTCTAATCAATTCATTTATTCAGGGTTTGGGGTGGGTCAGGGTGGTGATGGGAAGCGATGATGGGAAGGAGAGCAGCGGGCGGGTTGGGGTGGGTGGGGCAGGGCGGTGATGGGAGGTGACGCTGGGAGGAGGAGTGGCAGGTGGGTTGGGGTGGCAGGGCGGTGAAATGTCAGCGCCTGCTAAAGGAGAAATTAAAGATGTGAAAATGAGGGTGGGGTGAGGCAGCAGGTGAAGGTCAGGAGGCGAGTGAGACCAGATTAAAATGTCGGGCTCCTGCGCCGGAGAAGTCAGTCGCAGTCCTGCTCCGGTTCGGCCGTCCCTGTCCCCATCCCCGTCCCCTGGCCGCTGAGACGCCAAGACTCCATTAATCACAGTGACAACAGAAACAGGCCAGAAAACAGTTTATAGAACACGGACACTCACACCAGCCGACCGGGTCACATTACCAAGAACGGCAAGGGGACTGCCATCGGCTGTTTCAGCGCGACCGGTTTAAACCACAAAACCTTCAGCGGCAAGTCTGTTATCAGACCCCAGCTCAGTCTGTCAGAATGAAGATGTGGATCATTCGAACACTGGAGAGCTTTTTGGATTATTTGTGGGTTTGAGTCTGAATAAATAATGTTCTGTTGATAAAGTGGCTTTTCTTGTTTCTAGCTGTGGATGTTCCTGGTTCTAGATGAGGCTGTTCATAGTTCTAGCTGTGGATGTTTGTAGTTCTAGCTGTGGCTGTTTGTGGTTCTAGCTGTGGATGTTTGTGGTTCTAGCTGTGGGTAGTTTTGGTTCTAGCTGTGGCTGTTTGTGGTTTTAGCTGTTGCTGTTTGTGGTTCTACCCACTAGGCCAGTCCCCATCTTTTTCAGAATAACAGACAGAATCGTAAAAGGACAGGACGATTCCACAGACAGTGTGATGTCTTGGTGTTTTCCACACCTGGACCAGCTTAGTGTTTCTGATAAAGTGGCCAGTGTGTGGAAGAACAGGGCGTTTCTGATGAAGTGGCCAGTGTGTGGAAGAACTGTGTGTTTCTGATAAAGTGGCCAGTGTATGGAAGAACTCTGTGTTTCTGATAAAGTGGCCGGTGTGTGTGGAAGAACAGGGTGTTTCTGATAAAGTGGCCAGTGTGTGGAAGAACAGGGCATTTCTGATAAAGTGGCCAGTGTGTGGAAGAACAGGGCGTTTCTGATAAAGTGGCCAGTGTGTGGAAGAACAGGGCGTTTCTGATAAAGTGGCAGGTGTGTGGAAGCTCTACAGGGCTGATGCTGGTCTGACAGTCTCCATCATGGTTTGATCCATCATCTGGTCTGAACCGCGGTTACTGATCGGAGCATTGATCTCCTGCAGTCGTACTGATTGCTTCCTCGTGCCATAAATCGCCTGCACACAACCTGCTGGACACGCTCTGCCCTGCAGGACACGCTCTGCCCTGCAGGACACGCTCTGCCTTGCAGGACACGCTCTGCCCTGCAGGACGGAGCTCCAGCTGTGATCTCCAGGAGGAGACGAGCAGATCAGGTTCAGACCATTATGCTGTAAATTCCGACCCTAAACTACTTGAGTTTCTGAAATGTGTCCAGAATAAACAAAATAAATATAAATAAACTATTAATCCCTCACACCTGGACTGGCCACTTTATCAGAAATACCCTGTTCTTCCACTACAGGGAAGGGGTTTCCGATAAAGTGGCCAGGGGTGCATGTGAGGGTAGGTATGGAGTCTCTGATATGACTGATACTGTCTCACCCAGCCTCTTCAGTACACACACACACACACACACACACAGATTTAATCTGTCTCTGGCTCCTTCACTCACACTGACATGCTTTCTTGCTCAAACACACACAGACACTCACACACACACTCACACTCTCTCACACAGAGATTTAATCTGTCTCTGGCTCTTTCACTCACGCTCTCACGCTCTCTTGCTCGAACACACACACACACATACTCATATACACACACACACACACCCACACTCTCTCTCTCCACCCTGTCTGACCTTCATAAATCTCCTGTCCTAATGAGGCGGGTGATGACATCACACTCTCCAAGACAGCCCGGGTAAATCTCTCGAGGCTCGCAACGTTAGCATCAAGACTCATCCCTCACACACACACACACCATCCCTCGCTCTCAGACACAGATACACAGCGAGACACAGACTGGGCTGCTTTACATGCGCTGCGTTCACCACCATCAGCAACGCTGGACTGAAGACGCTCAAACCGTGTCATTGATCAAGGTTTCATTTTCCAATAAACCCTCCTTTCAGCCCCTCATTCCTTCATATCTCTCTCCCAGAGATCCAGACTTTCCTGTGTGTTAGTGTGTTGTTGAGGAAGAGTTCTCCAGGCTTCCTGAAGGACCGTCAGAGCCTCTCATTTCCAGTCCAGTCCCTGAACTTGACCAGTTTCAGAGGAATGTTTCTGTTGTTTAAGACACACAGTGACCTACGTATGAATCATTCAAGCAGAACAAAGAGCATCTAACTGAAGTCCTGAACCAGTGAAGAACGAGGAGCAGACGATTTCAGATGATCAGGCGGTGATCAGTATACTGGTGGTGCTGAATGCTGAGTGGGCGGAGCTTGTATCTTTAGACACTTTGCAGTCTGTCAGTAAAACAACTGTTCACATTTCTGTAATTTAATCTCCTCAGTGAGACAGAGATCAGTGAGACAGAGACAGACCGGCTGCGCTGGTGACGGTGGTGAAGGGACAGAGGTGGCAGCTCTCAGACGTTTCAGATGCACTCGGCACTCAATGGCAGCTGGACAGCCCTGACGGGGCCTCTGTGAATCCAGGGAGGAACACATGGTGGCTGTCACCAGGAGCTCACACACTCCTGCAGATCCACACACCCTCAGGCAAGAGAGAGAGAGACAGAGACAGAGACAGAGACAGAGAAAGAGAGAGAGAGAGAGAGAGAGGCAAAGAGAGAGAGACAGAGAAACATAGACAGAGAATGAGAGACAGAGAGGCAGAGAGAGAGAGAGAGACAGAGAAAGAGAGAAAGAGTTACCGTCAGCCTGATTTGACACTTGCTGCTTTTCTAGCTGATATTGTGAAGCATGTGATCCTCGAAGGCCGAAGGTCAGACTGAGGGAATTCCGTCTGAGATCATTCTTCCTTGTCTCTGGGCCGCATGACTGGGAGGAGCTTATTTACTGCAGGGATTCTCCTGGAAAATTGAACCTTTAGCAACTTAACGCGGAGCCAAACGTATTGGAAGCTCAGAGCTGCTAGAGCATGGTCTTTTAGTAAAGTGCGTCCTGAATCAGAGCGTCAGGGTCTCGGAGCGTTGGGTTCTTGAAGGGTCGGGGTCTTGGAGCGTCGGGGTCTCGGAACGTCGGGGTCGCGGAGTGTCGGGGTCTCGGAGCGTCTGGGCCTCGGGGTCTCGGAGCGTCGGGGTCGCGGAGTGTTGGGGTCTCGGAGCGTCTAGGACACAGTCTAACACAGTCTTACAAAGTCTAACCCAGTGTAACACAGCCTAATACACTTAAACCCTGAGAGCTTAACAGTCCTATCACAGTCTAACACCGTCTAACACAGTTCAGCACAGTCCAACACAGTCTAGCACAGTCTAACACCGTCTAACACCATCTAACACAGTCCAACACCATCTAACACAGTTTCAGTCTAACACAGTTCAACCCTGTCTAACTCTGTCTAACACAGTTCAACCCTGTCTAACTCTAACACAGTCTAGCAGTCTAACACAGTCTAGCAGTCTAACACAGTCTAGCACAGTCTAACACCGTCTAACATAGTCTAACACAGTTCAACACTGTCTAACATCCTCTAACACTGTCTAACACCGTCTAACACAGTTCAACACCATCCAACACAGTCTAGCACAGTCTAACACAGTTTGACTGATCTCTCTGTCCATACACAGCCCAGTGCACCTTTGTGGCCTTTCATTCACCATGAATTTATTATTCTAAATATCTGTATCTGTATCTTTTTAAATGTTTTAATAGATTTTCATATCTTTTGAATTTTTTACTCCCTCCACTTTTTATGCGTTGTGTGTTTATTCTGTTCCTGTGGAGAGCGTCTGACCTTGAGTGGCGATAAATAAACTGGACTTTTGCAGGCAGGAGTGAGTTATGAGGTCTGAGACAGAAACGCTACATGAAACCAGACAGCAGCCGGGAAAAAGAGAGAGAAGCTTCTCCTACACACACACACACACACACACACACACACACACTCCTACACACTCCTACACACACAGACACACATACACACTCCTACACACACACACATACACACACTCCTACACACACACACACACACACTCCTACACACACACATACACACACACACTCCTACACACACACATGTACACACACACACACACACATTCACACATTACTACTCAAACACACTCACACACACACTCACACATGCATGCACACACTCCTATGCGCGCGCGCACACACACACACACTCTAACACTAACGCGGGGGGGGGGTTTGTTCCTTTAGGTGACAGATATGTTGCCGCACTCCATTCACACACACACACACACACACACACACACACACACAGAGAAACCGCAGGTGTGTGTAGAGGAAGGTGGCGCCTGGTGATGGGCTTTGGTGCTGGAATTGAATTGTCGATTTAAATCGTGTGTTTGAGGCCGGAGGGCTGGAGGCGGAGCCTCAGGAATGAGGAGTGACCGCGGCGGAATGGGCTCGGGCTGCTTACGCATTCAGCCAGCGGCTCCCGAGGCTCCGGAGGGCAACCGCAATTTCTCCTCAGGCGGCTCCTGGAGGCGGAGGCTCTTCTGAGAGCGATCCCTCAGAGAAACTCCATCCTGACAAAAGCCAGTTATCGGAGACACGCCCCTCATAATACCATAGAGACTGACCTGATGCTGTTGACACGCCCCATCCTCTACCCCTCCCCTCTGGACACGCCACCTACTCTACCGCACCCCTCTGTACACGCCCTTCCTCTACCGCTCCCCTCTGGACACGCCCCCTCCTCTACCCCTTCCCTTTGGACATGCCCCCTCCTCTACCGCTCCCCTCTGGACATGCCCCCTTCCTCTACACCACCCCTCGGGGCACACCCCCTTCTCCAATTCACCTGTCTGGATACAATTGGCTGTGGCGTTTCTTGCTGGCGTGTGATTGGCTGAAGCTTTGTGTGTGTAAGCAGCTCAGAGCTCGGGGCAGTGTTTGTGTGGATGTAGGAGAGAAAGAGGACGAGTTTATTCGAACAGAACCTCATGGACTCAGAGAGAACCGTGGTTCTCCATCCTCACGTTTATGATTAGGGTCTAGTAAACAGTGTTTTAAGTTTAGATGGAGAAAAGGGCTTTAAAGGAGCCAAATTAAAGTAAAGAATTAGTAAAGAAAAAAAGTAAAGAAAAAAGAAAGTAAAGAAGATACATATTGATTACATGGACGACAAGTGCCCCCCCCCCCCCACCCCCCATATTTACTGTGCAGATGTACTTAGATGTTAATGTATAATGATGTTAGTGGTTGCATTATGGAGTAAAGTTACTACTTTTGTGTCTAAATCAAACCTGCTCTCTTTCTCCGGTGACGCGTTCATATCATGAAAAATAGTTGTTTTTCATTTATTATAACTTTTAGATTCATCTGCTGCCATGCGGATAAATTTGATGAATTTTTCATGAACAGCTTCATTTTGAGTCAGAGTTTCGTGACGGACGTGCATGAAAAAGAGAGAGAGAGAGACAGAGAGAGAGAGAGAGAAAGAGAGAGACAGAGAGAGAGAGAACAAGAAAGAGGTGAAGGTGTGTTTGTGTGTTTGTTTGTTTGAGACACACTTGTTGCCGCTGTTTCGTTGTGATGCCGGACGAACAGGCGGAGCCTCTTCACCCGCCAACCATTTCAGCGAAAGTGTTACACAGCGGCATCTGGATTATGGTGATCCAGAATTAATCCACACAGGAGCCTCTGTGTAATCCCATAAGGCTCGGAGCGGCGGTGAAACTGTGCGTGTAGTCGCCGAACGGCCCACAGCGAACACAGCCTGCAGCTCTGCGACTGCGGCGGCGGGGTTTTCAGGACAGTCATGCTAATGGGCTCCCTGGAGCGGGTCCTTGTTCTCCTTTTGTTTTGCTGATGATTCTGAGAGCACGACTGCAAATAAAATTTTATAACCAAATGTTGTCGGTTCGTAAACACGGCGGAGGCCATTAGCATTTTATAGACTGAACGAGGGATTTAAGCCGAATTCCACAGTAAAAACACAACAGTCCTGGGTGGCTCAGGGCTCTGGTGCTGGGGAGTATGTGAAAATATTAACAACACCAAAGTATATTCGCTCATTAAAACATGCGTTTCGTTCCACCCCAGAAATTTCCCAGTTTTTCTTTATGCTCATACACCAAAAACAACAGTGCCTGTATCTCTAGGTGGCGCTAATTTCTCTCGTCTGTCTCTCTTTTACAGATGCTGTGGTTGAGTGACTGAACGGAACGCCACTTTTCAGAAGAGCGAGGGCGAAAGGCCAGGGGCCATGAGTCTCAGTGGGAAACGACGCTACACCCCTATAACGCAGAACACTTGAAATGGAGACTATGTTTGGAGCTTTGTGTCCAGTGCAGCTGTGATTGCCCCCAGGAAACTCACTCGTTCCCAGAACTGTGTCTGAATAATCCTTTTGGCTCTTCTTTTTCCTATTTTGGGTTCTGATCTCTTGCCCTTCCCCTCTGAAACAAAGCAAATCCAACCCTCAGTCTCTCACAGAAATGGAGAGCCTCCCTAAATCCTCTCCCCCTGCCCTCTCACTCCTCTTCCTGCCCTTGCTCTTCTTCCCCCTGCCCTCATTAGTGAGGGGTGACTGCTGGCTCATTGAAGGGGATAAAGGCTACGTATGGTTGGCCATCTGCAGCCAGAACCAGCCGCCCTACGAGACGATCCCTCAGCACATCAACAACACGGTGCATGACCTGCGCCTGAATGAGAACAAGCTCAAGGCTATTTTCTTCAGCTCCATGAGCCGCTTCACCAACCTGACTGACCTCAACCTCACGAAGAATGAGATCTCCTACATTGAGGACGGGGCCTTCGCTGGACAGGCCAACCTGCAGGTGCTTCAGCTGGGATACAACAAGCTGACCAACCTCACCGAAGGGATGCTGAGGGGCCTGGGCAGGATGCAGTGCTTGTTCCTACAGCACAACCTCATCGAGATCATTTCCACCAACGCCTTCTGGGAGTCTCTCAGCCTGAGCAGCCTTGACTTGTCCTCCAACAAGCTGGCCAAACTGGACCCGTCCACCTTCACGGTTCTCGGACGTTTGATGGTGTGTGAGCTTGCCGGGAATCCTTTCCACTGTGGCTGTGAGCTCTACAGTTTCCTGACCTGGCTGGAAGCCTTCAACAATGTCACCCACACTTACGACCGGCTGCAGTGTGAAACCCCACGGGAGCTTGTCGGTTATCCTCTGCTAAGCCCGATGTCCAGTCATGGACGGAATGCTCGCTCCATGCTGTCATCCAGGTGCAAGGACGGCGTGATTATTCCTGGCATAACCTCCCTGCCCCCTGACCTGGACGCCTCCGGCATAGGGCCAGATTTTTCAGACCAGATGGGGACATATCATCAGCCCACAGCGTCGTCGACGGCAGGTCCATCCTACAGCCCCAGTATCAAGCTGCAGTCGGTTTCTCTCACCTCGGCCCTGCTGCTTGTCCAGATCCCTCGACCTTACAGCAAGATGTACATCCTGGTGCAGTACAACAACACACATGTGTTTGATGTCATAAACCTGAAAAAGAAGAAAGAGACGATCCCGCTGAACGCCCTCAAGCCTCACACAGATTACACCTTCTGCGTGGCCTCCATCCGTAACTCACAGCGGTACAACCACACTTGCCTGCACTTTGCCACCCGATCGCCGAGCCCCGATGACCTGCACGCCAACCCGTCTACCACCACCCACTACATAATGACCATCCTGGGCTGTCTGTTCGGCATGGTCATCGTGTTGGGTTTGGTGTACTACTGCCTGCGCAGGCGTCGTATTCAGGAAGAGAAAGAGAAATCCATCAGTGTGAAGAAAACAATCCTGGAAATGCGTTACGGGCCCGAGGCAGCAGCCGCAGCTGCCAGTGACCCCTCAGCCTTGCAGAAACTCCATGAACAGGTCCACCACCAGCACCACCACAGCAAAATGCCACAGTCCACCTCTTCAAGCATGGGGATGCTCCACAGCTCAGGCAACACCAGCTCATCCCGCTTGTCCTCACTTCCTCAGGTGGAGAAGATGGCCACAGCCTACTCAGAGGCCACGGCCACCAGCAAGGGGAACTACATGGACGTGCGAACATCGGCTATTGGGGAAGAACGGGCCAGGGATGGAGCTGTACCAGGAACAGGGGACGAGATTGCGAGGGAGGAGAATGGGATTGATGTGGGGGAGGACTCTGAAGATGATGGTCGGGGATCAACCTCAGAAATCTCTACCATCGCAAAGGAGGTGGACAAAGTTAACCAGATCATCAATAACTGTATCGATGCCCTGAAGTTGGATTCTGCAGCTGTCGCAGCAGCGGCAGCTGCCGCCGCCGCCACCACAGATGAAAACTCCTCTTCCCCACCTCCACAGTGCATGACCTCCTCCCCCAGAGGTCTCATCCCTCTTTCTCCATCAGTAACAGAGTCATGCCAGATCATGTCTTCTCCCAAACTCCCCCCTTTACCACCTGTTCCTCTCGTCCTGCCCCTGTCCGAGAGACCAGGCATCAGCGGAGGTGGTTTTCTTTCACCGCCTTACAGAGACCCGCCCCCCGCCACGGCTGCGAGGCCTTTGCAGCGGCAGTTGAGTGCTGATGCTGCAGTCGTTGTTCTCAGCAACGCAAAGAATCGCTGTGGTGCCACTTCCGGATCCATGAAGAATGCTCGGGTCTTTAGTCTGGATGTCCCTGAGCCTCTTAGCTCTGACTCCTCAAAGTTTGTAGAGAAAGGCAGCCCTGTTGTGTGCGGAGAGCCCCTCGAAAGGCTCCCTCTAGTGGGAGTTCAAGGGGGTAGCAATGGCAGGGGAGAAGGTGGCAACGGGGGAGGAGGAGGAGGCGGCGGTGGCAGTGGTGGTTCGGGTGGATGTGGTGTTGTAGTTCCAGGTGGGGGCAGCATGGCGCAACAGCACCTCCTGGAGGTGCACCCAGACTACCACTGCTCAGAGCACCGACACTCCTTCCCCGCACTCTACTACGAGGGTGCCATCGACTCCCCTGCCCAGAAAGCATCCTTCCTAAAGCCCCTCTCTCGCACCAAGAGGGACACTGCCTATTCCCAGCTATCTCCTCGCCACCACAATTACTCGGGGTACTCCTCCAGCCCGGAGTATTCTTCCGAGACAACCCTGAAAATCTGGGAGCGCTTTCGGCCCTACAAGAAAAGCCCCCGTGAGGAGGCCTACATCGCAGCCGGCCACGCCCTTCGGAAGAAAGTGCAGTTTGCTAAGGACGAGGACTTGCATGACATTCTTGACTACTGGAAGGGCGTGTCTGCCCAGCAGAAACTGTAAGTTGATTGAGAGGCACAATGACACGAGACTGCAGAGAAAAGAGAGCTTGTAAGCGGCTCTTGAGACGAAGCTAAGTACTCTGGGCCCCACAGGCCACCGAAGAGACACGTGTTTGAAAATAAGCCTGATTTGGGCAGGACTTATCAAAGAACAGATCTTTAACTAATCAAAATTTGCACAGGAAAATGTGGTACTTATTTAAAGCATCCAGAACGACCAAATCCCTCTTTATTTTTTTGCCGTGCACAATTGCACTATTTTAAATCCTAATTTGAGAGGAAAATAGACTCAATGAATCAATTAATGGTTTCTGTTTAATTGTAAACGATGCCTGATTCCACACTGTAGGGATGATAGTAAGTGATGCGTAACAAGTTAATTGTTGTGAGCTTTAGGGAAAATTGCAGGTTTGAGTTCTAAAGCTGAATGTTTTTTTGTTCACGCTAAGCATGCTCGTTGGTCTGAGACATCCTCGCCGTGTGTTAGGCATGCTTTTTTAATAGCGGAGGGAAAGGATTGGATATACTTTGTGTTGTGGAAGTGTAGCAATTCATATTGAGACAGTTATTTATTAAATTTCTCTCTTTTTTTCCCATCCTGTAGCTCAGTCAGTTCTAATTTATTACACGCTCCATATTTTGCCCGAGAGATTGGCCATTCATTTGTGCTTCTTGCACAAATGTTACCAAAAGAATGAGGCCTGCAGGGGATTGGAGAGAAAGGAAATTGAATTAAAAAGAGGATTCTCTGGTATGCGAAGGCAATTTGCCAGGGGAGCTTAGGCCTTTACATTCGGCAGCTAGATGTAGCATTGGATGCAGGTCTAGCCTCATGTTCCTCTGCATCCCAACATGGTCCATTACCCTTTTACAGACACTGTGTTCCTGCCATTGCTCCGATATGTGTGTGTATGTTCCAGATGATGGCCTGCTGGATATTGATTAAGCTGCATTACTTTGTTTACCACAATGATTAATAATATACTGCATCAAAAACGTTCCTTTCAAACACTGTTGTGACCCAGTCGATTAGGTTCTGTCTGCCTGGAGATTCGGGCACTAAGGAAAACCACGTTAAAAGGTGCAGGTATGAGGGATCAGGCAAAAGGTAATTAATCCTCGCACCTCTATTCTTAAGGCCCCGTCTGGCTTAATTGGGTAAATTGAATTAGCCGTTTCGGAGGGTAGTCATGGATGAGCTGGTATATTTAACACTGCCTGCCCTGAAAATGTGATTGTAACTAATTTTGCTTCCTCGAGTCAGGTCGGGTCAGGTCAGGTCATTACGTCCCAGAGTCGCCACGTGGGCTCTGGATGGCTAAAAGGCCATAGAGGCTAATTGATTTTCTGAACAAAAAGTTGAAGAGATGGGGGCGGACCCAACTGACAGTATCGTTCAGTCTTTCAGTCAGTAGGGTTCTCAAAGTAGGCTCTCTTCTTCAGCTTGTTTGAGGAATTAGGATGGTTGGAAGAGTTCCAGGCAGCTCCCTTACTCCCTCCCTCACTGCTGCATGTGGCTGGGGTTCGACAGTGAAGACACTGCCCCAGTGTGGAAAACACCAAGTGCCATCAAGTTTAAGTCTGCTTAACGATTATCGATCCATGTGTGACGAGCGTATCTGGAGACTTCAGCACTTAAAAGTCTCGAACCCACTGTGATAGGAGTTCAGGTAGTAAACGTCCACACCGCCGGAGCGGCAGGATCAATACTCTGTAATTGAGAATTGACGCAGCCGAAATCCAAAACACCCAGGGTTCCCTTGTGATCCATTTTGGGTGGGGGGGGGGGGGGTGTCCTTTTTCGGTCCAGGAGCCACGAGCGCAGCTTAATCTGCTAAACAGTGATTATCACCTGCAGGCAGTCACAAAGAAAACAGTGTAATCATTCACGAGCTGATGGAGCCGAATGAGTTCTGGTCACGCCTTCGCCTTAATAGCATTAACTTTAGTATTAATGCAGGTTCGGTTTCTGAAGAGGCGCACAGCTGAGGGGTCATTAAGGGTGTTTTTTTACACTCAGTCCGTTTCAGCCCTTAAAGCAAGATTTGAGTCGCAGCATGGTTCGGATTAATGCACATTTTTAAACACAAAATGCTCCAAGTTCACTTTGACTGTTTTCGCCCTCTAGGCTTGCCGTAGGTAGGACGCGTAGAAACCATATACGTCTATGCTGGAAACTCAACAGGAAATAAAGAAATAAAACTAAAAAATACAAATAAATGAATAAATTATCATACAAAATAAAAAAACGAATAAATAGATAAAGGGATTCTTGTCACGATCAAGTTTATCTACCAAGCTGCTCAGACTGTAGAACAACAGCAGCAGAACTTAGTGGAAAATGTAGAAGTTCAGTAGAGCTTTTAACCGTCTGCTCTTCTGGAGAAAAACAGTCCCAGCAATGAAAAACGGGAAGAAACAGCAGTGGCAGGTTAGAGGAGGAGCTAAAGTGTGAACAGAAAGAGAACTGAGACTCTTCTGAGCTGAAGTGGAGCATAAAGAGAACCGGGTTCCTTTCTGCTGGTCCAAGTTCTGGAGCACTTCTAGAGGACCGAGCTCGGTTCCTTTAAAGCGGACTAGATGTGAAAACACCCTTAGATTGCAGGAGACTGAACCAGAGGTTCTGCTCTTGGTCCTCAGCTTTCAGGGTCATTGATTTTCTCAGTGCAGCTGTGCAACATCCTAGAAGCGCGGTGAGATATCTAATGAAGAGGGAGACTTCCTGGGAGACTTCCTGAGAAAACTCCAAGTAATACCTAAGATCACCAGCTCCAGGTAGCTTTGAAAGCTGAGCACTAAGAGGAACTGATTGATCAAACCAGTGCCAAGATGATCCAAGTGCCGTAACCAGTCTTCGCTCGCGGAACTGGAAGACTAGACATGCTTTAACTGGAGAGACGGTTCCTCTCATCCACGTCAGTGTTAACGAGATCAGCCTGGTCTTCTGGGTCAGTGGTTCCCAACCTGTTTTCCTCAAAGTCCCCCAACCCCCCCCAACCCCAACTCCCACCCACACAGACACACAAACAGAATAAAGTCATTAATTACACACAGCGGTTGTAGGTTTTTGTTTATACTCTTACACATACACACACACACACACACACACACACACACACACACCTTACATAAGGAATAAAGATAGACTTTCATAGATGCATCAGCATCTCCTTCAGACAGTTACCTTAAAGAGGGAAATCTGTTGATACACTATGAAACCAAACGCCTTATTTTTTACCCCTAAAATGACCCAAATTGTAACTTCCCATGCAGGAAATAAAGGAAATTAAGGCTAAAAGTGCACAGATTAAGGGGCAAAACTAAATTTTACCTTTTAAAATTTGCCCCTTAAATAAAAGAATCATGTCAACACCTGTTATTAATTACAATAATAACAAATGTCAATAACAATAAGCAAGTTATTCCCAAAATTTTTAATGTGTATAAATACAATGTTGATAACCTCAGTGCAGAATAAATTGTGCACACCCCCTGCCATCTCTAGCACCCTCTAAGGGGGGGCCTGGACCCCAGGTTGGGAACTACTGTTCTAGATCACACACTCAGTTTGAGCATGTTCCAAAACATCAGAAACGAGGAAAACAAGCTCCTCGGGTGTCTGAAAGCAGCAGGTGGCGCTCTAGTCTCTATAGGGAGTGTTTGGGTTGAGGTTAAAGGGGCATTCTGGCCTCGGAGTTCAGGATTCTGTGTTCTTTTTGTCCATCAATGATATTCAACATGCCTTAAAGTAGTAAATCAGTCACCATACACCCCCCCACCCACCTAATAACGAGGAAATTCTGACTGCTAGCAAAATATTAATGGGATATTTCACCTCTTAGCGGTGCCACACCCCTCACCTCAGACTGTCCAACCTCAGTGGTGGCACTGGACTGCCTGCCTCTGGACCAAGAGGTCATGGGTTCAAATCCTACCTTCAGCACCACCACTGGGTGCCTGAGCAAGACCCTTAACCCCACGTTGCTCCAAGGAGAGACTACCCCCTGTAGGCAGGGGATGGAAGTCGCTTTGGATAAAAGCGTCTGATAAATGCTATAAATGTGTTGTCTTCAGTTACACACACACACACACACACACTATGAAACCAAACACCTTAATTTTACCCCTAAAATGACCTAATTTTAACCTCCCATGCAGGAAATGAAGCAAAATTAGGGGTAAAACTGCACAGTTTAAGGATTAAGGAAAAAACAGCTGAATTTTACCTTTTCAAATTTGCCCCTTAAATACTAAAACCTCCTGAATTAAACGTAAGATGGGGTTTCACACTCCGGCCTTAAATCTAATTTTAAGGTGTAATTCGGGTTTGGAGTATTTTCAGGGTAAATGAGTTCAGTTCATTTTAAGTATGTTGTGTTTTGTAGAAACATCTGAAACATCCATTGGACATTTAAATATAGTTACAATAAATTGAAGAAAAAAATAAGTATTAAAAATATATAGAATTGAATTTAACATTACAGGTGTAAACAAACGTTTACAGATGTGAAGGGGGGGGGGGGTCTTTAAACTCCACCACTGTTAAGACGGATCCTTCCGTTTGGCCGGAATGTCCCTTTCAGATTCAGCTCACGATCGAGTGGTTCTTCGGCTGCAGAACATCTGAAACAGCAACAGATTCTGTGTTCGGCTCTGAAATGTGAGCATGGCATGAGACTTGTAGAGCAAGGAGGGCCGACCGGTGGTGTTCACATATGCTCCTCTACACCAGGAGGTTAGCTACCGGAGGCCAACTGTGAAACAAAACACGAATAGAAACCTTCCAGGACACAATCACACGTCCACACTTTTGTACAAGGTCACGCAAGATTATCCACACACATACACACATATATAAATATATAAAAGAACATCCATATCCTGTAGAGCCCGTTTACAGAGACCTGTCCCGAAAGGACGGGACTAAACATGGGAAAGATTTGTTTATTTATTTGCCTGCTTCTCATTGGCTAGTGTGTCAGTCACTGACTCTGACCTTGCACTGTCCTGAGTGCTGACGTGTCGTTCAGGAATATCTTTAGCTTTTGTTTTTCTGACGTTTGTGGGAACATCTTGGAGAACCGAACGTCTGATGTGTTCCTTGGTGCTCTCCTAATCCGTCTGTAGAAAGTCAGCAGCGACTCTGAACACTTTTATCAGCCCTGAAAGACGAGCACTGGCATCTTCATGGGGTCCCAGTTTTCTCCAGCCCTCACTGAAACATCACGCAACATGAAACCGCGTCAAATTTGCATACGGCGTCCCGTTCTCAAGTGTTCCGGCAGGTTCTCCGTGTTACGACAGGTTCTCCATGTTCCGGCAGATTCTCCGTGTTCCAGCAGGTTGGACGCTCTGCTAGCCTTAGTGGTTTTTGGTTTATTTGTTTCGTTATTTCAATTATATTGAACTTTTAACTGACGGAACGTTTTCTCATGACCTGTTTCCACAGAGACGAGACACTTGTCTCGGCGAGACTGGACTCACTGTGACTGCCCCTGATTCTCTAATGGAGTGTAAGGTAAATGGAGGTCGGCAACGTTGAGAGAAGTCACCAAATTAGTGGTTCAAGAAGATCAAAACCTCATAAACAGACTTGTTAATCTCGTTAATCTGACAGAGTCACAGTCTTTAAAGGAGTCTGTCCAGGTTCAGTTTAGTCACTCAATGTAAACCTTCGGTGGTTCTGAAGGAAAGTTATACTGAGTGATGGGGAGAGGGATGACCACCCTACCCACCCACCCAGAGAGAGAGAGAGGACAGTTATACTGAGTGATGGGGAGAGGAAGGACCACCCTACCCACCCCGAGAGAGAGAGAGAGAACCAGACGTCTCCATTTTACCTCACGACGCCCTGCATGTATCCCTCCACCGTGAACGGGTTTAGTTTTAGGACCAGAATCTTCTCAGAACTCTGCTAGAACTATCTCTGCTGTGGTGAGAAAAGCCAGCTGGGTGGAGCTCAGCTCTCGACAGGATGACTTCATGTCTTTTTTACGCTGCAGGAGGTCAGGGGTGTGATATTATGCACACACACACACACACACACACACTCCTGCCTCTCCTGCTCCGTGGAAAACGCTGTGTAAGCGTAATTGATGTAAATAAGGTTAAAAATAGCATCTAGTTCATCTCCTTTGCCAAGCATACCCCCCCACCCGCAGGCCTGAATCCAGGACGCAGCACCGATTCATCTGTAATGAGCTCGTCTCCTGCAGAGGCGGGGCGGGGGGCTTTCACGCTCGGGCTGGATCAATACAGCAGCTACGCTGTGAGTCAAAAGACAAAAACACAGTCTCAGCACTTAATACAGACCGGCACGCTCAGTTAAACCTGTCCATCAGATTAAGGGACACTCACCGTAACCATGGCAACAGTCTTACCCATTTTCATCAGCACTGCCAAACTTCAGCCGCACTTACATGTTTGGGTGGGTAGGCTCCCTCTCCCAATCACTCAGTTTAACTGTCCTCTCTCTCTCTCTCTGGGTGGGTAGGGTGGTCCTCCCTCTCCCCATCACTCAGTATAACTTTCCACTTAATATTCTTTACTAACAAATAAATGTCCAGCATTTTGACCATTGGATTTCCTTTACTGGTGAGAAAATGTCATATTTTTATTATTCATCACTACTGACCTACAAACCCCCCTAATATAATGATAATGATGATGATGATGATGATGATGATGATGATGATGATGATGATGACGATGATGATGATGATGATAGTGAGGATCTCCAGAGCAGTGTTAGATATTTAAGGAGCTATTAAGAGTTGAAACAGTAACGAGTTCATTTAAAGTTAAAGGACAGTCTCGAGTCTGACTCTGTTTCACCAACAACCAGTTATTAGGAGTCAGAGCTGCACTGTTACAGATTTAGAAAGGAAACTGCCTTTATTTCACACATTTTCATTTAGAGCTGCTCAAACAACAACTTTCAGTTTAACCAGAATAAACACCTGCAGTTTATGAAATATTTATAAGTGATCTGAAAGGGTTCTGCTGGTTCCTCTCTGTGTGATCTGAGAGGGTTCTGCTGGTTCCTCTCTGTGTGATCTGAGGGGGTTCTG
>JBBPDC010000039.1:13483167-13495249 GCA_037974485.1 Hemigrammopetersius urotaenia | reverse complement strand
TTTATTTCTTATCCTTGGTTTGTGGCTGTTTGACACAAAACGGAGACAATTGGCTTAAAGAAGCAACATTAGGCTAAAGCTAAAGCTAACTTTCAGACAACAACACTGGTGTAACCATAGCAACCACCAATCAGTAATGTCCAATATGTACACGTCATCATTTAGTATCGGTTCAGCACGCTTGGAACCTTGGCCAAGGTGATAGCAAGAACCAGATTGTAGTGATGGAAAAGCAGAAAAAGTGAGTAGAGTTGAACCGAACCGAGCCGGTACCAGTCAGTGGAGAACACCCATAATTAGCTCAAAGTGAAATTACCGTTCCTTGAAGTTAATTATGCCTAAGATGCAAAAATTGTATCACAGTTGTTTTGATTTCCCTGAATCCCTTGACAGCTGAATCTTCTCCTAGAATGTTTGAAGAACTTGGAGATCACAGAGCAAGTAACCTGAGGCCATGCCCACTATGAAGCACCCTACAAGTTAAAATGAAATTTAAGTGTTCTGGGAGCAGATTTGGGGGCAGGGGTTCTCAACCCTGTTTAAAACCCCTCAGGTTGTAGGTCGAGGTCAAGAGAATATGTGACCCAGTTTTACACATGACATTTAATTATGTATTACAGTGACCCCCTGGTTTTACGCGGATCAGGAGTCGTGGATTCAGTCACACGCTGACTTTTTATGAGAACCGAACTCAGTTTTACTCGGAAATTCCCACAATAACGCCTACACTGCAAATACCCTCCGCCTTTTTTGCTTTTTTTGTTTTCACACAAGGGGACTCGTTCACCTCGTCCCAATACTTTTGTCCTGAGACCTTCCGAGATGCAGATCTCGGCGGGGAATTTAAATGAAAAGAGGCGAATACGGGTTTACCTTTCCATTTTCTTTAAGGGTAATGAATTAAACTGAGTTTAAAATGAAATTAAAGTGTTCTGGGGGCAGATTTAGGCTTTACACTATAAACATAGACCTTTTTGGACATTTTTATACAAAACACAAGGCGGTTTTTCACTATACGGGGTGCTCTTGGAACGTAACCACCGTGAAAAGCGAGGGATTATTGTATATTTGAATATATTTTTTTGCCATATTTTTATTACTTAGTTTAACTGTCTTCTGAGCTCTTTTACTCCTCTTTACCAAGATGGCAGTAATCATGAAGCTGACTGTTTATTTGTTAAAACAGTACCAGCCGTAATTGAGGATGCAGGAATAATTCGACCAGAAAATGAACGATGCAGCATTTCTGCTTCACCTAAACCGGCTTGTGGTGCAAAACATTCTCCCCCAAAATCTCCCGACTTATTATTTCATATCTCTCTAATTCCTGCAGGAGCAAAGACAAGGGATGATACAGAAAAGCCTGCATGCAGACACACATAACTAAACAATGAGGCAATGAACAAAGGAGTCAGAGAAAACAGGCCATAATTTAAAAATCAATTTACAATGCCAAAAGAGCAGCATCGCTTCGTCTGCAGGAGGACACAAGAATAATTGCTTCGTCTATGCATGATAAACGTGTCGGCTTTAGTGGCACAAAAGCCTGCCGATGATGAAGGTCCCTCTTCACGTCGACTATCAGGCGACTTCTCGCAGGCCCACTAATAATTAATGATCTCTTATGGCGCAGAACCGCGGCGACCACCCGCTCAAGACCCCTCAACATTCTTTTCTAATGAAAGACAAAGTAAAAAGGAGATTCCCCTCACGACGTTTCCAGACTGCAGATCTTCAGCAAAACAAGACGATGACAAAAAGTACGGAGGTGGGTGTGGCCTAGTGGGCAGGATACTCGTCTCTAAACTACGAACACACCGAAATGATTTTTTTGGCTGAAAACCAAAACTGAAACACTGAAAGAAATGATTATACCGATTTTTTGTAATACTGCCATTATGACAAGCCAAGCATAAATTAATATTCACGGTTCAAAGAATAAATCTGTTACAAAACAGGGCTGGATTAATTGAACATTTTAACTCGATTACGATTAATGAACGATTATTTTATTAATTTAATTTAATTTTTATTTTTTTGCCCTCATAGTTCACTGACAAGTTGCTCAGTTGTCTCAGTGTTTAAGCTCTCCATACTCGATATGTCGGCGGAATAACGTAACGTAACGGAGCGGGTTCACGTGACTCCACACACGGTAGTGTTTTAAAGGGAAAGTAATCAAAATAATCGACCTGGAAATATTTTATCGATTATAGGTTCTGAATGTCGATTTCGATTTCTTTTTGATTTACTGACCAGCCCTATTACAAAACTACGAAAATATTTAGTATTAGAAAATACTAATTTGAAATAAAATATTTTACTTCGCCCTACTCATGAAGAGCCTAAAAGTAAGATGCTGAAATATTATAGAATTAAATATCTTCTCCCATAAAATCAGTGAATTCAAGTGCATTTTAAGATAAACAACATTCTCTGTAGGCCTTTAACAGAATAGTGTATTAAACAGAGACTGCAGCCCATATATTAACTGGAATCACTGGAAAACTTTCCTGCCTTTTCAGAAACACAGATGGGGGGGGTGTTTCCAGCGGGATGTTTTTGATTTTATATGATAAATGAATCCCGACGGTGAGAAAGTCTTTGTGGATGAACCCCCTCTACAAAATTTCAGCATCCCTCTCTTTACAAACGTCTTTCAGTGTCTTTCTTAGAGAAATGGAAACGATCCACACGGCAGACATGTTGCCTCTAATCCAGTCTGGAGCTGCAGGGGGTGGGGGTGTTTACTGCGTCCAAAAAATTTCGGTGGCAGAATATTCGGTGCATCCCTACTCTAAACCAAAAGGTCATGTGTTTGAATCCTACCTTCAGCACCATCACTGGGTTCCTGAGCAAGACCCTTAACCCCACGTTTCTCCAGGGAGAGACTGCCCCTGTAGGTAAGGGAATGGATGTCGCTTTGGATAAAAACGTCTGATAAATGCCATAAATTTCCGAAGGGAATCTAAGAGGAAGACGGGAAACACTTCTTGAATGAGACTGGAAGAGCCGTGGAGTCAATTAGGCCTAGATCAAAATTCCGACCATGCTCATGTGGCATTTGAAGTAGCAACTCAAATAAAACAATGCAAAAGGTGGTAAAAGCTTCAGAAAATAATTCGCAGACGTACAGTCCGTCCCAGCAGACCTGTAGTTCAAAGAGTGCCTTTAAGCTGAAAACCAGAACATTTCCAGGCTTATCGTTACCACTCTGTTTCAACTGGAGCTTCAGAGGAACTCCCTCACGTCGCTTCTGAACCGCACAAATGATGGGTCTCCTCTTACTCTGGGACGGATGCTCTGCTTTCTTTCTTTCAGCTAAGATCTTATGGCTCCAGTGGAAAAAAACTAATTGACAATACAAACATGTACCTTACCAAATAAACAAAGAAAAGTGTTTAAAAAACAGAATTTCTCAGATCCTTCAATCAAATACAGTAATCCTCCACTGCTTTACGTGGGGGTTACGTTCCAATAGCACCTGCATATATTGAAAAAACGCATTGTTGTGTTTTGGTTAAAATTTTTATAGTGTGAACACTAAATCTGTCCCCAAATCTGCTCCCAGAACACTTTAATTTAATATATAATCGGAATCAGAAAACTTTATAGATTAAAAAAACGTTAGCATTAGCAGCGTGTAAAGACTCATACACAAAAGAAAGGTTGAAATAACTCTCTCTACCCACATGTTTAGACAGAGCACAGCTTACTAATACTAAATGACAATGACCATGTCTGACTAGAATTTTCTGGCCATGGTTGTCCAATCATTTTACTCTGACCCTTTGTCCAACAGTGTTTTCCTGACCATGTTTATCCAACTATGTTTGCCCCCCACCATGGCTGTCAGACCAGATTTGTTTGACCATGACTGTCCCACTACTGTTGCCTGACTATGTTTATTTGACCATGTTTGTCCAATCAAAAATGTTTGTGTTTAGCACTTATGAGTCCCAAATAGTCAGTTACATTGACTTTAAGATTTTGTAGTGACCCAAAAGTCATGGGAGTAAAGTTACAAGTACATTAATCCTCCGCTTTTCATGAGAGTTACGTTCCAAGAGCACCCGCATATAGTGAAAAACCATGTATACAATTTAAAAATGAAAAGAAAATTTTATTGCTTAATAAACATTAGCATCGTGCCCTGTCAAAAACAAACACTCGTACACGAAAGAAAGGTTGAAAAAACTCTCTCTACTCACATGTTTAGACAGAGCACAGCTTACTTATACTAAATAAACTGAGATAACTAATGAACATTAGTTATCTCAGTTTATTTATCCAAATACAAGGACAAGTACACGGATCAGTCATGCTACATGCTGCAGCAGCTTCTACTTCTTTTTATGGCGGTCGACAACTTTTCAGTGTATTACTGCCACTGCTGGACTGGAGGAGGAAATACAGTTCGGTTCTCAGAGAAATCCACGTTAGACTGAATCCGAAAGCTGATTCTTGCAAAACTGAGGGGTTACTATAGTGATATAGTCTGATAGTGACATACAGGGTTCTGGTTCCCCCTACACTATGGGTGCCAGTGCAATTTCCCTGTCTGAACTGCCACTAAATCAACTCAAAGCAAACTGAACTAGCAACTCCAGGCATCGATCGGCTGCCATGTGAAGTTTGTATTGTGTACCACTTACACACAACTTGCCCTTCATTTTCAAGGAGCCTAAAATTGGCGTGACTGATGAGCAGATCTCACAACATGTTTACTTATGAATGGGGTGTCAGTCATCTGCTGTATATGCATGCAAAACATCCTGCAGGTTACAGTTAGGAAGAACTTTCTTTCCTTTCCTTTCCTGCCGGACTAAGACTGTCACAGAGATTTTCTCCGGAGCAGCTTTATTTTGCAGTCAGCACTACTGCAGTGATGATTATGGATTTTTTTTCACATGCATTGTTCTGCAGTTTTCTCCAGATTAAAACAGTGGGGTTAGCATTCTAGTAACCCTAAATGTACAGAGCCCAGTGACAGCACCAACATGTGCAGAGCTGATTATGTTGGTTTTTTTTCTCCTTTCAGCAGCACAGCCTGAGCCAGCCAAGCAGGGCCCCCGCTGCTGTACTTGCAGGTTTCCGCAGTTGCATAGATAAGAGAATTGGACCAGAGCAGCCAAGTGCACCCTCATCAGAATCAGCCCACTGGCCCTCAGTACTAATCAGTGTGGGCCAGATAAGGAACCTTGAATAAGCCAAGTTTAAAACCTGGGCTAAGAGCGCTGCGCATCCACACGGCATGAAGCAAAAACGTGCACACAGTTAATGCAATCAAGGATAATCGTATTCAAATGCGCCCACTTTCCACACGTAGTAATCACACCCACAGCAATGCATTCTGAATATTTATACAGCAATGGCTTACCGTCATTAGCTCCTTCTGAAATGATTTTTTTTCCTTGATCTCCAGGTTGTTACAATCCTCTTTGAGCTTCTCCAGCACAGAAGCCACTTTCTCAGGCTCGCTGTCCAACTCTGCCCTGCAGAAATACGTCAAGGGAAGGTTTCCGTAGCCCAGGGCGTCAGCGAACGCTCTCCAGTTCCCCACGTTCTCCATCAACACAGTCCTCACGGAGGCATAGATGTATGTGAGAAACTTGCAGGGCTTCAGGATTTGTTCCAGCAGCATTGTGGTAGTGAGGTCTGGCCCAAGGAAATAGATAGGCTTGACCTTACCCAAGACAAGCACATTTTTCACATGAACGAGGCCAGTCTTTCCCTGATAGTATCCAATATACCACTCTTTGGTCCACAGTTGTCCTTTCAGTCGGATCTTCTCCTCGCTCAGCAAGGCAATCACGTCCCCTTTCTTATATTCCAGTAAGTACTGGTTCTTTGTTTGCCTGATGACCGTCTTGATCAATTTGCCAAATTTCAGGTTTGTTATGCAACGCTCTTGGAACTGTGGGTATTTGGTGGTTATCGCCAGGGGTGACAAAATAATCTTGCCTACATCCTTCTTCTTTATGAATCTCCGCTGGCCATTGGCTCGCATTCCAGTCTTCGGGGGCGGCTGTGGCGTCTGAACACAGAACTGTGCAAGAATGCAATCCTGATCATTCTTCACCTGGACTCGTAAGGTGAAGTCGGACAACTCCTCTGCATTCCGAGATGTGATCATATAAATGAGCCGACTCACCTTGCCAAGTTTCACCTGGAATCCTCTTACTATCCTGGCCTGATCGCTTGCCTTCACTTCATAATTACACATGTTGGAGTACATGCCTATCTGTACGTCTTGAGGTCTAGCAAGGACAAACTGGTGCTTCCCCCAGAGCTGTAGTGCTACAGGGGGGGCAGACTGAGCCTGCTTGCCAACCTCACTAACCAGCAGAGTCTTTGGAGCACAATCGTGTCCAAAGATGGCCACAACCGTCTTAAAAGATGGATGAATGTGTTTGGGTCCATAGAGGCCCAGAGTGACTTTCTTCACCACATGATCCCAAACTGTCGAATTAAACAAGATGTGGCTGGACTGCACAGCAACCGCCACGTACATGCATGGCTCCAGACTGTCCAACTGAACCTGAACGGTGTCACCGTATATGTAAGCCTGTGGGACGGGGATGTAGGGACCCTCTTTACAATCACTCCTCACACATACCACCTTTGCCATCTGTCTACTCTCTTGCTTCACTTCTACAGATATTTTCATCTCCAAGGTTATGAACGACTTAATTTCCATGTTGCTCAGTTTAATCTCAACCACTGGGCTGACCGTAGTGCACCTGTCATTGTTCAGTTCCAATGGTGGATCCAGTAAAGCCTTCATTGATATTTGCTGGGTGTCACCCACTGCCACATGGCCCTCGGGTACGTGAATGCTGATGCTAGTGTCTGGCAGTTGCACTGCCCCTCCACAGCTGTCCAGCTTGCAGACGATGTTGGTCTCCACTGGCTGTGTTTGGCCCCAACCTGGGTTCTGCCCCAAAGAGTCGAGGTCGTGGCATGACCGGGCCAGTTTTCGGTGGTTCAGCCAAGCCGTCCTGAAGTCCTCTCGGCTCTGAAACTGCTCTGGAGAAGGTGCCTTGAGACCTGTGAAGAACCCTGATGAAGGCAATGGAGGATTGGACTGAGACTGTAGGATCGACAGTTCAGACAAACTGTAGGATCTTTTACTCCGGAAAAACGGGTTGTCCTTGCGGAGCATCTGCAAAGGTTCTACCTTAGGGTTGCTGGACATGCCTTCAAAAATACCATTGCCATAAAAATGAGTGGTGCCATTGCTGGTGGCGGTGGAGATAGGAACAGAAGGAGTTACGGAGTCGAAGAGAAGCAGATCGATGCTGTTGTGTTGGTTGGCCTTGGTGTTGCTGTTCTGGTCAAGAGCACCCTGAACTGAACCATTAAGGAATGGGTTGGTTGAAGAATGCATGGAAAAGGGGTTGTTGTTGTTGTAAGGCAAAGGGGGCTTCAGGGTCACTCCAGTCCACTCCCCCAAGAGGTCCAACTCCTTAACCCCTTCGTCTGAGCAGTCCATAAGATTGTCAATCATCCCACTGTCACTGAGATACGAGTTCCTGTAATTGACCGGCTGGACGTAGGCAGACGGTATGTATCCCATTTCAGTATTGTTGTGGGCATACCACCACTCCCCTCCTGACGTGTCCAGCACGTAGAGGTGGTCACCTTTGGAGAACTTCAGTGTGGTAAAGCTGGACGGGCAGTAATCCTTGATGGCAACAACTTCTTGTGCAGTCCCAAAGGATTCAGAGGTGTCCAACCGCAAGGCACTAGGAGAAGGCACTGGAATAATAGGGAGAAATTTGTTATAACACTACACATTGACTACAGCAGTCACAATTTCATTACAGTAACCCCTCAACATTTGTGGTGCAGTGCTATAATGTAAAATCTTATAGACTTCTGTAAAGACTTTACTGTAATGCATGCAATGTCATTCATTCTTTGGTATGCGCTGTCAATTTCTTTGGTATAAGCAGGTAAATACAGTCATAAATTAATTTACAGTAATTTAAGAAGAACAAACCGAAGGGCAGCAGCCAATCAGCTGCGAGGAGAAATGAATAACGCTCTCGGATTGGCTACTTTCAAACCTCCCCCCTCTGAGCACAGCGGTGTTTCACCGTCCCAAGAATTTCTTTGTGTTCTCTCGACAGTAGCAAAGAATGTATACAGTTATATTTTACATGGAAATGTAGCGGAATTTATGGTAATATTTATGGTACAAACTTAACAAATTATATTTTTCTTGATAATTTAGCACTAAAATGCATGAAAAATTTAAAAGGCTAAAATACGAGGACAAACACGGAGCAGTCACGCTACATGCTGCAGCAGCTTCTTCTTCTTTTCTTTTTATGGCGGTTGACAACTTTTCAGTGTATTACTGCCATCGCTGGACTGGTGGAGGTACTACAGTTCAGTTCTCAGAGAAATTCACGTTAGACTGAATCTGCGAATGCTGATCCTGAGGGGTTACTGTATTAGAGAATATCTGCGGTTTCCTTTAATTTGCGTTATTAACTGAAGCCTGAAGGGCTTCACTGTATATCCTTGACCATGAAAAATAAACAAACTGACCTTTGACATCTGTAAGACTGGCCTCAGACACACCCTCGCTGAGGTCGATCAGCGTACCCTCTGACTTACAGCGCGGGAGGGCGTTGTTGTTGTTGGTCACTCTAATCCGATGGGCGGCCATGTTGTTGCTAGCCTTGCTGCCGTTAGACTTCCATGGTCCTTGTCATTGGCAGCTGTCCATCTTTGGCTGCAAAAACAGAAGCAGAGGGAAAAGCCTTATTAGCCTTGTTTTAGAGGATACAGGTCTGACTGCACCTCTGGAGAGAAGCCACAATCAGATCAGACAGTCTGGAAGGACTGCGGAGCCAGATTAGCAGAATTAGCGGGAGATTGCTTTAATGACAGCCGGGGAAAACTAAATAATTTGGAATTTTTTTACAGGACCCAACTGCATTCCTTTTTTTGCATTGCCCCCTTAAAATATATAATAATAATAATAATCTTTATTTTTATAGCACTTTTCAAAAACAAAGTTACAAAGTGCCATAATTCCTTATACACTTCATGAAGGATTTATAAGGAAACCCATAACTTTTCCATTACATTAGCAGTGGACTACAAAACTCTCTTCTATCAATATGAGAAAGCGGTTTATGCAGGCGGTCCAAGGGAAGAAGCTCTGTTTCCTCTGGATTAAATTCAAAGCCACTGCCACAGGCCTGCAAATCTTGCCTGAAACATCTGTCCCCTTTCATAAATATCACCAGGGACATGCGTGGAGTGCTGAAACAAGGTTTCCAGGAGCGTCCATTGCCAAAGGCAGCAGGAATGAGCTTGCAAATCCTCATGACCTACCCTTGACAAAAAGCTGCTGTGTTTTTTTTTTTTAAACGGCTCCACAGGAGTCATACATAATTTCCTCCATTAACCTCACTGGAATTCAGAGCTGATGATCATCACGTCATTAAATTAAAGGACATAGAACAGTAAGTAATTGTCCCCCGTGTTACCTTTTGTTTACGTTTACGTTTGTTTACGGCCAGACGTTATCACTGGTGCTGAAAGAAGTCAAACCTGAAACGATATCCCACTCGTACCTGGGAATATAATTTTCTAGAGAAATACTGGTGTCCCTGGTAGGAGGTTACAGGAGTACCTGTAAGATTGTCTCCGTAAATAATGACTGTAAGACTGTCCCTGTAACTAATGACTATAAGACTGTCTCTCTAGATGGACAAAATTCCATGTTCCAGTGGTAAATGAAGTGTGTGTGGTAAATTACAAATGAATGCTGTTTAAGTCTAAATATTACATGACAGTAGAAAGACAGTGTGTAAATTATTACACTCTCTGAAGTCGACCTGACACGGACATTGTTCCAGTTTGTGTCCATGGTCGTATTAACCCTGATTTGTTCAGTGTTTGTCTGTGGTGGTCCATCGCTCTATAGTATTTGACTAAATGAAAACATCCCCCTATCCGGTTGACAAAGCAAATCCCTTGTCAACACCCTTCACTGGTCGCTAAAATGAAATAGTTTTCTCAGCACCACAACAAATCTCGTCCAAACGAAACAGTGATTCATTATTTCACACCGTTTAGGAAAATAAATGATTGTTTTCTTCCATTAAAGTGGAATGGATTCTGCCTCACCAGATTCTGATGACCGTGCAACAACAGTCGGGGAAAATAACATTAACCAGTAATTTACAGAAAAACTCAAGCTCAAAGATCCCATTCTCAATGATCTCTTATTCACTCTAAAGATTCTGATTGGCTGTCCAACTTTCTGAAAGGACTCTGGACTGAAACTCTTTTTGATGTTCATTTTTTAGGCATTTAAACCTGGTCCTACTGTTGGAACTGTCTCAGCTGATCAGCTTTTTTTGGAAAAACAATCTATTATCAGTAAGTGGATGTTCAGGGGGACAATTTTGTCTGAGGTTCCCAAAATTATATTTGTAGAAATTAAATTAATAAAATCCCAATGTCTGAGACACGTAAAAGAGTGTGTGTGTGTGTGTGTATAAGAACAAAAACCTACAACTGCGGGTCAGTTGGGGGTCCTGGCTTGTCTTGGGGCTTCAAGGAAAAAGGTTGGGAACCACAACAACAACAACAACAACAACAACACCACCACCACCACCACGTGGCTCTGGTGTATGACTTCAGCTCCTGGCTGAGGCGATATTAATCCAGCCCTGACGTGACAGACATGCAAAATGCAGGCGCGACGTAACGCCAGCTATAATTAGTCAGGCTAAATCACCGGGCGGCTCATCCAAGGTCGCGACCGTGGCGGAGTATTCTCAACCACTTATGTGGCAATAACTCTGGCTTCTCGGCATAATTACGACGGCTGAGTTATGGAGATTTAATGGCTAGGGACTTTCTCCACACTCCTTTTGTCTTCAGACCGCTTGCTGGCGCTAAATTAAACACCCATTCCCAATGTTTACATTGGTGGCATCACTGGCAGGTGTCATCCCATGCCGATTATCAGTTTTATATCTGAAATATCAAGAAATGTGGATTTTTTGGGATGAGATGCTTAAAGAGCATCCTTGATTCACAGGGAAGTACTCTTTCATCTTTCATTCCAGGATATGTAGGTGGATTAGCAAAGCCTTCAAAAGTCAGGAACCCTCCCAAAGGCACATCTTTTGAGTGTCCATTACAAGAGACGTCCTCCTCTAATGGTGGGCGTGAAGTGGGTCAAGAAAACACAGTGTGTCTTTTATAGATTCCCCTGAGAACGAGCTCCTCCCTCAAAAAAAGAAAAGAAAAGTGCTCTCCTGCTTTTGGGGCTGATTCATAATTCAAAGCTCCAGGAGCTGCATGGTTCTTTTCTCGTTGGCTGAAGCGAAACCTTCTTTTTAAAAAAGTGACAAAGAGAAAAAACACTTTCGACGCCCCCATTAGCCGCAGAGCTTTTCGCTCTGAGGCCGTCTGATGCATTTTGCTGCCCCGGACGCTGACCGCTGTCCAGCTGAATACTTCACTCACAAAAAGTGCAGCCGATGAAGGGAAGCAGTGTAAGACGTGGAGGTGCTGCTGCAGCAGCAAATCGATCCCGTTTCAGCTTTGCACTGTGCTTGCAGCACGTTGCAGAGAGAGAGTTTTGGTGGACTTCAGGCAGAGCCTGACAGAGATATTAGTCATACAAATACCAGGAAAATAAGAAGTGGGTTGGGTGTGGCTAAGTGGGTCAGATAGTTGCCTCTGGAACAAGAGGTCATGGGTTCGAATCCTACCTTCAGCACCACCACTGGGTTCCTGAGCAGGACCCTTAACCCCAGGCTGCTCCAGGGAGAGACTGCCCCCTGTAGGTAGGAGACTGCCCCCTGTAGGTAGGAGACTGCCCCTGTAGGTAGGGAAACTGCCCCCTGTAGGTAGGAGACTGCCCCCTGTAGGTAGGAGACTGCCCCCTGTCGGTAGGGAGACTGCCCCCTGTAGGTAGGGAGACGGCCCCCTGTAGGTAGGAGACTGCCCCTGTAGGTAGGGAAACTGCCCCCTGTAGGTAGGAGACTGCCCCTGTAGGTAGGGAAACTGCCCCCTGTAGGTAGGAGACTGCCCCCTGTAG
>JBBPDC010000039.1:13427226-13445128 GCA_037974485.1 Hemigrammopetersius urotaenia | reverse complement strand
TCAGGATACATTTCACTGTGTGTTGTACTTGTATGACTGCATGTGACAAATAAAGAATCTTGAATCTTGAATCTTAAGGCTAAGATAGACTATCTGACTTTGAACTCCTCTGTGTGACTTGTTCTCTTGCTGCAATAAATAAACCACTGATTAACTTTGATTTTGTATGGTGGTGAGCTTCTTTTAAACAAGAGTCCTTTTGAATTCCACAGACAGTAACCAAGATAAAAACGATAAAGACTTCAGTAACTGAGTGAAGTATGTTAGCAGTTAAGGTAAATATGTCAGTGACTGAGGTAAATATATCTGTAATTGATGTAAATATGGATTGAATGAGGTAAATAGTCCACTGACTGAGTCCTCTCACAGTGTAACAGTGTAAAATGGGCTTGTAAGAAGAGTGACATAGGCAAAGTAAAATAGGTCAGTAACTGAGGTAAATGTGCCAGTGACTGAGTGAAATATGAATGTAACTGGGTGAAATACGTCTGTGACTAAATTAAACATGTCAGTAACTGAGTGAAATATCCATCTGTAAGCTAAACAAGTCCTTTGGGTAAAAAAAAATGGGCACTTAAGCCACAGACCAGTGAGGAAATAATTGCTTGTTTGCTTCCAAGTCTCATATCAGTTGTTTATGGCATTTTGGTAGAAGAAAATGTCTCAACTCATCTTGTCCAAGGCTGTTAAGATGGTGATAGCTGAGTAAGTATTTCTGTAAACATTAAAATTGTTTGTTTGTGAGTCACTTCAGTGCCTTTCTCGTTCTACAGACTAACTTACTCCGTAGTATCAAACGAATAATCAGCCTGCAGTTTATGGGGTTAAATCAGAAAATATATTTGGCCTTTGCAGCTGTAAGGCCACCTGCAAAGGCCTGCTGCCAACTTCAGACACTGATAGAGTTTATAGGCTGTGGTGGGTAAGAAGTTGCTCTTTGGAAAATGTGCTTTTGAATGGAAATCTTTCCTGAAGAAAGACACTGTGAGTTAGCAATGCTAGCAAAATGAAAAACATTTTTCCCCAAATGTACCTGATTAGCCAAAGTGCTAAGCACAAGCCTAATCATCACATCGTGCTATTAAGTGATTTCGAATATACTTGTTTCTGTGGTTTCTAAATATTGTACAGACTATTATTAAGTCTTTGATTGGAAACATATTGGTGCTTCTTGTTTAAGTCTAAGTTTAAGTCACTTGCTTTAGATTTGTGTTAAATCTCAGATTAATATTTTTAAAATAAAAATTTTTACTTACATTTATACTTATATTTATAATGTTTGCACAGTCATTGAGGAGCCGTTCAGGATGCATTTCACTGTGTGATGTACTTGTATGACTACGCATGTGACAAATAAAGAATCTTGAATCTTGAATCTTGAATATGGGTTAAGATTTTGAGTTAGACCTTGAGTTAGTTTGAGTTGTCACTTGATTCCCTTCCATCATAATTAGAAAGTGAACAAGAATGTATCAGTTTTGATATACGTTTACATTTAAATTACATTCTAGTTCTAAGTGAATTTTTTTTCCCAGTAAGTATGACAGATTTTGTGAGAAAGAAACTGGTGGAACTAGACCTGCTATCATCACACTTACCTTCCAATCTAACCAAAGTATTATCTCATTTGTCTCATTTTGTATTGGTTAAAATACAAAATAATATAATCTAAATAACTGAGACAACGATATTGCTCATACAAGAAACCTAGAGTTTATTCCTCTCTAAACCATGCGACCAAAATGACTTAGGCATTTATAAGGATATGGGTACTTGCATGGTCTTTTTAAAGATATGTCTAGGACTTTGAGTCTACTGGGGGGAATTAAAGTCTATTTGCTGAGGGAATCTGAACAAAATTCAATCACAACGCTACAAAAAGCGAATTTCTACTTATCATAACTTGCCAACTGTCAGGACTGGGTTCTGGGTGTTGTAATTTTCTCTGTTTAGGGTTTGTATCAGTCACAGCATTGTTTGGTTAAGTGTTTGTGTTTGCTGATTAGGTTTTGGGGTTTTAATTTCAGTATTTAAGGGGGTTTATGGTCTGTTTCAGTTGTGGGTCAACCATCACAGTAACTTGGTGAAATCCTGTCTCCCTTTCAAGTGAGAAACCTTAGTTTTGAGTCAGGCCAGCTTTGATTTGTGTTTATTTGAGAAAAAAGAGATGAAGCACTTTGAATGGTGTGTGTGTGCCCGCCATTCATGCCTGGAGAAGGGAGCAAGACGACACCAACAATGACTTTCAGAGCACTAATGTCATTCATTTTGATGAGTTTTGTTGAATATGCCTATTTTCACTGGAAGTATATCAGAGTGTCTGAATAGTGGTTCTCCCTGACTGGAGAAAGAAGGCAAGAAAGAAGAAAACGTCTCTGATGAACTTTGTTTTATTGTTTACTGAACGCTGACAGCTTTTATTTATTATTGGTTCGGTATCGGAAGATTGCCAAACATCTGGCGCCAGTGTGTGTCGGTGCGCTGGTGTGTAAACCACTCTCTGGAAGTAGCATTTCCCTTTTCTTGCTTTCCAGAAAGTTTCCACAGCAAACAAACGTCCTTAAAGCTCCTGTGCTACAGATCTCAAACACTATCGTTCCAGATAACGAGGATTTAATGGCCTGATCTTGTTGCTACTTCCGTGGCTGAAAGCTGCAAGTAAGTGTTGCCTTACAGTCCAGACTGCAGCAGCCCGGCAACCACAGCTATTACTGTTTTGTTTTCTCATCATTTCTGCTCAGGCTGAAGGACATTCTAAAGGCTTTGCTGAGTCAGGAGTCCCTGAAGTTACTCCCAATGAACAATAAAGACCACTTATAACAAACAACTTGTGATTTAAAGTGCTGATCTACTGCTAAAAATTGTACAATTATCTCCTTGGCCCAAATGCAGACATCCTCCCAAGAGATGGTGTTTGCTGTTTAGCCTTCAAGGCAGCTGTTACTACTGTTACTACTGTTACTACAGTGTACTTTTCTCCATTTTTATGAAATTCTTTAATGTAGGGCAGCATTATGCTATTCATGACAACTGACATAAACCTATCTAGACATTTATAAAGGTGTACAGTAACCCCTCAGTTTTATGCAGATCAGCATTCGCAGCATTCAGAACTGAACTGTATTACCTCCACCAGTCCAGCGGTGGCAGTAATGCACTGAAAAGTTGCTGCTGCAGCATGTAGCATGACTGCTCCGTCTTGTCCTCATATTTTAGTGTTTAACCCCCCCTCCCCAATGTTCAACAGTTTTCTAAGTTTATTTAGTATTAGTAAGATGTGCTCTGTCTAAACATGTGGGTAGAGAAAGTTATTTCAACCTTTCTTTTGTGTACGAGTCTTTGCACGCTGCTAATGCTAACCGCTAATCCTAATCCTAATAAAGTTTTCTGATTATTTATTTACCTTTACATTTTCTTTAAGGGTAATGCATTAAACTGAGTTTAACACGAGGGAAGCAAGGGATTACTGTATTTCAACAGGTGTCCAGAAGTCACAACACCGGGTGAATAGACATGAGCATGGACAACCTATATTTATTAGGCTTATGTCTGCAGTCAATAAAGGCTTATGAAGCCTTATGAATGCTGTCCTTCAGTAAAGTATGTTATAGAAAACGTTGTGATATTCAGAAATGCAGAAAATTGGATATATGCAATGATTTGTTTAACATGATTTTGACCTTATAACAGATCGAGCAACAGGGACCACCTGTGGACGCCCTCGTTGTCCTCAAGCCGAGGGCAGAGCTGTGTCCCGGCAGGATCTTCCCCAGCACACAAAATAAGCTGCGAGTTTGTTTATTTTTTTAACGAGCCGTAATCCACTCCACATGCCCGAGGCAGGGTGAGTAGGGCCGTTCTGTGCTGGGTTACCGGAGAACAAGGTGCTTTTGGGTCGTGGAACAATACATCATGGGTTCATCAACAACCAGAACACGGCTTTTACACAACAGCGATCAGAACTGGACCATGGACTAAAACAAACTGAAATAAGAAAACAATGCATTAATGAAACATGTTAAAGTACTGGTTCATCCAAAAATCTAATTCACACAGTTTTCCACTGAACCCAAGGTGTGGTCTATATGGCATTTTCTTTTTACAGTGCAACTTTGCTTCTTCAGTTTAGCACCAAGGTACGCGGTTAATAGTCACCAACAGTTACTATCAGTGGATTAAGTCCCCAAAAACTTAATCCACTGACAACCCACTAATTTTAGACAACACTAGGACTGATCTTCTGTACTCATTCACAAAACTCAGCGAACCAGCTCGTGAGGCGGTTTGTAAAAACAGACCCTGTTGTGTAAAAAGGCACATGCTGGCAACAGTTTAGTTCATTTTTACAGCCATACTGTGTCCTAAACCATGCCTGGTGCCCATTAATGAAGAGCTGGATGCAGTTTGAGGGTCCAGAGAAGTTCTGGGGATGCATTTACGCTAACAGATTTGGGTGACTATTGACTTCTAGTGTTAGCACCATAAGCTTCATAGCTCCAGTTCTGAAGTAAAGAAGCAAAATTTAGATGTCAGACACATCTCAGCTAATCAACCACATCTGGAGGAAGAGGAAAACTGTAATTTTTTTGCCAAACCATTACTTAATGTATGGGTTACAGTTGAACTGATTAAAAAAAAATACAAAACAAACTAAGTGTGCTCCATGAGCTCACTAAGTATATAATAGTGTAGGCTCATGCACATTAGAAACATGTATTATGTCTTGTGGCTTCTGTGTGGAAAAAAACAGTAAATTAATGTCAGTTTTAAAGAGTTTAGTTCACTTCTTAAAACGTTTGATGGGTCTAGACACCTCTGCGTGAGGGTCCTAACATAAAAAGGGTTCGACACACTGCTCGTTCAGGTGAAAAATGGGAATTTTTCCACTCACACCTTTACATAGTTAGAATGTAACAGTTAGAATGCTACTTTTGCTGTAGCTGTGTCAACTTACTCAATAGACTCATTAACAATAAAGAAAAATGAAAATTACAACAAAAATGAGGGCATTGTAGCGGATGGCAGTATTAAAGGGCCCATATCATGGAAAAACTAATTTCCCTCGCTTTTCTAAACAAATGATTTTAAATTAGTGTGCAAACATTTGTGTTAAAACATCTTGACTATAGATCTCAAAGTAATACCGTCCATATTTGGAAACTAAGCAGCAAAAACATCCCATTTTGAATTCGTTGTGTTTGCGATGTTGCAAAAATACCCAATGAATTTTTATATATAAGCCTAATCAGCCCCGCCCCCACTGGAGTTACAAAGAACGTTTTAGACTGATCTTTTTGAAAGAAGCACAAGGCAGCCAATCAGTACAGATGTTATTTACATATAAATAACTTTTTTGTTTATTTTTGGCTAGATGTATAATATATTGTTACAAAACCTTGTACTTTCAATGAAAGTGAAAGTCCAAAGAGTCATTATCTAAGTCATTATAGACCGTTTCGTTTTTCAGAAAGTTTGTAGTCTCCTTCAGACAGTGATGTTTTAGTGATGGCTGTCATTTGGCCAATCATGCCTATTTAATTCGAAAAGTAAGGTGAGATCACAGCAGTTAAAGTCATAGTTTGCAGTGGCCCTAACCTAGTCCTAGTCAATAAAACAATAATCAACATTGTGTACATAGGTAAAACTGCTTTGTTATTCAACATGTAGTTTCGTACTGACAAATAATTCAGTTTTCAAAAGGTTTGAGCCGACAATGACAGTTAGCATAGATGCTGTGCCAGTCAGTGACCAGTGAATGGCACTGCATCACAATATAATGTCATTGTATGCAAATAAGCTTTGCAATTATTTTGGCTCCCCTACGTTTTTGCCATGTGACTATAATTTGATCTTAAATGTTTATTAATGTCCACTGGTCTTTTGGGGAGGGGCCAAATCTATGTTTAAGCCTGGAGTCTGGAGCCCCAGTTCAGCTACCCCAAAGCACCCACTGTGAAATATTCCCGACATCACTGTGTTCAAGAGCAGCCGCAGAGGTCCACGACCATTGAGGGAATTTTGCCGTAGATGATTTGCTCCCGGTGGTTGAAGTAGAGCATGTTGATGGGCGACATCTTGGTGGGCGTGCAGCAGGGCCCTGCGGTGCCCCGAGGGTTGGCCTTGTTCACCAGGTGTGTGTGCGGGTACTTCTGCAAGTGCACCTGCTCGCACTCTCCGGAGCAGTAGTTGGCCTTGTAGCGCTTAGGCGCGATGATCCAGTCCCATCCAAAGTCCTCAAAGTCCACGGTGAGGGCATAGCGGCAGCAGCGGGACTCCGTGGAGCGCTCGTCGCAGTCCAGGCCGGAGTCTCGTCTGGAGCGTTTCGGGCTCTCCGCTATCTTCACCTCCAGGAAGGGTTGCTGCAAGCAAGAGGAACGGCAAACATATGATTAGTGATAACAGCATGGGGTCCAAATTGGTATGACTTCGAAACTATGGGTGACTGATCTTAAAACAAAATTGCCTTACAAGTCCCTCCTCTCCTGATTCGGCCGAAGTGATGGCCAGGTCCTTCCCGTCAGCGTCCACAGCTTTAATCTCGATGCCGAAGTTGCTCTCGGGGTGCTTGAGCCAGGCCTGCAGTGGCTGCTTCATGTCGATGCTCTGCCATGGGTTGGTCTGCGCATCCACGGTGAGGCGCAGCGAGTGGATGTTGGAGTGGCTGTTGAGGCGGGACAGCTGCATGGACACGGTGGTGGCCTTGCGATCCAACCGCAGGTGGAACCACAACTGGGCCTTCAAGATGTTGTCTGGCAGGATTTTGGGGCTCAGTGAAAACGAACAGCAGCGTGGCGCCGCGTTACCCTGCGCCATGCCTTGCGCTGAAACAGGTTGAACAAGTGGTACATTTACATTTACACTGACACTTTCATCTAAAGCATCCATTACTCAAGTGTAAGTAACAGTGTAAAAGTGTGAGTTACAGAGTGTGAGTAACAGTGTGTAAAAGTGTAACAGTGTGTAAAAGTGTAACAGTGTGTAAAAGTGTGAGTAACAGTGTGTAAAAGTGTAAATGTGTAACAGTGTGTAAAAGTGTAACAGTGTATAAAAGTGTAAGGGGACAGTCTCCCTGGAGAAACTTGGGGTTAAGTGTCTTGCTCTGGAACCCAATGGTGGTGCTGAAGGTAGGATTTGAACCCATGACCTCTTGGTCCAGAGGCAAGTATCGTACCTACTAGGCCACACCCACCAAGTGTTCAAATGTACGATTACCACCCTTCAGGGTAGCCCTGAGGCAGCAGGTTTTTTAAAGGAGACCAATGGACTGGATTGGTTTTGGGTCAGATCAAAAGATGAAAAAACAGAATAACTTACGTAAACATTACTGTTCAGGTCATTGATTAGCGAATATTTTTGCGGGCAGGTGCTAGTCATAAAACCTCCAAAACAGAAATTTTACGGGAGAAAACTTTAAAGGAAGTAAACACCTTTAGCCTTCAGTGAAAGCAATAGAGAAAATATTTTTCACAAGTAATTTTGGACCAGTAATTTTGCATTGTGAAATTTGTCCAAAGTGTAATGGGCAGCCAATATGGCAATAATGCATCATAAACAATAAATAAGCAACTGTCTCTACCACTGTGTAAACCTGATTGAAAAGTGTATATTAATAAATTATGCTTGAATGGTTCATCTGTAGGTCACTGTGTGTCTTAACAAACATTCCTCTGAAACTGGTTAGGTTCAGGGACTGGACTGAAAATTTCCTTCAGGAAGCCTGAAGAACTGTTCCTCAAGACCACATTAAAATATGAGAAAGTCTGGCTCTAACATGCAGAAATGAGGGGCTCAAGATGTTTAGAATCAGAATCAGAAAACATAATTGATCCCAGCGGAAATTTCTTTTGCTGTGTATTTTATACCTTCAAAACAAGTGCAGTCTGCTATACGTAACAGCAACTCAGAGACAGTATGTCTATTTTTGAAACAAGTACAAATAAATAATGTACCTCGAATATAAATATCACATCTTGTGTAACAACCACCAGTTATGCTATTAGACAATCATATTTCTACAGAACAGCAAAACCACCATCAGTGATATGATGCCAGAACGTCAGTGTGACATGTGTAAAAGTAGTGTGTAAAGGAAGTGCATGAAAGTAGTGCATAAGAACTGTGTGTAAAACAAGTACATGTGTGCATGGTGTTTAAGTGTGAGTAACAGTGAGTAACAGTGTAAAAGTGCGAGTTACAGTGAGTAACAGTGTAAAAGTGTGAGTAACAGTGAGTAAGTGTGTAACAGTGTAAAACTGTAAGTGTGAAAGTGTGAGTAACAGTATAAAAGTGTGAGTAACAGTGAGTAGCAGTGTAACAGTGTGAGTAACAGTTTAAAAGTGTGAGTAACAGTGAGCAAGTGTGTAACAGCGTAACAGTGTAAAAGTGAGTAACAGTGAGTAACAGTGTAAAAGTGCAAGTAACAGAGAGTAACAGTGTGACAGTGTGAATAGCAGTAACAGTGTAAAAGTGTGAGTAACAGTGTAAAAGTGTGAGTAACAGTGTGCAAAAGTGAGAGTAACCGTATAAAAATGTGAGTAACAGTGTAAAAGTGCGAGTAACAGTGAGTAAAAGTGCAACAGTTTGAGTAACAGTGAGTAACAGTGTAAAAGTGTGAGTAACAGTGTAGAAGTGTGAGTAACAGTGTAACAGTGTAACAGTGAGAGTAACGGTATTGTGCGTAATCGCGAAAGCCCCTACGTTCCGTGGCCACTGCGATGATGGTCTCGGTGGTCGCCTGCTCCTCGTCTCCGTCGGCCACGCCCCCTTTCTGCTCGTACTGACTGAGCAGCTCGAGCAGCGGCGGCGCGCGGGGCAGCAGCTGGCGTGCAGCCTCGCGGCTGATGTTAGGCGCGTGCTCGAGGCGCAGCAGGCTGAGGATCTGCGCCTTGATGGAGCGCAGGCGCATCAGCTTACTCTGCTGCCGCGACTCGCACGTGGAGCACTGCTCACTGTCCTGCGCGGGGGTGGGCGGCGTCAGCAGGGTCAGCGGGGTCAGCAGCGAGACGACGAGCACGAGCGCCTTCATGTCCTGCGGCTCTGGCGGCGCGGGTCCGCACGGTTTGCGCTAAAAGGCCGCGGATCCGCACGAGAGCGCCGGCGGTCTGCGGGGCTCGCGCCTCCTCTCCGGTGGTTTTATAGACCCGGCTCGAGACCCCCGCCGCCACAGACTCCGGGATTGGCTCAGAGCGGGATGATGGGGGGGGGGGCTCTCCGAGAGCACAGTGGGGTTTTCCCGGAGGTTCAGAGTGATTTAAAGCTGATTTGTTTCTTTAGTTTTTCACGAACGGCCTGATCTTCAGTTTACATTTCTCTTGCGTTTCTTTATTTTCCATCCAAATTTACTACAGTCCACAAACTCAGCCACGAGATGGCGCCGTCACTACAGTACTTTGACGAGTTCAGTCAAACCACATGAACCAAATTCCCCCCTCTCCTCCAACTCTCTCTCTCTCCCTCTCTCTCTATTCCTCTCTCTGTCTCTCTCTCTCTCTATATATTCCTCTCTGTCTCTCTCTCTCTCTCTCTCTTCAGAATGCACAAAAGTCTGGCTCTTTAGAAGCAATACATGAAGAAAGGGGGGTCAAGACATTTGCACAGTATTATAGAACCATATATAGACACAGATGTGTAACATTGAAGTCAGATGATGATCAGCCGAGTCTCTTTGCGTGGTTTCAGACGCCCATTTTTTATATGTTGAGTGAAACCTGTCCTCCTTTATTTTGAAGTGTTTTTAAACATGTGAGCTGTTCAGCTTTCGCCTGCATCTCGTTTCCATACGTCTCGAGGTCTTGAGCACCAGAACCAGTGCTCTGTACTGAAAAGTGTTAGTTTCTGCCTGCGCACAGTTTCATTTTCTTTCAATTCAATCACATTTGGTAGTAAAGGCGTTACTGTACACAGTCACAAGCCTATTTATTTATAATGTAAGCATCAGTTTATCCGTTATTAATTCATTTGATTGACTGATTGATCGATTGTCTCTATAAGGGTGTGAGGTCTGCGTGGTGCCCCCTTCCAGCAGTGCATGGTGGTCCTACAGAATGTCCACCCTTGACCCTTTTTTAAGCAAACTAAGAAAAAACAAACAGATCAGATCAAACTCACCACACTTTATTGATCCAAATGATTCTAGTCACATGAAAACATTTTATATACTTTTAAATATAATGGGTCAACTCAACTGGTCCTTCTGAGTCACTTTAACTGTCCATTTCTGCAGCTCCACTGATACACAGGTGACCTCTGCAGGTACAGACTGTCGTTTCTCTGCATCATCTTTGACCCCCTTCTGCCTCCTCCATCACGGCTCAGAACCAGTGGGGGTCCCTCCCACCTAATGCTCCATCAGTGACACAAATCTGCTCCACAATGTCTTTTAAAAGACATATTTGTGACAGTTTTATATAAGAAATCAATTTTAACAGATTTGTCCATAGACCACCCAAACCAGAGGCCGTCAGGGGGTCTCAGTGTCAGTCAAGAGGTCTCGGACCTCCATATGTTGCCCTTTATTTCCCAGGACATTCACTGGTGGTCCTGTGGGTTCCCGACCCGTCACTGGTGGTTATGTGTGTGGGTGTGCGAGAGAGAGAGAGAGAGAGAGAGAGAGAGAGAGAGAGAGAGAGAGAGAGAGAGAGAGTGTGTGTGTTCAGTGGCGCTGGTTAGCAGCCTCCAGTACTGCAGAAACAGTCTCTTGCGCCTCCTTCAGGAGTGAAGACGCCCTCTCCTCCGTCTAACACACACACACACAAACACACACAACACATGAACACACAAACATTTGATTTAAATGATGGTTATTTCTGAGATGAACGAAGTGGGATTAGATCCCTGTTACTCACGGCGCTCCTGAAGGACGGGTCACTGATGTCTTTTAGGTTGATGATGACATTGTAATACGCTCCGTAAACAGCCGTCTCCAGAGCTTTAGCTGCTACCTGTCATCAGGAGGGTCGTACGGTCATACACACACATGGCAGGACGCTGCTGGGCTACAGTAAGTTAGAGTGACTGCACTCATTGGCTTATTGTGAAGAAGCTTCCTCTGCGTGACTTTTCTGATCTAGTTTGAAGCTTTTATTTTCTGGCAGGAGTCAGACTGTGGAGATCCTGGATTACAGCAGTGATGGAATTTGACTACGGCAGTCATGACAGGCCTCTACCTTCACTGGCTCCATGCAGTTAAAACCTTAACTTACCCTTCAGGCAAAGAACGCCTGGCAACTCCTTACTTCGAACCTCCAGTGCTCAAAAGAAGTGGACGACACACATCAAGACTCTTTTCAGTCTCAACCCCCCAGTGGTGGAATGAACTCCCTCTTCCGATCAGATCTGTGGATTCCTTTCGCTGTCTTCAAGACCACCCTCTTCAAGACACCCCTCTTCAAGACCCACCTCTTCAAGACCTACCTCTTCAAGACCTACCCCTTCAAGACCCACCCCTTCAAGACCCGCCTCTTCAAGACCTACCTCTTCAAGACACCCTCCTAAAGACCCCCCTCTTCAAGACACCCCTCTTCAAGACACCCCTCTTCAAGACCCACCTCTTCAAGACCCACCTCTTCAAGACCCACCTCTTCAAGACCTACCTCTTCAAGACCCACCTCTTCAAGACCCACCTCTTCAAGACTCACTTCTTCAAGACCCACCTCTTCAAGACCTACCTCTTCAAGAACCCCTCTTCAAGACCTACCTCTTAAAAAAATCCTCTACAAGACCTGCCCCTCTTCGAACCCATGACCTCTTGGTCCAGAGGGAAGTGTCCTACACACTAGGCCACCCCCCCCCATATGAATGTTTGAAATGAATGTTAATGTTTGATCTAAATAAAGTTACATTTATACGTTTCTGTCAATGTTTCGTCGAGGTGAAAACATTTCTTCCTACCAAATGGGGACTAATAGAAAAAGTTTGAGGACCACGGTAACAGTCTTTCTCTCCCACCTGAGCGTCTGATTTGCAGGCGGCGTTGCCGTACTGGACGATCTCTTTGAGCGCCGGCCACAGTGCGGTCACTCTCTCGGCCAGAGACAGAGGAACGGCCACAGCTTTCTTCAGCCCGTCCTGCATGGCCTCATCCCTCCTGCGGAGCGACACGCACCAGTTAGAGCTCCATAACTGACCTCTGACCTTTCCGCAGGGTCTCTAAAGCTGCACAGTGCTCTTCCACTAGGTGGCGCTGCAGCTCTGCAGATCAGTCTACAATATTACGTTATCCGCATTTGTCAAGAAAATCAATGTACAGTTTTAAAATAATTCTCTGACAGTAAATGAGATGACTCAGTTGAGACACTTAACAGATTAAGGCCATTTGTCCACATTCACACATTTACAGGTATTTTGCATGAGTGTGTTTTAATGACTGTTTGATTAGAGACGGTGACGTGAGTCATCGTACCTTTTCATTTCCTCCGTCGTGCTTTTGGGCATTTTCAAGGCAGCCTTAAATTAAAGAGAGACGAGTTAATATATACGTATATATTTAGTACCGTGCAAAAGTCTTGAGCCCACCCACTTCATCACATTCTGCTTCCAGAGATCCAGACTGTCTTGTATTTTAATGTTTTCTTAAGGAACAGTTCTCCAGGCTTCCTGAAGGACTTTCAGAGCCTCTCATTTCCAGTCCAGTGCCTGAACCTGACCAGTTTCAGAGGAATGTTTCTGTTGGTTAAGACACACAGTGACCTACGTATGAATAATTCAAGCAGAACATAATGAACGGAGGGGGGCTGAAGACTTTTTCACAGTACTGTATAGCTGTTGTTCTGAGTGTGTTTACCATGTAGCTGTTGAAGGCGTTGCTGTCGGCATCTACAGTGAGCAGAAGATCGTTCATGGCCTGATGGAAAGGAGGGATGATTCTCCTCATCACACTGTCCAGAGCCTCGAACTGACGCTTTCCATACGTCATCTGACCGACCATACAGCCCAGAGCAGCGCCCTGACACACATCACGGCCACGAGTAAATCAAGCACAGGAGGCAGGCGGTGTGTGTAAAAATGTGTAAAATTGTCAGTAATGTGTGTTAGAGACTGAAAAGGATGTTCCTCAGGCCTTGTTGCCATAGGAACATTTGAGAGAGACGTACTAGTTAGGTCTCGTTGTCGTAGAAACAGCTGTAAGGAACGTGATAGCTAGGTCTTATTACCACGGCAACAGTTCTCAGGGTTAGGTCTCATTCCACAGGTCAGAATCCTCCTGTATGAGTCTCTGTGTGTTCTGTAGTGTTTTTCATGCATCAGCATGAAACACTGGTTTAGAAAAGTGTGTTGTGGTTTCTGATGATGACAATTTTTTTGTTGACCTGTGTTATGGTGAAGGTTAGGTTTGGTTACCATGGCAGCGATGGCCGCAGAAACAGACCCGCCCCCCGGAGCTGCAGTTCTGGCGCCGACGCTGCGGACGAACTGCTGGAGGGAAAGAGACGCCAGGCGCCCTTCAGCCGACCCGGCTTCTACCATGTACCTGCAAACAGAACCAACCAATCACGACCATGCTGGCGGATGAGTAGTTTAGCAGGAAACATGTGAAAACCTAAAGAGGTAAAAATAGATTGTTGGACAAAACCATCATCCACCACCAGGTAAGTACTGAAACTGACTTGTAATTGCACACACACTCACTGGCCACTTTATCAGAAACACCATCTTGTTATTACACTCACTGGCCACTTTATTAGAAACCCCACCTTGTGTTTACACTCACTGGTCACTTACAGATCACTCCCAGAAGACCAGACTTACTCTATGATTCTCTCTTTAGGAACGAAGGGCCCAATGGAGTCCAAACCCAGTTTGCTGATGACCTGAGCACAGAAATAAGAACTTACGAAAGTCCAGCGGCTGCAATGAATGAAGTAAAATCTGCACAATCACTTCTCATGCTGACACCGGCGTTATGTTAACTGGTTTCCTGTTTGTCCAGAAACCTCACCAGCCGCACTTTGTGCTCCTCTTCAACGACGAACAGCTTGTCCTTCCTGATGTAGAAGTCAGCGCAGTCCAGCACTGCTTTCAGAGGGACGAGGCCCACAATCTGAGAGCCGACCACCGGCAGATTCAGCTCCTGCGTACAAAAACAAAACCCTCGGATTCAGACAGAGATGGGGATTCTAAGGAACAGCCAATAGGAATCGCAGGCCGTGGCCAATTAGCATATCTTCTAAACATTTAGAGCTCAACATTTACAGCTCAAACATTCCACATTTAGAGTCGCCGTTTGTAAACACTGTCACTCAAAGACTTCTGGATTCAGGCTGGACTGAACCACGCTGGTCTCTACTGGCCTGAAGGTCATAGAAAAGGAAACGGTTTGCAGAATAAATGTGTAAAACCATTCATGATGATATCCAGGACGCAGAACTTAAATGAATATCTGGAACAAGGCTGAGGCTGAAAGAGAAGGAGCAGGTGAAGAGGCGTACCCTGGAGTCTCTGCAGATCTCCTCGTAGACGGCATGGACAGGCGTCTCCTCGAAGTCCAGGATGTTGGTGGACACCTGAGCCAGGTTTGCCTCCTCCAGATACCAGCCCATCCCCTGCACCTTCTTAAGAGCGCCTGGCTGAGAACACGGACAAGAACGAGCAATCAGCGGAGAGCTGGACATGAAGCTGCCGAGATGCTGATGAAGCCGCAGTCAAGTCCAGGTTTATTATCATTTCGACCATAAACACACAGTACACAGAGAAACCAAGCAGAACAAGACAACATTACTGTGGAAAGCAAACAAAAGTTTTGATGATTGTGAATGTGAGAATCATGAGGCTCAGAAAACAAGATGCTCCTGGTCTGGCCACAAATATCCAAATAATAATTAATAATAATTAATATTACAAATAATATTGTCCCCATATTGACTCTCCTGAGCGTACCTGGCCTTTTCCTCTGCCCTGCTCTCGGATGTCCAGAGCGATTCTGTGCGCCTGTTCTTTGGTGCTCAGCAGGTTCACGTTGAATGCAATGAGGAACTTTCGAGCACCGGTAACCGTGGCACCCCATGAAGGAACAAAGGTGGCGGGACCATAATCTGGAGACCACTCACTTTTCTTCAGCTATGGGAGAGAGACAGCGAAGCTATATAGGGTTTCTAATAAAGTGTCCAGTGAGTGTAAACACAAGGTGGTGTTTCTAATAAAGTGGCCAGTGAGTGTAAACACAAGGTGGTGTTTCCGATAAAGTGGCCAGTGAGTGGTACGAGGTCATGTTCATTTATTAACTCGTACGTAAATAAGAGTTAAGATAATTTGAACTGTGGTGAAATGGAGAATGACCTTTTCTGGTAAAGCCTCGTACTCTCCAGCTCGCACGGCTGGTAGAGACCTTCTGCTCTCAGTCCGCGCTGCTTCTCCATAAAGATATACTGGGAGAGAAGGACAGAGAGCATAAACAGTCTAACATGGCAAAAGACCAGGATGAGGGTGGTGTGCTAGCATGTTTATCTGTAGCCTGTCTTGATTAGTTTTCATGATAAAATGCTTTTTTAATAAACAGGCCATTCACTGTAACTTGTTGTATGGTGTATAATAGTGTACAGTGTAACTTGCTGTATGATGTATAATAGTATACAGTGTAACACGCTGTATGATGTATAATAGTGTACAGTATAACTTGCTGTATGATGTATAATAGTGTACAGTATAACTTGCTTTATGGTGTATAATAGTGTACAGTGTAACTTGCTGTATGATGTATAATAGTGTACAGTATAACTTGCTTTATGGTGTATAATAGTGTACAATGTAACTTGCTGTATGGTGTATAATAGTATACAGTGTAACACGCTGTATGATGTATAATAGTGTACAGTATAACTTGCTTTATGGTGTATAATAGTACACAGTATAACTTGCTGTATGGTGTATAATAGTACACAGTGTAACATGCTGTATGATGTATAATAGTATACAGTGTAACATGCTGTATGATGTATAATAGTGTACAGTATAACTTGCTGTATGGTGTATAATAGTGTACAGTATAACTTGCTGTATGGTGTATAATAGTGTACAATGTAACTTGCTGTATGGTGTATAAAAGTGTACAGTATAACTGGCCGTATGATGTATAATAGTGTACAGTATATCTTGCTGTATGGTGTATAATAGTGTACAGTATAACTTGCTGTATGGTGTATAATAGTGTACAGTATATCTTGCTGTATGGTGTATAATAGTGTACAATGTAACTTGCTGTATGATGTATAATAGTGTACAGTATATCTTGCTGTATGGTATATAATAGTGTACAGTATAACTTGCTGTATGGTGTATAATAGTGTACAATGTAACTTGCTGTATGATGTATAATAGTGTACAGTATAACTTGCTGTATGATGTATAATAGTGTACAGTATATCTTGCTGTATGGTGTATAATAGTGTACACTATAACTTGCTGTATGATGTATAATAGTGTACAGTATATCTTGCTGTATGGTGTATAATAGTGTACACTATAACTTGCTGTATGATGTATAATAGTGTACAGTATATCTTGCTGTATGGTGTATAATAGTGTACACTATAACTTGCTGTATGATGTATAATAGTGTACAGTATATCTTGCTGTATGGTGTATAATAGTGTACAGTATAACTTGCTGTATGATGTATAATAGTGTACAGTATATCTTGGTGTATAATAGTGTACACTATAACTTGCTGTATGATGTATAATAGTGTACAGTATATCTTGCTGTACAGTGTATTTGTCAATGTCTTGGCTTTCAAAATAAGTACAGTGAATGTTTATTAAAATAATCTCATAAAATTTACAGGTAACTGAAGCGAACTTTATAACTGAAGCATCTTTTTCTTACCCGGCACCTGCAGCAGGTCCGCCAGCCTCCGGCCGAACTCGCCGGCGCACTCCACGCACTCCTCCATGCTGGCGTTCTGCACAGGGATGAAGGGGCACACGTCCATGGCGCCTGTCCGAGGATGCTCACCTGTAGACGAGAGCGTGGACTCCTTCATTCCTTTATTCAGGCCAGGGAATTAATTTGAAAGAGCCCATTCTCTGTATTTCATGAATGTGTACGTAATTATTAAGTTAAATCTGAAATCATCAAGGACTTCTTTCAAGCGAGACTCGCTTCCCGACAGCCAGGAACAGCCCAGTCTTTACTCTCTTACTAATTCTCCGCAGGAACGACACTCCTTATCACTTCCCCCGGAGGGGGCGGGACTGTAGGCTGAAGATGTTGATGTAGCATCTTTTGACTTTTTGACGCTATGAGTTCTTTAAAATGGTTTGTTTTGTGTTACGTTTCTTTAAATGAGAATCATTTTCATCCGTATCATGTTGCAAATAAAGGCTTTTATTTAAAAATATATTATCAAATCTATTTTTTCACTGCATTGTCCAGCACTAATGTCCCGTTTGGTTTTCTGTGGGTCTGTTTTTGTGGCAGCACCGTGGCGTACCTGTGTGTTTGGTCATGTCGATGAGGGCGAAAGCGGTCCGGGCGGCGCTCAGAGCTCCCTCCACCACGGCCTGCGGGGGGCCCACAAATGTGTAGACCGTCCTGTTGGTGGACGAGCCGGGGTCCACGTCCAGCAGGCTGCAGCCATCGGTGGCCGAGATGGCATCCGCTATGGCGTTGATGACCTGGAGAGGCAGAACGTCTCTTGACATGCCAGTAATTATAAATACAAACACATTATTTTATGTACTTTATATAGAAATGTACTTTTTTCTACACCTGATGGAACCTCCATTGTGTAAGAATCCACTGCAAAAATGTTCAGTTTCTCAGGTTTTCTCTTTTCTAGCTGCAAGTATTGACAGCTTTGCCTTCGTTTTTAAGAACTGCTGACAATATTCCTCCTCATTTCCAAATAAAAATATTGTTCTTTAAAGCATCATTTTAAAGGAAATGACAAAACATCAGAATAAGAGAA
>JBBPDC010000039.1:13383278-13400136 GCA_037974485.1 Hemigrammopetersius urotaenia | reverse complement strand
ACACACACACACACACACACACACACACACACACACACACACACACACACACACACACACACACACACAGACACACATATACATATATATTATAAATTATACACACACTAAAATGAGATCAATAAAGTTATATAAGAACATCATGCACGTGGGTGAACGATATAGGGGCTATACCCAAACTGTCTATATGACCAAAAGTATTGGGACACGCCTGTTTTTCAGGCCTAGGCCTGGGTCTCTTACTTCCAGTGAAGGGCAATCTTAATGCTTCTGCTTACCAAACTGTGTAGATTTATACAGGTTCACTGATCTTGACCATTTAGGTCGTTTTTCACCTTTTTAACCCCTATTAAAATGAACTGCATACAGTATGTTAGCGTTTCGATGCGTACTACATGGTCTCTCCTGTAAGACAGATAATGTAAACTGTTCTGATATAACTTTATTAAAGTGTTTTGGTTTTCTGAGAGGTTCGGTGTGTCTGGCTCTGTGCGGGGTGATGCAACGGTCCGGAATTTTGCTTGTTCTCCTCTCGATTGGGCTCGGAGCCAGAGCCTGTTCTCGACACTTGATTGGTTGCTGGGCGTCCGCTCTGAACCGAAGAACCGCTTCTGATTGGCTCCGGGCGCCAAGCCGTTGTGGGCTGATGTGATCTCTCATTAATATTAATGAGCCTGCTTGCCGTTAGCCCTGACTGGGAGTCGACTCGGGCCAAAATTGAGGAGAAATTACTCCGTTATTCCTCCTTCAGGGACGAGATTTTCCGTCTTTTCGCCGAGCCCTGTCGTCCACTTGCTGCACGGACTTACGTTTTAAGGTTTGTAAGTTCAGTTTTACCGAAAATATTCGGACCAAACGCCGCGAAACCAGAAGACCGGCTCCGTTTCAGTCAGTCAGACAAGCTAAGCTAAGCTAAACCAGGTTTGAGAAAGTAGCGTATTTCTTGGCATGTTGATTTATAAATCACACTTTTTGTCAGAATTGCTTAATTTCGTTCATATTATATTTCATTTTAGTTTGTTTAAGGACTGCAAACTCGCCCGAAGAGGCAGGATAGCCCTGTGCTAGCGTTTTGACATGTTTCTGAGGTAAATGAATGTCTGCTCTGTGTTTATTTCAGGTCTGTTGGTGTTACCGGGTTACGGCTTCTCCCAGGAAAATAATAAGGGAGGAACGGCTGAAGGGAACGCCCTTTGCTTTAAAAGGTCACCTGAGCTTGGACCTCCGCACATCTGCTGTATAAAAGGCAGGGAGGTGAAGGTCTGGTGGTTAGTTTGGTTTAACCGTCGTTAGAAGCCCCCTGTCTTGTAAACGGAGAGGTGGATCAGAGGTTCTGTCCTGCTCTCGGAGGGTATTTCGGGTCGTGTCGGGCTCGTAAGGAAGGACGACGCCGTTTATCCGCTTAGCTGATTACCCGTCTCGTCGTTGGTCATAGCTCCTCCGCCCTTTCCCCGGCTCTGCTGCATCTCTTTTCCGCCCACACGTCGCTTCCAAGGGACCCCAGCCACGATGATGCAGATCTATGACTCCTACAACCAAAAGAACTCTCTGTTCAATGCCATGAACCGCTTCATTGGTGCCGTGAACAACATGGACCAGACGGTGATGGTGCCCAGCCTGTTAAGGGATGTGCCACTGGATGAAGCAAAGGACCTGAGCCCCACGTCCACCTATTTCCAGCAAGGGGACATGTATGGCTACTATGTGCTCCTCAAGTCCATCAGGAACGACATTGAGTGGGGCATCCTGCAGGGCGACGAGAGACGCAAAGAGAAGCTCGGCGTCTCTGCCCTGGACATCGCTCGAGTCGAGCAGGACGAGGAGGAGGACCTTGAGAAGCAGTTCCACTTCCACCTGAACGGGTTACACGGCGTCCTGTCCAAGCTTACCCGTAAGGCCAACACTCTGACGAACAGATACAAGCAGGAGATCGGTATTGGAGGCTGTGGGCATTGAAGACACCCCTTATTCCTTCTTTCCCGGTGGTCCACGTGGTGAGGTAGATGTTCCTCAAAGCCGGGAAGGTGCAGCCAAGTCGCACCGTATGGCCTGGATCCTGGTGCTGTAGCGTAATCCATCCTCCTCCCCGGAATCGGATTAAAAACATAACTTACCTGGCTCGTGTCTAATGTGCACCATTGTTTCCCTCCTTACTAAAATTCCCATCGTTCTTGGGCACTTGTGTGTGTATGTGTATATTTTGGGCTTGGATTGAGGCACATGCAAGTTTATTTAAGAAAGATATGCAACGGACAGTGTACAAAGTGAGTTTAAAGAAGCTATTTTCTGTAACAGTGTCCATCACAGTTCATGTGCAAAGTGCTACTGCGGCATATTAATCAGCTACTAAAATTCATAGACAAAACGCCAAACAGCCCTTGCGGTAGACTTAATCAATGAGTTGGAATTGAATGATAATTCTATTTATTTGGTAGTGTTGACTGATTCCAAGAGATTATGACAACTGCTTGATGTAATACTATTGGCTTATGTCTTTTTTTTGTTCTTTTTTTCTATTACAAAGCTGTTACTGAAAATAAATTTTGTAACTGATGATTTGTTTATCGCCTGAGTCTTTTTCAAATGTGTGTATGCCTACTGTTTATTCAAGTAAAATTATTTTCAGTAGGAGTGCCAGTGTAGAACCAAATGCCCGGTCTGTGGCCTTTATTGTGTCTGAAGGGGAAACATGTTTTGTTTTGAGCTAAAAGTTTCTATGACGATGGAAAGTCTCCTGGACCACAAACTTGTACGCAGGTGTCTCGTATGGCATCGCCTACTGTTGGAGTCAGCGTGTCTGATCATGCCCGGTACAGTGTCTGCGGAAGGGATTGAATACGCAGTGTGATTACATCAAGGCTTACTGTCATGAAGAAAGTGAGATCCTTATTGTTGTAATTCTGTCTGTTCCTCCCTCCCCTGCAGACTTCCTCCTGCTGCTGAGTCAGTGCTGGAACCCTCCGCTCCCCCCCTCTGACTAATGTGCTTTTAATAGGCTTTTTATTCTGCTGCAATTCAGTCTAAATCAGTGCTCAGCTGCCCTCAGGACAGGTATGGCCAGCAGGCGTTCATCCTAGCAAGGCATAAACTGATGAAGCAGTAACAATGCCATTTGCCAGTTATTAGTACAGTATTAGTAAGGTTTAAACACATTTTTCTTTGTGTTGTGAGTAATGGGATGTTTTAATCGAGCTCATGTCCCATAAATAGATAAACTGTTTGTTTTATACATGCACAGTGCAAAGGCAAACCTTTAGCTTTATAATCACATGGTACATTTGTGATATACCCAGTTCTTGTTGGCTTGGGCACTTGGAACACTCCTTTGAGGAGAAACTTGGGGATAAACTACATCAGCACTTAGCTATTAGTATTTATTTCTTTATTTAATGCTCCAGCTCCTCATTCAACATGAGCTTGGTAATTAAATGACTAACAATATGGTTTGGTATGGAGGATACTGGGTGTTTGACAATAGAACTGGAAATGAAAAAGACAAAATGATTGCTTGTTTCCTAATGGGTGGGAAAACCCCATTCTGTTGAAATGGAAAAGTGAATTTAACTGTGTATAATGTAATTTTCATTTCCAGTTTTATTCCTTATTTACACTTTCTCATGTCTGAATCTATGATCCTCTTTTCCTTTCCATTGCAGAGCATGACCATATACTTTTGACCATGGTTTCTGGTAGGACCTACTGTGTGTTGGTGCTCCAGACAGATGGGGCATTCGGTGCAAAGACATTGATTTGAAACCCCAATGGCTGTAGCATCAGCAAGTTTGTAGAGCAGGTACTGAATACAGAATGCACTAGTTTCCCCCTTGTGCTGGCAGTTGGAAATGCTGCTATGCTTAATTCTGGTCAAAAAATTTTGTTTCACTTTATAAGCAAATAATGCTGTTCTTTACAGGTATAGCTACACCAAAATGCTTATCATGGCTAAGAAATAATGAGGGTTGACAGTCTCATTAACTGTAATGATAAAGTGAATTGAGTTTAAATTGTCAGATTGTGGCTACTTGACTGAAATCTGATGTCGTTGCTGATACACGGCTATCAAATCTGACAGCACAGGCTGGAGAAATCCAGCTCAGCAGCTCTAGCATTTCGCTGCGCAGTGCAGTCCTTCGTAGAGAATCGCTCATTCACTGCATATTTCCCAGCATGGCAGTTGCTCCTGGCATCAAATGTCTTGGTGAAAGCAAAGCCTCAGGCACAAAGACCTGGTTTACTGGACTCAGAATAGACCTGGAATAAGTAGCAGTTGTTACGTGGAAAACACTTCTTAATCCAGGGCTGGGCTTAATCTGAGGGGAGTAAAAGGTGACTCAATATGTTATGACGCAACAGTTTCCAAATCCTGGATCCCCTGATCTACACTGTTACATATGGTCTCTCTTTCAACATAAAATTGTATTGTTCTGGTCATACTTTTGTCTCAAATCCACCCCTTTGTTCTCTACTATCCTGAAGGGATGTTCCATCTTTTTTTCTATACAATTAAAATGCACAGTAGTGTGAAGAAGTTCGGAGCCATTCCCCATTTCTTCATCTTTTGCTTCCAAAGAGACATATTTCCTTCAGAGCCTCTCATTTCCAGTCTGGTTCCTGAACCTGACCAGTTTCAGAGGAATGTTTCTGTTGGTGAAGACACACAGTGACCTACGTATGAATCATTCAAGCAGAACAAAGAGCCTCTAACTGAAGTCCTGAACCAGTGAAGAACCAGGAGCAGATGATTCCAGATGATCAGGCGGTGATCAGTATACTGGTGATGCTGAATGCTAAGGGGGTGGTGTTCCTTTATCTAGAACTCCTTGTATCTTTAAACACTTTGCAGGCTGTCAGTAAAACATTTGTTCACATTTCTTTCATAAGGCGGCTCAACACTTACACAGTACTGTGATGCTGGAACAGTTGTGCATTAATGATGTCCTATTATGGTGATTCTCAGACTGGTCCTCAGGGATTTTTTTATTTTTTTTTGTTTCACACCCATTTTCATTTTCATTCCTTCAACCCAACTTGCAACATGTAGGAATAGAGAGAAAATGTGGACAATCTGGAGATCCTTTGAGAACCACAGTGTTAATAATACGCCTTAGAAAAAACGAAAAAAACGAAAACGCACTGCATCAAACCAACCAACAAAGAAATGGCAAAGTTGAGATATCACCACAATAATGGTTGTAGATCTTGTGTTTTCAGTCATGAATAGAATTGGTAATGATCAAGTGAAATGGATAAACACAAAGCAAAAGCTAAACTGAAGTAAAACATGAAATATCATTTTAAAAGTAGTGCTTTTCTGATCTAGAAAACATCATTGATTCCAGAGTAAATTGCTTAAGCTATTCAGAGACGTCGGACAGTTTAAACTGTAAAGTATAAAACGACCCTCTCAGGTTGCCTTAGATAGTAACACACACTGTCCAGAGCTGGGCCTCGATTTGAGATGGGGCCTCAGTTGCAGAAGGTAAAGTTGCACAAGGTCCAAACGTGACTTTGACTCTTGCTGCTAATTAAAGCCGAGGGTTTCCGAGCAGTGCTGGCCTTGCTGACTCTGAGCTTTTCGTGCGAGATCTGAAGGTTTTGTTTATCAGCCTCGCAAGCTGATGTAACACCAGCCTGTGGCTCGAAAGGGGGCGGTTTCGGGGGTAACGTTTCCGCGGATCATGATGCAATGCGCCCTCTCTCTGTGGAAAGGGGACCAGGTGCAAACGGATACCACTTTGCTGATTATCCGAGCCGGTGAAAAAACCCCCCCAAATATCCTAATCCCAGGGAGGCATTGTGGTTGCACGCTAAATAAATAAATAACAGTTAAGCCTGGCTGATTTCTACAGCTTCTCAGGGATCTTTTTTTTTTCTCTCTTATGTCTCCTTGTTTTTCCCCCCCTGCTTTTTTTCCCCCCTCAAAGCCGATCTTCAGGGAGCACCAAATCCTCTGGTTTAATGGGATAATCTGTATTATTGTGTATTATATGGAGGGCGCAATGCAGGTCAGGGATTAAACCTTGAGAGTAAGTTTTTTTTTCAGGTCAGCAATTGCAAGTTTTTTTTTTTATAAACCAAGCTTTTGTTTTTGAAAAGCGCTTACCCCCCCCCATTCTGCTTTCGTAAAGCTATTTGTAAGGGTGATTTATGATGCAGCCTTCCCAATCCTTCTGAGCTTTGTACCTTTCTCCTCGTTTGTAGCCAAATCCTGAAAGATGAGAGCGAGGAAGAGAGAGGGAGTCATGAAGTGGCTCACATTACAGAGGCTATTCTATTATCTCTCGCCTGTAGCCTGATAAAAGTCTTCTGAATGTTTCAGGGTCTCCGGCAGGGATGTTTTCTGAAGGGCAGCCGGACTCTTTATCATTATGAGTCATGGATCAGTGTCGCCAGTTTCGCTTCTCCTAATGTGACAATGCTGGACGTGCAAAGAGGAGCCGAGGGCAGCAGGCCGAGCTTGAGGGCGGCAAGGTTGTTTCATGTGGATTTGGCTTATGTGGATTTAGTGTTTGTTCCATATTAACACCAGGCGGTTCCTTTACCTCTTTTGCCATGTTTGGTCTTGCAGAGACATCATTCTTAGACTTAGACATTTTAAAGCACTATTTAATAGGTGTATAGGAACTACACTGTACCTAAACCGTACTGTGATGGCGCCGAAGTTGTAGCACGCTTTCATATTCCGGTGCACCTTTGTCCGATAACGGTGTTGCTGATGTGCAGTTCTCGCCCCACAGTTTATGCCTAGTCATCCCAAAATCGCATTTATGGAGTCAAACAAGTGGAAAGGTTTTCTGGCAGAGCTGTAATATTGTGGTTTTGTTAGTATTTTTACTGTTTTTATATAGTTTGGGTTTTTTAACACAGTTTTCTCTGTGTTGTTTAGCTGCCTGATGAAAACCATTCCCAGATAACTTGTTAGCAATGTTTGAAAACGGCCACTGAAATGTATCTTTAGCCCAAATAGATAGTAGTGCTTGTACATTCATTGTTGGATTTTGCACAGACAGTTAAAAAAGTGATCCACAGTGTTCACCAGTGCTCTGTTTGTCCTCATGGCATTTTTTGACCAATGAGAAAGCAGTCAGCTTTCCCGTGACCTACTTTTGGCCCTGCCATCGAGTGGGGCTTATGCATGGGCGCCGGAACCCCAACCACCACTTTTTGTTTCCCGGACAATGGCTGAGATACTGTACACGCATCAACCCCTCCCCCCCCAGCAATCCCTGCCCTCCCCACAAGGACCCAGACTTCGCAGCACACAGCAACCCATCCACCACCACCGCCAAAAGTAGTAACTCCCACCCTCAAGACTTAGACTGATGCGCCCCCCTCATATTACAAATGCTTCCAGCGCCCCTGGGCTTAGTGTCAGGTCCGGCCGAAGTACAATTAGAGACTTCCTCTCGAGCTACGAAAATCACAGATTACCAAGTACTTCCTTACACCTTAGTTTCCCTCTCAACAACGATGGTGGCACCCGCTTTTGAAGTGGATTTATGTCTTTTTTGAGCTCACAGTTAACTGGAAAATGTTCTGTAGTTTCAGTTACAGTTTGCTTTCTCGAACTGGGCGTTGAGGTTGAGACTGCCTGCCAAAAACAGGAAAATTTCACTACAGTAATTATTGCCTTTGGTCATCAGCTGTCTTTTCCATATTTTTCTTTCCTGTTCGTGGTGCCAGTAGATAAAAACTCCATGCGCTTTGACTTCTGACTCTTGGTTGGTGTCTATAATAGCTACATTTTAATAATGACATTTCTCACCTCATTAACTCCAGACCACTACATCGTCTCTTTACGAAAGTCCGGGAATGTGATGTGATGTAAAACAACAACCAGATGTCGACCACAATGGGCTGAGCACAGTTTTTTTCCACAAACTAATGCTATAGTGCCCAGGCAGCAGGTTCATTCTTGGCCTGTGGAAGCAGCTTTTTCACTGCAAGGAGCAAAACGTTTTTCCTTCTTTTTTCCCTTTCTTTCATTTAACAAAAAGACAGGCAGACCACGCCGTGCCCAGCAAGATTGTTCCCAGTAAGTCTTCCTTCAGGGCGGACTACAAGGCTACAGACAGCACGTTTATGGCTCATGATTACGCCGAGACTGTTGAAGGATCCTTTAAGGCTGTTTATCAGAGCGGTTGACTGCTGATTGCGTGATGCACTTCTTTTTTTTAAGCACTGGCCTACATAGTGTTCATTCACAGAAGGTTTTTCTCTGGGTTTCCATTCAGCCGCATTCAAGACTTTGTATTGTTTTCTTTCGTCAGAGACGAGGAAAAAGCACAGCAGTGGAACGTTAGTGTGTGTGTGGGTGCAATGTAGAGAATATATCACATAGCTGGGGAGATGCGGGGGGTATAAAACACCTGTGTCCCTGTTGGATTGGGAACCCCCAACATCCAGCCAAATGTGTCCCAAGGCCAAAAACTCACATTTGAAGACATGACCAACACAAGGCTAAACAGTGCTGTGAAAAAGTTCTTGCCCCCTTCCTGATTTCTTTTTTTTTTCTTATTAATGTTTCAGATTATCAAACAAATATGAGACAAGATAAGATAATCCAAGTAAACACAAAATGCAGATTTTAAGGGATGATATTTTATTTAACTAAACACACAGTTACTACATGCCCCTATGTGAAAATGTAAATGCCACCCTTATAAAATCCTGAAGTAACTTTGGTTAATCACATTATTTGGAGAGCCGAGCGCAGTGTCAATAGCCACATTCAGGCCTGATTACTGCCAGACCTGCTGAACCATGAGCACTTAAAAAGTAGGGTAAACAATCCCAGAAAAGGAAAGACATCATGCCATGATTTAAGGAAATTCAGGAACCGATGAGAAAAAGGTTACAAAGTCATTTCTAAAGCTTTGGGTGAGGGCCATTATTCACAAATGGAGAACACAGGAAGCAGTGGTGGACCTTCCTAGAAATGGCCAGCCTACAAAGATCACAGCGGTGATTTTGTGGACTGATAAAGTTGAGTCTTTGGGAGGTGTAAAAGTAACACAGCATTTCAGAAAAAGAACATACCAACAGTCAAACATGGTGGTGGTAGTGCGATGATCTGGGGCTGCTTTGCTGTTTCAGGACCTGGACTAGTTGCTGCGATTGATGGAACAATGAATTCTGCTCTCTACCAAAAACTCTAAAATTCTAATTAGGTGGAAATTAGTGGTCGTGGTATCATTTGATTTGGCTGATGCCAAGGTTCGATATGCAACAATTTTGAAAATCTGACCTACTGTTCAAAGTTGCTGAGACAAAGTGCTTGTTATAGTGCCACCTATTGGCACAGTTGCATGTTTATTGGTGCCTGAGTAGCAGTTGGAATGCTGCATGTACCTGCCAACTTGCAAGGCTGTACACCTTGCGGTTTTTGCTCCCCAATGCATTTTGAGGCGGAATGAAAGTGAAAGTAAAATCTGACTAACCAGCATAGAAACGATAGAGATCTCCCGCACTGCGTGCTTGGACCCCTGATAACAAGGCACTTAATTGCATTTCCTATTGCCATAGGGTTTGTGCCTCTTTCCCAACTGGGAATTCCCAACTGTCAGACCGCTCATCAAGGCAGGCCTTCAGTAAGAGTGATTTGTTCATTTAAAGAGTGGGGTGCGAGAGACCCTGGGAAAAGTCACACAGAACTAATGTTTAGCATCCTAGCCATTTTCACGGTGGAACAAAGAATTCATATCGGTTATGTTAGCAACTGTTGTCGCTAAAAGTGGAACAGGAACCCAAATCTTAAACATTTTTTAAAATTAAAAATCAAATGCGGTCGGAGAAATGCAGCTTGCTACTTCATTGAAGAATAAATCAGTATATGGGTCCAGGAGAGTGTTGATCAGATGCTTTTGATTCAACAGACCTTACATTCCACATATATAGCCCGTCCGTGGGACTGACTCCCCCTCTCTCAGATCACATCTTCTTGTTGGCTTTCAGCCAATAATTGACACAGTTGGATTTTCCCCCTTAGACCAAGTTATTTTCTTCTTTTCCTTTGTTCCCTCACTTTTACAACTTGCATTTCCCCTGTAAGCTACACGCTAACCAGGGCACCCACGGCAACCAGGCCACCAAGTCCAACTCCAGCTCTCTTCACCTGCAAACACCACAGAATATGAGAAGTAATACTTTTAAAGAAGTATTTTTTCTATTAAAGAACAGAGTATTGTGTTGTAGCGCCAATAGTGGACAAAAGGCTCTATGAACACTAACGTTTCTGCCATTTCTGATCCTGCAGTGTCTGCTGTGTTTTGCATGTAAATAAGACGCAGATGTACTCCGTAGCAGTAGCTAGCAGGGAAGTTAGTAGGGCTAGTAGGGAAGTATTTGTGTGTCAAAGAGGATACTTCAATCATGTCATACCTTCTGAGCTACCTGTCGAGACTCCGCCTTTCCGTACCTCAGGTCAGTGACAAAGTGCTCACAGTTACTAGTGAGTAAGCTGTAGGGCAGCTCCTGGCCCAGACGGCTGTGCGCCTCCTGGAGAATTTCCCAATCTGGATGAGGTTCGTACTTGTTGTCCAGCAGGTTGTTGATGGAGTACCGGTCATCGCGCACCACATCCCGCAGCTTCTCTTTCTTTACTATGGCCTTAACGTTGTTCCCTGATACCACACCGGAACTGGTATGGGCGTGTTCGGCTGTGGAGAGAACAATGAGAGCAGAGGAACCTGGATAGGTTGGTATGGAAAGTGAAAAGCTGTGGCTCAAATGGAAAGTGAAAGTCATTAAAAGACTAATCCCTATGGTCACTAGTGCACACACAGCACTAGGGAATGTATATAAGTCATACTTTAGGATTAAAGACATACAAGGAACTACGATGTGGATGATGTAGCCCCTTCCCACATATATGGCCCAGTGTTGGTAGTTGCCACGGAAAATTTCGATTAGGTCGCCTGCCTCTTCCTTAACCTGGGAGACAGAATATATAGTTTATTTAACAGTATATATATAATAAACAGTTCCTTGGGCAGACAGAAAGACACTCACTTGAGTTGGTTCCACAGTTCTGTCGTTGACGGTGTCGGGCGAGGCCACACTTTTGCTTTCGACTGAACCCTGTCAGGAGCAGTTCACACACCACACATTACAGCAGAACTAAATACACATTTATGTTTTTATTGTGTTTACTGTAACTATAAACAATATGTCAGGTTTCTGTTAGTAACCCAGCCTGTAAAAACCACCACAATCTCAGCAGACACACATCACTCTCCACACATCAGAGGTCCCGGAATCTTTAAACCATGAGTTAATAATATTAAGCTGAGAGCCAATAAAACCACTAAGCAGTGATGTAGATTTGTCATCAAATGGTTGCACATCTCATTTAAGAGCAATACATACATACATACACAGAATACATACATAAATAAAGAAATAAATAAGATTGAGAGGCTCTAACCATGACAGGTCACTCGGCAATGGCTTCTCTATCTCTGAGCGGCTGTAATTGCGGGAGCATCGAGTGCATGGGATCACCTAAAGCGCATGTGAAGTATATTGAATACGACTACAAAGTATGAAGCGTGTCATGGCCGTTAGTGAGGGAGGTGTCTTGCCTCCTAGGTAGGGGGGTGTTTGCCTGCCCGTGCCCAAGACACCTCCCTCATTCACTCAGTACCATGTAGGATCAGAAAAAATCCTGATTCACATAAATGGTCACACACCTCCAAACCTGGACTGAAAGTACACTTTACAACCCCAATTTGACCATAAAACTTTTGCCGATAGCGACCAGTCAAGCCATCTTATCAAGATAACCTCCAGTTCAACTCTGAGAGAGACATTCCCCTGGAGACATTCCAGTATTTCAATGAGTATTCTCATTTTTTTTGTTGAAGATAATTTTGTTTGTTTTAAGTGATGGCCATCCTGCGTGTAACACCAAAATAAAACGTCTGAAACTCTGCTTCATCTCTTCTGACTTCAACACAAACATCTGAAACTCTGCTTTGTCTCAGAACCAGCGAATAAATAAAGCTTCTCTCTCATTTTGATACTCTCTGTGTGAGGTTCATCTCACACATGCTGGCTAACCTGTTTTCCTTTGATCTGAGTTGGGTTGTTTTTATGATGTTCACTGTTCATCCTGCTATTTTGACTGACTGTCACAGAGTGACAAACATGGGTGTATTTTTAAAACACGTAGCAGACGCTCAAGGTTTTAACATTAAAATGCCTTACCAACAGTAGTTTATTCAGGGCACATTCAAACAGGAGCAGTGCTCCCTTCTCCTGGGGAAGGTCCTACAGCTAAATTGGGTTGTACCATGTGTCCAGTTAATGGAGGGTGAGCGTGACCGATAACAAATGAAGCCTTGGTTCGTTACGTCAGCGCTTCATTCCAAGTGTCGCTTCCTGTATGAATGGAGGCGAATCCCGCCGGCGATTCGTGGGTTGTTTTGTTGGAGAGTGTATAAGCGAGTATCGGACAGAATTTTTCTTTTGATTATTTTTTATGCAACTTATATTTCATTCCACAATTGCAATTTGTATAATTAAGTGTAGTATTGTATTTGTTAATGATGGAGAAATGAGGCTCCGAACTGCATATAGAGGGTAAGGGGCCATGGCAGATGAAGCCACACTTCGAGTCATGTATCGTTTAGAAAACCATGTAACAGTCGTTTTATGCCACTTTGCATTGTTACTGCATTTATTTGGTATCTTTTCATTCATTCATTCTCTCTCTCTCTCTCTGTCTGTATTATTTAGAGTCAACACAATAAACAACAGCTACATGCCTTATTGGGAGGAACCATTTAAAATGGTTCCGGAAATAAACGAAAGAAAAATTCTGTCCGATACTCAGTTATACACTCTCCAACAAAACAACCCATGAGGCGCCGGCGGGACTCACCCCCATTTGTACAGAAAGCGACACTTGTTGAAACGCTGACGTAACAAACTGAGGCTTCGTTTGTCATCGGTCACGTGGTTTTCTGCCAAACGATACATGCCACGAAGCGGGGTTTCGTCTGCCACACCCCCTTATAGTCGATACGCTCTTCGGAGCCTTGGCTTCAGGTAGCACATCACTAGCGCTGGTCGCTCACGCTTCGAATTGTTACCCCATTCCCAGTTTGTTTTTCATATGGTATATTTTTGTATTTTGTATTTTGTATATATTTTGTATTTTTTTGTATGGTAAAGTTTTGGGGTATGTTTTACATTTTGGAAGTTTCACAGGACACTGTCCAAGATTTGAATGCCTCCAGCTTTCTTTCTGCATCCACTATTGGCTTCTCCTAACACCCACCATTAAGGAATTCATAATAAAATAGATACTGCAGTCCTGCTAAGAAATATGGTATAGGATATTAAGAACAATAATAGTTTACTGATAGATACTGGAAGCAAGCATGGACCAGAGGTATTTATGGATATTTCTGGGAACTGATGTAATATGAAATCAGATTAATTGCAGTAATGAAAGGTAAACTATTTGCCAAATTCAATAAAGATAAAGAATTTAGTAAAACATTTTAGATTTGCAAATGAAAAAGAAATTTAAATAGTACAGAGGCGCTGACTATGGATCTGCTTCAAAGGAAAATAGACAGAATTGATGAAGAAAAAGCAAGAGGGGCCTTTGTTAGGTCCAGATGTAAGTGGTTTGAGCAAGGAGAAAAAACACCACATATTTTTTACAAAGTAAATTAGATTAATGGCAAAAATGATGAGCCCAAAGCAATTTCTCAAAGTGTCACTTAATTTTATCAGAACTTACACTTTTCTCCCCATGAAAATGAATGTATTGACTCTTTTTTAGACAAAATATCACCAAATACATAGAAAATTACTAGTAAATTTAAAAACACTCACACACACCCACACCCACACACTCACACACACACACACACACACACACACACTCATTCACTCACTCACCCACATACTCACACACACACTGCCGCAAACTGTACAAACAGTGAACAGAAAAAAAGAAAAGTGGTCTTGTTATTCCCACAGGCAGGGAATGGAAACGTTGTCCGGTCACGTCTCACCCGCTGCTGTAATAATTTATACCTGAGTGCGATGAGCATGTCTGGTTAATTACAAGTGTTGGCGTCTGACAGCATCATCACGGAGACATCAGGCACGTTATTATTAGTTAATTAACCCACGGATCCAGGAGCTGATTTATTACCAGGAATTGATCTGACTGGTAAACCCCTTTGCTTAGGGCACCCTCTAGAATCAAATGAATGAATTAATTAATGCTTTTTTTATTTATTTCCTTAGTCTTGCCGTAAAAAACGAACCTTCTTAGAAGGAAATATAAATATTTGAACTAAACCTTCGTACAGTTCCTTTTAAACTCTATTAGTGATTTGTATTGTGAACAGCTACGGTCCTTGGCTTCACTGGGCTGGAAAATGCATAAGTCATTGAACTTTGTTTTACTTTTTTGGAAGGTTTGTACTTTAGTATCACAGAAATTGAATTTAATGTGAAGGTAGCTCAATGGACCAAGAGATTATGGGTTTGAATCCAATCTTCAGCACCACCACTGGGTTCCTGTCACGGTTCGATCAGTGGCCAGTAGGGCCACTGCTTTTCTGTTGGGTTTTTGGGGCTTTTATTTTGATGTCTCTAGTTTTTTGCTTTTGTCACGTGTTCTTGTTGTCATGTGGGTTTCTGTCCTTGTCATGTGTTCCTTAGTTCCACCTGCCTTGTGTTTTACCTTGTGATTATCCTGTGTATTTAAACCTGTTTCAGTTAGTCTATCCTCATGTGTCCATCACCTCATATCCAGCTTGTGTTTCCCCCTGTTCCTGTACTCTGTCCTCACGTTTTACGATTCAGGAGGCCCACGTGACTATTTATGTTTTTCTGTTTTCATTTTTGAATAAAGAACCACAGCATGGATGTCTGCCTGCCAGCCTGTTCTGTTTTCAGAGGTAGCTCAGAGTGTGGGCTTTGCGGCCTGTACTCTGACAGTTCCTGAGCAAGACCCTTAACCCCAAGTTGCTCCAGGGAGAGACTGCCCCCTGTAGTTAGGGAATGGAAGTCCGTTTTTATCTGAAAAATGCCATAAATGTAAATATTACATTCCCATTTGTTTCTTCTTACGTTTCCTTTAAACAGTCAAAAATACTTCACTTGGCTATGAATCTCCAAGTCCATTTTATTTCCAGTCACATTCCGTTCATTAGATACTCCTATCTTGAAATTCCACTCACTGGCCAATTTATTGCAAACAACTTATAGCTCCACTATGGGTGTGCAAAATGTGGGTCATGCAGTGTCACAAACCACATAAGCAAGTCGGTTCGGGATTACCAAATGCCACCACATGCTTTGAGGTGAGTGTATGCTGATTAGCATCATGCTAATCAGTGAAGTATGAACTTCGATAACTTGATAGCTACATTAGCCTCTGTGCTAAAGTAGAGAGCCACCAAATGTGTCTCTGCTGATTGGCTACGTTGGATGGGGGCTTTATTGCGGTATTGGCTTAAACTTGTATTGTTAGCTGTGATGGTGGTTGGTTAGCGGAGTAGGAGGTCCAGAGTCCTGAGGGCTCTAAATTAGTCTCCAGTGGCTCTTTTCCACAAATAAAGCGACCTGTACCCGAACCGTACCCACGCCGTACCCGAGCCATACCCACGCTGTTAGATGGCAGGGCTGGAATCGGGCCGCATCACTGCTGTTTGATTGGTCAAAATGTTGTCAGAACAACAGACGGACTTGGAAAGAGGCTGTTGTTTTTTTATTACAGTCTGCATGAAAAATAAAAAACAACAACAGCGATACAAACTAGCAAAGTCAACAAAATACAAGCACTGTATTTATACAAGGCTGAAGAGTTGTGTAGGTGTACCAGGATGTCGCTAACAACTTGGCTGAACATGGCTGAGGAAACTCAAGCAATAATAAAAGTTCTTCCTCTGGTTCGAATCCATGGACGTGGTTTTAGGACGACCAGCTATAAACTGTGTGGAGAGAATTAATGGAGTTAGAAACTCTGTTAACAGACTAAGATACATTGGGAAATCAAAATGTGAGACTTCAGTACCATCACTGCATGCTGTTTTAGGTACAGAACGGTTCTTGGATACTGATGGAAAAGTGTCTTTGAGAGGCAACAAACGTGTTTCAGTTGATCGGCTACGTTTGAGGTTGGGTGGGGAGTGTTTGGTACTTTAGTATTGTCAGCTGTGATGGAGGTGAGTTAAGGCAGTAGGGGGTCCGGAGTCCGGACCATGATTACTTCCTCTATCAATTTCTTTCTCTCTTTCTCTCACTCTTTTCTTCCCTCTTCCCTCCTTCTTCCTTCCCTTGCTCCTCCTCCGTCTCCACCTCCTCATCTGCTGCTGCTTTTCCTCCAGCATCCTCCTTTTAAAAAATGCGAGAAAAATTATTAATGGTTTTGCTATACATTTTCCATGCAAGCGAGGCTGATTTGCATGATTTGCAGCAGAGGGAGAAAGAGAGAGAGAGAGAGCGCAAGAAGGGTAATGAGAGAAAAGGGAGGGAAAAAAAGAGCGAGGAAACGAGGGAGAGAAAAGAAAAGGGACAAAAAGATGGTGCGGTGAGGGACGAGTGGAATGGGAGGCGAGGAGGCTGTAATTGCAGCCGCATCAAGGCCTGGAGATGGAGGGTTTGTGTGTGTATGTGTGTGTCTTTGTGTGTGTGTGTCTGTGTGTGTGTGTGTGTGTCTCTGTGTGTGTGTGTGTCTGTGTGTCTTTGTGCACGCGCTTTGAAATTTTATCTGCCGTGGGGCCTCCATAGTGCACCGGACATTAAGCAAATCCCTCTTTTCGACAGTAGAGAGAGAGACAGAGCCGCCTCTCTCTTTCTCTCTCTGTCTCTCTCTCTCTTTCTCTCT
>JBBPDC010000039.1:13348113-13360612 GCA_037974485.1 Hemigrammopetersius urotaenia | reverse complement strand
CACACACACACACACACACACACACACACACACACACACACACACACACACACACACACACACACACATACACGCTCACAGAGCCGTTAAATATTCATCAGCTGGGCTGTGCTGTTAGTCTTGGGCTGCTCGGGGAGGCAGTAAACGCGGACTCAGATGCTCACTGGCACATTACTCATGCGCGCGCACACACACACACACACACACACACACACACACACACCTGAAAACGCACATACTGCAGAGGTGTACCCGCTCACTTTCCTCTCCGCCCTCACACTAAATAGATTTTTCATGTATTTTTTCTCGTTTCCCCAGTTTCTATGTCAGTCATGTTCATCCCCCTCTCTCACTCCATTCACACCACTCCTGACTTGACCACAGTACCTGCCTGCAGCGCACAGGGCGTGGTGTGGTTGATTTTTATTCATTTTTATGATGGACGGCTGGATAGATGACCCAAAACGACTTGCATTAATGTACAGTTTAGTTTATTATAAAACAAATTATATTATGATTAAAAAATCAAATTTTTTTCTCATCACACTGACAATATGATCTATAATTAATTATGAAACATACTTCATTAAAACTATATTCTTTCCCGCCGTCTTTCCATCACTCTCATTATATCCCTGTCTTTCGTTCACACTCTCTCTCTCGCTCTCTATAAGTATACCCTTACATTTCGTTCTTTCCTCTGATCCATATCTTCCCTCTGTTTCTGTCTCATCGTCTCTCTGATCCTCACTTTCTCTGTTTATGTCTTGCTTTCTCTTGCCACATTTCTTTCTCTCACTCCTCCTGTCTCATTTAATTCTTCCTCTCTCTATATATCTCCCCCTCTCTCTTCCTCTCTCAATCTCTCTCTCTGCTCCAGACTTTCTCTCACGTTTTTTTTTCTCACGTTCTTTCTCCTTCCATATATTTCTTTCTGTCTCTCCATCTCTGCCTTCTTCTTTCTCCACATCTTTTTCTATCTCTCTCTCCCCCTTTCCCACTGAACTTTCACTGGTGCGTATTTTTCTGTCTCTCGTTCTCTCTGGTGGAGCTAGAGGTGTGTGTAGGAGCTGGACGTACTCAATAGACGACTCACAATAGGCTGTGTGTGTGTGTGTATGTGTGTGTGTGTGTGTGTGTGCGCTCCAGGAAACAGGATGTTCTTTTGTCCGTGCAGGGGCTCCATGAAACTCGACAACAAGACGGACCACACGGCCGCTGAGTGTGTGTGTATTGGTGTATGGGTGTGTGTGTGTGTGTGTGTTAGCTAGCATAAGTTGTGTATTTCTGTCTTTTTTGGTTCTCAAGAGTTGTGGTGTGACAGAGGCACCAGGCCCTCAGAAAGACACACACACACACACATACACACGCACGCACACAGCGGACGAGTGAAAAGAGGAGAGAGAAAGACGTGGCGCAGCTGAAGAATAATTTATGCACTGCTTCAATTACACACAGATGTTCAGAGAGAGAGAGAGAGAGAAAGAGAGAGAAAGAGAAAAAGAGGGACCAATGGAAGTTCAATGAGAGAAGAAGAGAGACAACTAAAAAGAGACCAAAGAGCTTGAGGGAGTGAGAGAAAAGGGAGCGAGGAGAACAGTTAGAGAGAGAAAAGACGAGAAAAGTTGAGAAAAGAGAGATAGAGGTATAAGATAAATGTAATAGAGAAATATATAGAGAGAGACGGAGAGAGAGAGAGAGAGAGAGAGAGAAACAGAAAAAGAGAGAGAAAGAGAGACAGAGGGAGACAGAGAGAGAGAGAGAGAGAGAGAGAGAGAAAGAAATTGAGAGAGAGAGACAGAGACATAGAGAGAGACAGAGATAGACAGAAAGCGAAAGAGAGAGAGAGAAAGAGAGACAGAGGGAGCGGGAATCCAGAATTAAAGGCAGGGCTGTTAAAGGAAAAACAGCCACAGTCGGTCAGATGAAGTGTGTGTGTAATAAATTTCCTGTGTGTGTGTGTGTGTGTGTGTGTGTGTGTGTGTGTGTGTGTGTGCGCGTGTGTGTGTGTTCGCTCACCCTGGCAATGACCCTCCTCTGACCTCTACTCTTCACATGAAAGGGGATTATGGGATAGCGCAGAGAGTGCCAAGAGTCTAATTGAGGACTGCACTCTGTGTATGTGTGTGTGTGTGTGTGTGTATTCTAAGTCTCGGTTTGCAGTGAGTGAGACCTACCTCTGATATTTACGTTGGGTGTTTGGTTTTTTTTTTTCACTTTTTTCAAGCTCCACCCAGTCGGGAGCTCCAGAGCTCCAGTCCATTCATTACACCGACTCTCGGAATGTTCAGAGCCCCTGGATGGTCTGCTCACCTCATCCCCTGCGAGCCGTAGAAGATTCCACTGTGAGGAGTCGGTGCTAATGCAGGACTAATCCCGAATCATCCCCCCACAAATCTGTTTCCAGGGATGAGTAACTTCCAAATCGGGCCAATGGGGATATAGAGAGCTCCTACCCAGCCAATCAAACGCCACCAAATCCGACCACTGACTGGTACCGGCTCGGATCCATTCAGCTCTACTTGGTTTTTTGCTTTTCCATCACTAAAATCTGGTTCCTGGTACCTGGTACCATTCTTGGTACCACCTTGGCCGAGGTTCCAAGCGTTCTGACCCGATACTAAATGATGACGTGTACATATTGGAGGTTACTGATTGATGGTTGCTATAGTTATGCCAGTGTTGTTGACTGAATGTTAGCATTAGCATAAACATTAGCCCAATGTTGCTTCTTTAAGCCTTGTCTGGTGACAATTGTCTCTGTTTTGTGGCAAACAGCCACAAACCAAGGAGAAGAAATAAAACCCCTCTGATTTCATCCATGCTGGCGATTGTAATGATGCCGGGTTGTTTACCTCAGCTTAGAGCCTCCGCTCGGGCTGCTGCTCAGAATGTTTTGTCGCTATAGCTACCAGTTTTAGTGGAAAACTGTAGGTCTGAAACCAAACTGAACAGTAGAATCAAACTGAACCGAACTGAGTTGGAACCAGTCATACCACTTTTCCACTACACTGGTCCTGGTGCCAGGTGCTGAACTGGGAACCAGCCGAGAACCGGACGCGTTTACACCAGACAGGAGCTCAGCGGGAGCCTCATGAGAATACGTGACAGGCCACTCCCACTAAACAGAAACAAATATGGCCGAACGCAGTTCTGGTTATTCTCCAAACTTTGAGGATTTATTTCAGTGTCCAACTGCAGCTTACTCAGTAGGTTATTACCGTTAAAGAGATCGACATAGACGTTTAGTGCAAGACTCTGCCCACCGCAAGTGACGGCACGGGTTCTCGCTACGAGACCAGCAGAGTTTAGGCGCCGGATTGATGCTTGTTTCATTTTTGTTTATTTGGAAAAGCATGGCACTGGTTCCAAAATAGGGAACCAGCACGGAACCGGCACGGGAACCAGTGCAGTGGAAAAGGGGTATCAGTGGAGAACCCTTTTAAGAAGGAGCCCAACCAATAAGGAACATTCCTTACCAATGAAGACCATCTAAAGTACTGTGCAACGTTATTAGGCACCTGAGAAAATGATACCTAAGAGCTGTTTGCTCCTGGGCAGTAGTGATAATTTATTAAAATTACAACAAATAACATTAATACAGTAAAGTTCCTGAAGACTCGTCTGTTCAAAGAGCACCTCCTCTCCTAATGCATCTTCTTGTACTACTCTTATATAAAAAAAAATAGCACTAAATATTCTCCTCTGCTTCTCTACTCATCATTTTAGTCGCTTTGGATAAAAGTGTTTGCCAATTTATTGTAATGTAATGTAATGTAGTGTAAACAGTGGTTTTATGTCCTGCTTAATCATTTCCAGACCTATTTCATCATGGAAGCCCTCTGTTACTTGTAGCTTCAATCAAATTCCTTGTGTTGTCGTTTTACTTCATTCATGTAAATTAGGTGTGTTGCTAAAGGAATTTAAAAAAATCCACACAAACCTGCAGTCTCCTTTTTTTAGTAAAATAAAAGATATGTTCGTTTGCACTTATTTTAATGTTCACTTGTTTTTCTGCTGACAGAATAAAAACCCACATCTGTTGTAAATGGCTTCAAACCAGAGGTGCCTAAGACTTTTTCACAGTACTGTACGACTCCCAGCCAATCCAGAGGAGCTACTTTCAGCTCAACAGATCAATGCCTGCTTAGTGCATTTATTTTTAAGCGCTTCAAAATTGTGTTATCCCATAAAGATTAGAGTCTTCATACAAAAATACAGGCCTGAATCTCTAACTCTACAGTTTTCAATGGACGTAAAAATCCTGACTCAGATTTACTGGGAACAACAGGCCTTCTACCAAGAACGAGGCAAGGCAGAGCTTCAGAAAGCCAACTGAGTCATAACTGGCCCCAGTGATCAATAAGAACTCCTCAAAAGGAGGAGTACCAGTCCCAGTCTCCAAATAGTTAGAAGGGATGTTCTTCAGAGCTAAGAAAGGAGTAGAATTTATTCAATTATTTAGAAAGTTAAACAGAGCTATAAAATTAGAAAAAAGGTCCTTATGTTCCAAACAATTAGTAACAATGTTCTCCAGAGCTACTAAGGTCTCTGAGGTAGGAATCAGAGTCAAGTCTTGAGTCTCTGAGGGTTACAATATATATCCTCCACCTCTGAGTCTCAAAAAAGGCTATAAAGTACCTATTGGAGACATTATGTTAATAATAAATAATTTAAATAATTATAAATAATAAATAATTTAAATAATTACAAATAATATTTAAAAATGCATCTGCTCTTGCAAGTCACAGTGTGTTTCTTCATCAGTGCAGTGGGAAAGGCTGGCTGCGATGCGCAAGCTGTGTGTGTGTGTGTGTGCGCCGCACTTTTCTCTGTTCTGCTGCTCAGTGTGTGTGTGTGTGTGTGTGTGTGTATGTGTGTATATGTACGTGTGTGTGTGTGTGTGTGTGTGTGTGTGTGTGTCTGTGCACAGCAGAGCTCAGTTGAGTGTGGAGATAAGAAGCAACGTGGCACGTCTCGGGGCCCTGGGAGCGCTGTGTGTGTGTGTGTGTGTGTGTGTATGTGTGTGTCTCAAGAGGATTAGCGAAGCCGGGGGCTGCATCAGGGAGGGGGAACAAAACGCCTTAGGGGCTGAGAAGCCCACAGGAGTACACACACACATGCACACACACACTCTCACACAGAGAGAGGCGGTACAGCACTGCTGCTCCCTTCCCACTCGCTATCTCTCTCTCATTTCCTCTCCCTCCCTGTTTCCTTCTCTATCCCTCACTTTTCCTTTCCTTTCTCTTTGGCCATTTTATGCCTCTTACAAGGTCAGAATTTGACGAACGGTATTCTGTGTCGGTTCTCGAGTCACAGAGACACAAGGTCACGTTGAGTCTTGAGTTTCTGAGGTGTGAGTCTGAGTCAGGTCTCGAGTCTCTGAAATGCAAGACTCAAGTCTCTGAGATGTGAATCTGAGTTGAGTCTTGAGTCTCTGAGGGGCGAGTCAGACTGAAGTCACCAGTCTCTACAATGCAAGTCCAAGTCAAGCCTTAGGCCACTGAAGTACAGGTCTGAGATGAGTCTTGTGTCTTTGAGATATATGTCTGAGTCAAGTCTTGAGACTCTCTGGTGTGAGTCTGAGCCAAGTCTCAAGCTTCTGAGGGGTAAGTCAGACTAAAGACACCAATCTCACAACCCAAGTAAAGTCTTGAGCCTCAGAAGTGCAAGTCTCAGTAGAATCTGAGATGTAAGTATGATTCAAGTCTCGAGTCTCTAAGTGCTAAGCAAGTCAGTGTCAACTGTCAATCAGGTGTGAGACTGAGTCAGGCCTACAGAAGACCATAGTTTGTGGAGTGAGTCAAACCGTAGTCTTCAATCCACATCAAGTCTTGATCCACTGAAGTGCAAGTCCAAGTCAAGTCTTGAGTCTCTGAGATGTAAGTCTGAGTCAAGTCTGGAGTCTCGACTGTGCAAGTGAGAGTTAAGTCTCAAGCCTCTAAGGCAGGGCTTTTCAACTTCAAACTGTGTCAACAATAGCCCTTTTAACGCTGTCCGGTTCTAAACGGGACCCTTACAGTCGTTAGAGTAGATACATCACCGAGCTAAAACTACAGAGGCTTTCCCCTCGCCGTGTGTGTAACCAGATTCTCTTCACCTTTCATTACTGCTAGTCTTTTATGCTCTGCTCCGCTTTTATTTAACACTTTCTGACAAATCCTGCATTTTTGGCTGTGATTGGCTAATCATATGGCAACTTCTGTGCTTGGGTTGGCTAATTTTATACAACGCGGCAGATAACCAATCTTGGCAAAAGTAGCGGGGGACTACCAGCCAATCATGATCCAAAACCCATAACTTTATTATATCACACGAATCACACACTGATTTACTGCCAGTCTTGCGGGCCACAAAAAAATTAATTACGGGCTGCTAGTTGAATAGGCCAGGTTTTAGGTGTGAGTCTGAGTCAAGTCTTGAGTCACTGAAGTGAAAGTCAGAGTTGAGTCTTGGGTCTCTGAGAGGTAAGTCTGAGTGAAGTCTTGAGTGTCTCCTGTGCAAGCGATTCTCTATGGTGCAAAACTCAGTCAGGTCTTCATGTAACAAATCTGAGTCAAATCTTCAATCTCTGAGTCAAATCTCAAGCCTCCAGTGTCTGAGGTGCAAGCTCGAGATGAGTTTAGAGTCTCTGAGGTGTCAAGTCTATGTCAAGTCTTGAGTATGTCCTTTCCAAACCCAAGTCAAGTCTTGAGTCTCTGAGGTTTAAATCGAGTCTTGAGCCTCTATGGTGCAAGACTGAGTCAGGTTTTGAGTCTTCAAAGCACAAAAACGCCAAATGTCAACCTTCAGTGTCGGAAGTGCAAGTCTTGAGCCTCTGAGGTGTAAGTCTGGATCAAGTCTCACTTTTTGGCACAAGATTTTGAGTCTTAATGTTGAAAGTCTGAGTCAAATCTCAATGCCTGCTACATGAGTCAGACTCAAGTCTCCAGACTCTATGGTGCAAGTCTGAGTCCATCTCTTACAGATAGACGCATTCACACACACTCACACACGAACTCAAACCTATGGGCAACTGAGCATTTCCCATTTGCTTGAAGTGCTCGTGTTTGGACTGTGGGAGGAAACCAGAGAACCTGGCAGAAACCCATACAGCCACACAGAAAGAACCCTCAGCAGCCCCAGCTGAGAGTTAGCTACTCCACTGACTTAAAAAGCTATGGTTAGGGTTCCTGACTGGAGCACTAGTCTAAGCAGCTATGCACCTGTCTACCTATTAGGTTGTAGTAACCTAGTATCCATAGACCACAAAGTCGCTAGTTTGAACCCCTCTTTCTACCATTGTGTCCTTCAGCAAGACACTTAACCTTCAGTTGCTCAATGCGGACTGTCCCTGTAAATCGCTGTGGATAAGATTCTCAGCCAAATGCCCCCTTTTCCCCCAAGCACAAGCTCATTGATTGGTATAAAAACTGCAAAGAGCTTCCTGATTTCAAGATTAAAGGCTTTGTATTTGTCACAAAAACAGCTATAGAAATACAACATACAGTGAAATGTAACCCTGAGGGGTGTGTATAAGTAAAGACATACGTGAAAACACCACAACACAGCTGTACTTCAAATTATTTTAAAATTCTTTCCCTCCAATTTTCTTCCCAGTTTATTCATGGTCATTTCCACCTATCAGCTAAAACTCCAATTACATGACCGTGGAAGGCAAAGGCTGACAAGTGCTTCCTCTCATGTGAAGCTCCACCAAATCTTGTGCCACTAGTGTCACTAACATGACTCCATTTGGCATGCTTGGAGGAGAACACTAATCACCATTTCAGCTTACAGTCACCTATATGGTCACGCCGCTCCTGTTGCTGAGTGATGAAGGGAGAGGGACCCATTCTCTTTATTCCCAAGAAAGTCACAGGTGTGTCAGGACCCTGGATCGTGAACACAGTTTGAAGGTATGTGGTGTTTTGTTCTGGTTATATTCTGGGGATGAATAGAACAAAACCTGGAAAAAACAATCATTATCTGTGAAGTCTTTTGGCCAACGTGGGCCAGACCTTGTGCGTTTCAAGTAACAGCCCGGAAAAAGATCTACAAAAAGACCTCGCGGCAAAAATCTACATCTAAACCTATGCCATCAAGTAATCGCACCCCTGAAGAGAATCACCCCGTTTGCCATTTAAAGAATGCTGTACTCAAATCAAGCGCGGCGCAGACGGAGAGCTGAAGAGACGGAGAGAGGGAGAAGGAGGGAGGGAGAGAGAGGGAAAGAGGGCGAGAGATTCTCTCCGACTAAATGGATTTTCTCTTTCAGGAGCGAGAGATCGTGAGTGAGAGGAGCGAGAGCGAGATTAGCACCGGATGGAAAGAGAGGGAAGTGTGTGTGGGAGGGGGGTGGAACGCTGCCTAGAGAAACACACACACACACACACACACACACACACACACACACACACTCTCTCTCTCTCGGCGAGTCCCTGTGTGCTTCCGAATGCTGTGTCAGTCAAAGCAGGGGAACTCAACGGGGGGGTTTCTGATTAGAGCCGATGGCATTTAATAGCGAATAGGGGAGAGGGAGAGAGAGAGAGAGAGTGGGAGAGAGAGAGCGTGAGAGACAGAAGGAGGAAGATGAATGAGTGCGCAAGTGAAAGAGGGTTCACCCTTTTTTTTAGCTATATGCAATGAAGGCCCGATGGAACTGGCCACACAGATAAGAGGCAGTGTGTGTGTGTGTGTGTGTGTGTTTGGGGGTTTTTGGGGAGGCACGCTGACTCAGCATACTTTATTTGCACTGAAGGTTGAAGAAGGAGAGATCATGTAAATAACAATTAGATTACTACACGTGGCAAAGGACTACCATGGGAGACCGTATGTGTGTGTGTGTGTGTGTGTGTGTGTGTGTGTGTGTGTGTGTGTGTGTGTGTGTGTGTTTGTGTGTTTGTTCAAGGTGTAAACAAACAGATGTCTCCTAAGACTTGAGTCTGAGAATAGGACAGAAGGAAGGAATTCTATTTAACATTCTGGAGGAAGCGGCGCACTGAACATGGATGTAAATTAGTAAACGTTGGCTGGCAGATCATTCACATGTGGTGGTTTACATTTGCCACTGGCATAAATCACAATCAGAATCAGAAAACTTTATTGATCTTGGAGGAAAATGTTTAAAATGGCATTTCTATGTGACAGGTGCTGCAACTAAAATGAACCTGTATTAAATAATGGTGTACAATGGCCTATCGGGTTCAGTTTTAGAGATTTATCAGGCTATATTCAGGTTTAGGTCAAATTTGTGGTCAAGTTTATGGATGGAATTTTAATAGGCTATATTTGGGTATTAAAAGAATTTTGATAGACTAAAGACAAACTTAGAGAGAATTTTATAGGGCTGTCTTGGATTTAGATCGAATTTTATTGGTCGATAGTTGAATCTGGATAAAAATTTTGTTGGAATATGGTCAGATTTAGACAGAATTTGTTTAGGTTGGTTGGGGTAAGACAGATTTTTTACCAGGCTCCGGTTCAGACAAAATTCTTTTGGGCTTTAAACAGGTTTCGACTTATTATTATCAATCATAGATCAGTTTAGGTCTATATTTGGGTTTAGACAGCATTTGTTAAGGTTGGATATAGATTGAATTTTAATGGACTATATTTGATATTAGAAACAAAAATGATTGGGCTGTGGTCAGGTCTTGACAGAATTATAAAATGGGTTTTTTATCAGTTATAATCAAGTTTAGGCAGAATTTTTTGGGGTCTATTTAGGTTTTATGGGCTATAGTTGAGTTTATAGAGAAATTTATTTGGCAATAGTCATGTTTAGATAGATTTCTATCACGGTAAGGTTGGGTTTAGGCAAAATGTCAATGGGCTATATGTGGGTTTAGAATGAATTTTATTGGGGTAAGGCTGGGTTAAGGTCTTATTTTATTGGGTTATAGTTGGGTTTAGGCAGAATGCTATCAAGGTAACACAATTCCATTGGGCAGTAGTTGAACTTGACAGATTTTATCAGGTTATAGAAGTTTATTGGGCCATAGTCGGGTTCAGATACCATTTTATCTAGCAATAGTCAAATTTAGACGGAATTCTATCAGGGTAAGGTTGGGTTTAGGCCTTATTTTACTGGCTTATAGTTGGGTTTATGCAGAATTTTAACGTTGTAAGGTCAAGTTTAGACAACATTCTATTAGGCTATAGACAGGTTTAAGCTTATTTTCATCAGCTGATGAGTTTAGGGAGACTTTCATTGGGCTTTATAGACAAAAATTGTATTAGAATTTTTTGGAATTTGGTATTAGAAAGTATACGATCAAGGTCAGGTATAGACAGAACTCTGTCAGGTTATAAAATGGGTTAAGACAGAATTTTAATGGGCTATAGTTGAATAGAAACAGAATTATCTGACAATAGTCAAGGTTAGACAGAATCAGGGTATGGCTGGGTTTAGGCAGAATGTCAATGGGCTATATGTGGATTTAGAAAGAATTTTATTGGGGTATGGCTGGGTTTAGGTCTTATTTTATTGGGTTATAGCTGGGTTTAGGCAGAATGTTATCAGGGTAAGATCAGGGTTAAAGAGAATTCTATTGGGCAGTAGTTGGACCATAGTCTGGTTCAGATGGCAGGCTTATACAGAACTGTATTGGGCTATAGACAGGTTTAGACTGAATGTTACTGGGCTTTACCCAGATTCAGACAGAATTTTATCGGTCTGTAGTCTGGTTTAGACAGAATGTTATGAGACTGTAGTCAAGTTTAGACAGTACTTTGTAGGAAAACAGCTGGGTTTACTACAGTCTTCAAAGGCAGATGGAACTTAACGCTAAGGGTCTGGCTGGTTGAGACTCAGGCAGAGTATGTTTTGGGTCTATATTTGGGTTCGGATCAAATATTCTGGCCCAATTAAAGCTCCAGAGAGGAGAGCAGTGGAGAGGGTAGTGTTCATTAGTATGGGAGCTCAGTTGGATTCTGCCTGCAGTGTTGCTGTTGTCTGCGCCGACACTTGATAGTCCAAAATAGCAACGCTTACATTATCAATCACTCTCAGCCCGAGGATGAGAGGAGCCTCGGAACGCTGGGAACCCCGCTACTACCCACCAGCTTCCTCAGAGGAGAGGGGGGGCGGTTGGCGGGAGGGAAAGGGAGGGAGAGAGAGATCCGTCTCTATCAGCTTCAATCTCTTTGCAGCTGCAACGAGACAGGAGTCTTCCTTCTGACGAAAACACAGTCAATCATCTCTCTCTCTTTCCCTCTCACACTCTTGCTCTGACTGACTTCGGTAGCGTGTGTGTGCGTGTGTGTGTGTGTGTGTGTGTGTGTGTTGGTGGGGGGGTGGACTTCCCCTGGCCTTTGTCAAAAGGCAACCGACTCAGCAAGCACAAAAGAACGAAAGAAAGAAGAGACGGGAAAGAAAGTGTGTGTCAGAGAGAAGAAAGTAAAAGTGCATGACAGCTTCAGCAATGCTGGAGGACTGTCGTTGAGTGTGTGTGTGTGTGTGTGTGTGTGTGTGTCTGCATGCTTTCTGAGGCTGCCGCTGCAGGCTCTGACGTGGAAGGTCATATTGAATAGCAGCAACCCAACACCTCACACACACACACACACACACACACACACACACATACACACACACACCTCACTGCCTATTTACTGCAGCTTAACCCTGCCGCCCCGGTCAGCCGTAAGGCGAGCCTTTCACCCGGCCACTCCTTGCTACACACACACAGGCAGGCACGCCAAGTACACTGGGGCCGACATTATCTGGGCTTTGGGTCGCCTCTCCCTTCGCCCGAACGTCCCTCTCCTTTCCTCTCCCTCGTTTTCGGCCTCATTAGAAGGTGTGAAATCCTGCTGTCCCTTTTAGGTCTGCTCTTTTTCCTTATTTCTCTTCATTGTTTATTCTGCCAGGTGAAGAAGAGGAGAGGGGGAGAGCTTCAGGACACGGACAACTGATGCATCCTCATATCACCAAACCCAGCCCAAGATTTGTTTACACAACAACTTGGGATTAAATACTAGAAAATCAATAAACGATACACAGTTTTCTTAACTTTTTCCATAGAAGAACCCTGTATGTCTTCCTAACAAACATTTCAACAGCTGTTTCTTTGGCTAATAAGATGAAGGAATGTGAGGAACTTCTTAAAAAAAAGATATAAAGGTTCTAGAAAGAGCCGTCAAATTGGTTAAAAGGTGTTTACATAATGAAGGTTCCTTCAGTCGTTAAAATATTTTTTGCTTGCTTTTTAAGGGAAGCCATGGGTCTTGGAATCCCTATGTGGCACAAAGTGTGTAGTTTCCAAGCTATATAAATCAGTAGCTGAATTTCTGGAAATAGTGCAGAAGCTCCATGCTAATCGACGACCCCTGATCCATTTAAAGATCGGATTTGAGCTGGAGGGGAAACTTACAGGAAGGTAGATCTCTAAAAGGATGGTTGTGGACTACTGATGTATGGTGATGATGGTGGTGGCCTAGTGGTAGGATACTTGCCTCTAGACCAAGAGGTCATGGGTTCGAATCCTACCTACAGCATACCACCACTGGGTCCCTG
>JBBPDC010000039.1:13315186-13332610 GCA_037974485.1 Hemigrammopetersius urotaenia | reverse complement strand
TGGGTGTGTGTGTTTGTGTGTGTGTGTGTGTGTGTGTGTGTGTGTGTGTGTGTGTGTGTGTGTGTGTGTGTGTGTGTAACACAGTGTGTAAGGGTAGCATGGTCTTTAATGTCCTGGCTTCTGGGATACATATCAAGTAACTCTAGAATTTCTGAAAAAAAAGAAGCCTAGAATTCCTGAGATTGAAGGGACTTCAAACGAACAAGCTGTGGAAATCTGTACACTTTCATTTAAAGGACCTAAAGAAAGAATGTGTGTGTGTGTGTGTGTGTGTGTGTGTGCAACACATACGGTCTTCCAGGATATTTGTCAAGTATTCCTAGACTTTCTGGAAAAACCAGGCCTGAAAGAGTTCAAACGAACACGTTGTGGAATTCTGCACCTTTCTAGAGTTGTGGGCCCTTTTAAAGGACCTAGAGAAGGAATGCGTGTGTGCGTGCTTGTGTGTGTGTGTGTGTGTGTGTGTGTGCATGCGAGCTGCGCTCATGTGGGAGGCATGCTCTGCCGCTGCGGGAGTTTCCAGAGGGATTGGCCCTTTGTGGATTCGTGTCAGCTTGCAAATTTACTGCCAAGCATGCGGCACGCAGCCCTCCCCCGCCGGCTCCTGCCGCCGCTCCGTCTCCCAAGCCTCGATTCCTGTTATTCTGGGTTTTGCCAAGTCTGGATTCGCCAGAATCCAATGGGTTCCGATCAGCACAGGCAGACGGCAGCTTCTAAAAACGGTTTCCTGGCAGCAGGGCGGTCTGGCCTCCTGTGGGGCGTCCCTGCCCAGTCGACCTTCAGGTGTCCAGGAGCGCAGAAATCCAGCTGCCCTTCCCTCCCAAGTGGCTGCTCCCACCTGCACTCGGCACATGCCGTCCTGACTGGGAGCGCTGCCGTCTCTGCAACAACCCTTGGCCAGAGCAAAGCCTTAGAAATCCCATACCCCCGCCTCCCCTGACTCCCCTAAACCCAACACCCCGTTGCCAAATCCGGCACCCCTCCCCCGCACAGCACACAGCCCTTGAGGGTCTTTGCCCACGCTGCTGGAATAGCCCTTAATGCAAACATTGTGTACGGAGGGAGAAAGGAGAGCGCCGTGCCTGTGGTGTGTGTGTGTGTGTGTTTTGTGTGTGTGTGTGTGTGTGTGTGTGAGAGAGAGAGAGAGAGAGAGAGAGAGAGTGAAAGAGCGAGCGAGGCTGCAGTTAAGCTGCGCTGCTCAGGCAAGACGATGAAAAATTGCCCTCCGGGAGCGGCGCGCAGCGCGAGGCTTCCTGGGGGAGGAGGAGGAAGAGAAGGAGGGGGAAAGGGAGGGGGGCGGTGAGACAGAGCGAGCGAGAGAAAGAGAGAGAGCGTGAGTGGGAGCGGAGATCAGATCCAGCGGAACGAAATTAGCAAATCGACGCAGGCTCTTTAGCCTCTGCCCAGACCGGCGGAAACCACGGCGCATGGCTTCCCAGCATTTCAAACAGCCGGAAGGGCCGCAGTGTCAGGACGACCTCCTCAGACCCAGAGATCAGGTCACTTTCTACTACTGGGTCCTGATATAGGCGGAATAATCGCACTTTCCTGCAACCTTTAACTGGATCTAATAAAAGATACTCACAAACAGCAACCACAGGGGTCCAAGCAAAAAAAACAAGGGCCGCAAAACCTACGCTACCCATTAGGGTTTAGCTTCAAATCCTACACCTTTTATGTCAATCTTATTCAGGAGATTATCATCTAAAATGCTTCTCCGTAGTCAACTAGGGTCTCAGTTCTTCCGCTCCACCTGCTTGGACCCCTAATGTGGATAATATATGCTGCAATAGTCGGCCTACAACACACAATTATAATCATGAAATCATTTCAGAACTATATTTAAAACATAAAAGCCTAAAATAAATTACATTGTATGCTGTATTGATGGTCTGGCCACGTTATAAATACTATATCAACATATTAAATAAAATAAAATGAACATGCACAAATACGTGGATAAATAAATAAATAAAGCACTAAAAAATAATCAAAGGTCAATTAATTCACGTTCGTATGTTGTAATCGTAGAGCTAAGAATAAACATACCTGAACAAATAAATGAACCATGACGATGCTCTGCTTTTTCGCATATGGGAAACCATTTTAGTTTATTGAATTTGAGATGGAAACACCTGGAAGAGGAGGGGCAACAAACTGAACATAGATGGAAACGCTGTCAAGAGTGCAGTGCTGTTGACGAGAGAGGGGAGGAGACTGGAGAGGGTGGCGGCAGGGCCAGGGTCGGGGCGGGGAAATGGCATGCCTTCTGTGGTCTGAAATGTGGTTCTAAGCTTTAGACTGAAACCTGAAGGAGTTTTGCAGGTTACATAAGGGATGATGATGTTCTAGAAATATTGGCTCCTTGTTGGCTACATCCTAAGCTGGTTAGATCTCCTGCTAAACTGAGCGCTGTAATTCCATTACTGCAACCTGGTTTACATGTGAGTGTGTAAAAGGTCAGTATGATGGACACCATGAACGCCTAGCAGCCTTGGAGACCTTCATCTGCTCCTCACGAGGAAACACCCCAGAGGAAGATCTTGCTTCAACAGCCTTTTCTTTGTCTCGTTAGAAATGAAACATCTTCCTACTGGGAGATTATTGTATTATAAGTCTGGCTTGTTTCTCCTAGACCACCTTTCAGGAGAAAATTTCAACGTAGGACCGAAGTTCCTTTGCTGTTCTCATCGTCTTCTCCTTAACAATCTTACGAATCTCAAACCTGTCGAACTTCTAGGTGTTGTTCTAGGTCCAGGTTTTGGATCTTTATGGCTTTTCTGAATATTTGATTGAGACGAGTAAAGATTAGTGAGAGATAAGAAAGAGAATTTTGATCTTAAATTGAGATTGGATTGAGATTTGATGAACGCTTTTTCTCAGAGGACAAATTTAAGAGAAAATGGTCAAATCTCATACTGATGTTGAAGAGAGCCCAGGTATGTCTGGGAGAATTAGGCGGGTGAAAGAAGAGATTTACTCTCATATCAAGGGTGTTTATGGGGTCGACCTCCTCTGCTGCAGTAATGACCTCAACTTTTCTGGGAGGGCTGGATGCTGTGAGGATCTGATTGCACGAGCGGTACTGCTGTTGGATTAGTTCTAGGTCACCAACTCTACTCCAACTCATCCCAGAGATCCTGGATGGAGCTCCATCACTCGAGGAAACTGAGGTTGGGGGGATCCTGCTGACCTTAGGGGTTACAGGCGTCCAGGGTGCTCCAATCTAACAGCAACGCTTTTTCAATGGAGATTAAAACCGTGTGCACCTCGACGCATGTCTAGATACTTTTGGACATTTGCGGAAGTGAAGCGGGGTCCTGCAGAACCCAGGACAGGGTCTTTGTTCTTGGGTTTTCTGGACAGACCGTCAACACCCGCCGGGTGAGGGAGGAAGGGAGCCAGGTCCGAGGTCTGGGTCAGGAGGTCAGGGCCAGGGTCAGGCTTGGGGTTAACCCTGTTGGGGCTTTGTTTCCACGTGGAACCAGTTGGATCAGAGTGTGCCGAGGAGGGGGGCAGGGCCGTTTTTCCGCTCGCATGTTCCTGGAAAAGGAGAGGCAGGGCAGAGGCGAACCATTTGCGTATTCTGCTCGCGCTCTTGCCTTCTCGTCCCTCCCTCCGTCTCTCTTTCTCTCCCTCTTCGCTCTCCCTCCCTCCTTCACTCTTTTTCATTTCCCTCGCTGGCGTTCTTTCTCTCTCTCTCTCTCTCGCTCGCTCACCCACTCTCTCTGGCGCGGAGTCGCTGCCAGAGGCTTCTCACAGCGAGATGCATGAAAGTGTTTATAGACGCAGTCTCGAGGCTGCCACCCCCGACACACACACACACACACGCACGCACGCACACACACACACACACACACACACACACACACTTACAAAAGCTGCCAGTGCATGAGGATACGACTTAGCCTTGATTCCTGCTTGCGCTTAGCGATGTCTGGAGACAAAGCCAACGGGCCTCAAACCGAGGCGGAAAACAGCGCAATCCCATTGGTTATGGTGTCTTTAAGCAGAACCAATGAGATTTGGAGAGACAGCAGCAAACTCCGCCCCTTCTGTAGCTAAATGTACTTCATTTAGGTGCCTTTTTGGTTGTGACTAACCAAACAGTCTCGAGGTGAAACAGTGGACCTCATTTTATGTTTTAATAATCTCATACCCTATGGCAGGCTTAGGGCATTTATCATCTATTGGTTTTATCCATCATGTTTTTTTGGTGGCCTGCCAGGTGTCTTCAGACAAAGCTGTTTTAGGTTAGCCCAAATTTTTTCAAGTAACACTTTAAGGTTCTTTAACCAATTACGCTAACTTTGCCTACTGTTTACTGTTTCTCTGTTTTCTTAGGTTAATGCTTAGGTTATGTTTCCCTACAGGTAATTTTATCTAAGCTAGTTTTTCTAGCTATCTTGACTATTGTGTTTTTCTATGCTAAGACTTTGTTTTCCTAGCTATGCTAAAGCTTAGGTTTAAACATTTCACTGCTTCTCCACTGTGACTGGCCTATTAGCATATAGCTTTTAGCACTATCAAGCTACTCTGTCCAGTTATGCTAACTTAGCGACTGATTTCTACCTGCTTAGCTTTTGTTTCCCTAAAGCTAGTGTAAGCTAAGCTAATTTTTCTAGGTATCCTACCTATTGTTTTCTTTCTATGTAAAGGGTTTGTTTATTGTTTCCTAGCTATGCTAAAGCTTTGTTATTGTTCACTACTTAGCTTATTGTCAAGGATAACATAACAGATGTAAGATCTGAGAAGAAATATTTCACACTGACCAAACCCATACAGCTAAAAAAGTGAGTTCTCCCAATTGTTTCCACATAAAGAGTATGATTGTGTAAAATGTAATTAACATTACCCCTCAGTGAATGGCCCAAATCCTTAAAAATAACAGGGTCAGAACAATATTTACAGTCAGATAATGCAGCTCTAGCAGGGCAGACATTTCATGAACTGAATAGATGGCATCCTGTAACAGTGACACAAATAAAGTCACTGAGCTCTTCAGGACGACCCTGTTGAAGGACTCCACACTTAATTTTATACACCTGTTAGTAGCGGGCATGAATTACGATGAGTGTCCACATACTTTTGTCAACATAGCGCCTGTGTATGCGTGTCTGGGTGTGTGTGTGTGTGTGTGTGTGTCTCTGATTGATAACGGCTGCTGGAGGCGCCGCTGCGTGCAAAGAGCTTCCTGCAACCCGACCCCATGCAGGCAGTGTGTGTGTGTGTGTGTGTGTTTCTCCCTCTCTCTCTCTGGCACTGCGCCAGGGTCCCTGTTCCAGCTCGCCGCCGCACAAGCCTTAAAGCTTTGGCTACCGCCGCTGTGTGTGTGTGTGTGTGTGTGTGTGCGCTGCCAGGCTCTGATTGCACTAACAGATGGCTGGATCAGTGTTACCTACTGGAGAGCGCAACTCCTACACGAGCTGTGACTCGTGTGTGTGTTTGTGTGTGTGTGTGTGTGTGTGTGTGTGTATGTGTGTGTGTCTCCGTAAACACGCCATTATAAAACAGGACTATCTCACCGGCAACAAATCCCACCTGATCCTGCCCACCCCACCCACTCCCACAGCTCATATCTCAGAGTGTGTGTGTGTGTGTGAGTGTGTGATGGGCTGTGACGTATCTGACAGGTGAAGCCCGCAGGGACCGGCAGCCTCGTGTGAGGCAAAAGCAACAACATCTGGATCCACTCAGTCACACACACACACACACACACACACACACAACGAACGCAACCTCATACACTCATGCTAAGTATATGTATATACTGTGTGTGTGTGTGTGTGTGTTTGTGTGTGTGTGTGTGTGTGTGTGTGTGTGTGCGCGTGTGCGCACAAACTTTACGAACTTTCTTGTTCCAACAAGGAGACGAGACACCAAGAGCTTCCTTCTCTGGACCTCCAGGATCTGAACCTGGACATCCTGTAGGTATAGACCAAAGATTCTGAAGTTCTGAACAGGGTGAGATCTGACCTTAGATCAGCTATTTTCGTCCTTGGGCCAGTTCCAACAGGATCCTGGGCCCAATATATGGACCTAAACAATCTGAAGGGATGTCCAACCAAAGATTCTGATATTTTGAATGGTGAAGATCTGGTCTGAGATCAGCTTCACTGGATCCTGGCCCAATTTCAACAAATCCCTGGACCTACAATTTGTGGACCTGGACAACATGAAAGATGGAGCAGTGTTTTTTCCAATGACACCATTTTTAACATTGTTGGAGAATGGGATGAGATCTGGTCTAAGATCAGGTCAGAGATCAGCTGTACATGCACTCGCCCACTTGTGGAGAACATGGTGAGCGAGAAGGACATCTCAGTGGACTCTGTAGGTGGTGACCTTGATGATTTGTGGTCTGAAGCCCCCAATAATGGCCCCTCCTTCAGTGTACCTTAGGTCCTTTCCTCTATTTAATTCAATGTATTTATTTATAAAGTTATGTGACATCCAGTCAATTGTATTATTTATACAATCTTATTTGTGTAGAAGTGGAAACTAGTCCCATGTTTCATTGGATGATCATATTCAGTAGCAGCATGTACAATCTAAACAAAAGAGGTATGACGGAACCTTGCAGGACACCGTATTTAATCATCTGGCCTGGCAGAGCTATAAAATTGTGTCTCAGGTGCTCACAGTGGAAGTGAATCCCATGTTTTATTGGATAATTCTACCCAGTAGCAGCATGTACATGTAAATAATAAAGGTCATAAGATGGAACCTTGTGGGACACCATATTTTATCATCTGGTTTGGCAGAGATATAAAGTTGTGTCATCTATGTAGCAGTGGAAGCTAACCGACTGCAATCTAATATTGGATAATTGTACAATAGCATGTACAATGTAACTGAAAGAGGTTTAGAAACAGATCCTTGTAGAACTTCGTTTTACTTTGTGTGCGCCATTCAAACTGACAGCAATTGGTCGGGTATGACCTGAACCAGGAAAGCTGTTCCAGTGACTCCGACCAGGTTTTCCAGTCTGTCTAACGGATTCGAATGGTCAGTTTTGTGAAAGGCTGCACTGAGGTCGAGCAAAACCAGCAAGATATAAATCCTTTGGACAATACAAAATTGCTTCCTGTCTTTACTTAGACTGTTTTGGTGCTGGGATGATACTGGAACCCAGGTTGGAATTGTTATAAATGCAGTTCTGTTGCAGAGGCAAAAATACCTGACCATGACTTTCTCTGAAATCTTAGATAAAAATAGTAGATTAGAAGTAGGTTGGTAATTTGCGAGGTTGCATGGGTCAAGATTTCATTTCACTATTATCCAGCAGTTCCCATCGCTCTGTTCGCTCCGTGTGTTTGTGTATAAAAGCGTCTTTTTCTCTTCAGCCACTCCATTTCCCAGGTGGTGCACACAGAGCCTCCGCACAATTAATTAGTTAACAAGTACTAACATGAGACTGTGCCGTCTTGCTAACCAGTGAATGCTACTAGCTAGCCAGACAGCTAATGTTGCTGCCTAGAATCCGAACATATTTATCAGCCTCTGCAGCGGTGGGTTTCCTGATGGAACGCCCTTGTATGATGCATTAGAGCAATGCAAGCTGGGTATTATATTAAAGGAGTGTGGTCAATTTGTCAGGGGTTACGAACTGATGACACTAAATGCTAGTTTAGGCCAACATCAGTTTACAGAAGTCAATGTAAAGATAGTCCTATATTATTAAAAAATGTAAACATAAGACAAATTCCTCAGGAAAACAGCCAGAACAGCCATTTCCGTCAAGAAAAAATTTTGACGGAAATCGACCAGCACGATCTGTGAACGTTGGGATTTCATAAATTAGTTGCAGCGAAATTTGTTGATATTTTCAGAGGTTGCATGGATCAAGGTTTCCTTAACAGTGTCTTAATTACTGCTAGTTTAAATGCTTCAAGTTTGACATCAGCTGGGTCTGGATCAAGTGGCAAACCTGTCTGAAAACATCTGCACCCATTAATTCAGGGTTTTTTTTGTCTTTTGTTTGTATGAACGTCTCTTTTACCTTGTTTTTTTCCTCTGTAATCCAGCAAACCGGCCTCGGCTTGGTATGACCCAGTAGTTCCCCTCACTCGGTGTGTGTGTGTGTGTGTGTGTGTGTGTGTGTGTGTGTGTAAAGCCTCTTTTTTCTCTCGGACCACTCCGTCCCCCCGGTGGTGCACGCAGAGCCTCCGCACAATTAATTAGTTTAGAGGGGGAGGGGGAGGGGCACTAATCCGAGCCAGAACGATTCAACCGGCCTGAACCCGACACGATCGAGACCAAAACACACACACACACTCTCCATTTTCCCCCTCTTTCTTTTCCCACTCTCCACTTTCTCCCTTCCTCTCCCTTGCTCTCTCCATCTTGTCCTCTCTGTTTCCTCCCTCTCTCTCTTTCTCTTGAGTGTCCTCAATGTCACGGCTAATAGATAAAGAGCGGATTAGCCATCGCAACACGGGATCTGTGTGTGTGTGTGTGTGTGTGTGAGTGCGTCGGGTGGTGAGGGCTAGTGGTGGGGGGTGTAATTACCAGGCCTAATGTAATTTAATTGTTTTTTAATTAGAAGCCGGCGTTTCTCCCCTATAGACTTCGCATAAAGAGCAGAGAGTCCAGTAGATCGACGCCAGGGAGGAAGGATGCCCCCTCCAATACCCCCTATAACCCCCCCAATGCCCCCCCCCCCACTTAACACCCCCACATACCTCCCCCATCCAGTTATCTCTTCATACAGATAAATTGTGCAGTGTTTTTATACTTTAAAGGTTTGGTGTGGAAGTGGCTGGGTGGGTGGAAGGGGTGTGTGTGAGTGTTGGGTGTGTGGATGGGGTCAATGTGAGTGTGGGGAAGGGTGGAACGGGTGTGTGTGAGTGTGGGGGTGTGTGGAAGGGGTGTTTGTGAGTGTGTGAGTGTGGGGTGGGTGGAAGAGGCGTGTGTGGAAGGGGTGTTTGTGAGTGTGGAGGTAGGTGGAAGGGTTGTGTGTGTGTGTGGTGGTGGGTGGAAGGGGTATGTGTGAGTGTGGGGGTGTGTGGATGGGGTGTGTGTGAGTGTGGGGGTGGGTGGAAGGAGTGTGTGTGAGTGTGGGGTGTGTAAGGAGTGTGTGAGTGTGAGGGGGTGTGGAAAGAATGCGAGTGGGGAGGCGGAATGTTGTTTTTAATTTCTGTTTGTTTTTTATTTTGGGTCAATTGTGCCAAAAAAGTTAATTGAATTTTAAAAATAATCTTTAAATCAAATTATAAAGATAATTAAATTATTAAAATAATCTTTTTGGCTGGGTTGTGCTGAAAAAAGAATTTGAGACACTTGTACATCACACATTGATTAGGGCTGTAGATATTAGAAAAGAAAGAGGAAAGCATAAACGGGATAAATACTCTGTGTTCTGAGGGTTAAGGGACACTTAAAGGGACACTATGGCTACTATGGTTACACTATGGTTAAAGATACAAAATCTTTAGGATGGTCTGATGATCTACGGTCTTGTACGTTTTGTGAGTAGTCAGAAAATCAAAGGTTTGCATTTTGATTTCTCCTCAATTCCTCCAATCTTTGCTTGGATTTGTGAAACTCCATCAGGAGTTCTAGATTTCATCTAATGAACTATTGATTGAGTTGAACCAAGTGTTTGAGGTATTTAATGAGAACTACAATGTTATACTGGGCTTCTTTGAGGTCTGGAAATGATTAAACAAACATACATAATACCACTATTCATGGTATTAATATTATATGTATATATTCTAATATTAGTTTTTAAAAATACAAAAAGCTAAGCTAAATAATTAGACTGCTGCATGGTAGTACTATATCTTGAAGTTGGGAGGAGCTTCTGACAAAAAGTCTGGCTAAATCATTTCGTTAGCTGGCAAATGCTACAAAATAATGTAAAGTGACAATTTGTCGTATGTGAACACACCACAGCACACAGTGTAAATAGCACAACATTTTTCCTCTGTGTTTAACCCATTCACACCCAGTGAAGCAGCAGGCAGCCAGGAACACCACGCCTGGGGAGCAGTGTGTGGGGAAGGTACTTTGCTCATGTACCTTCATGAGATTCCCATTGGTTGTACAGTGTATTGGCCCAATGCATGCTGGGTATTATAGTGAGAAATTTGGTCCTGGATTAAAACACAAATGGTAACTTCTGTCAGTCTGATGATGCTCAATACCAGTTTAGGCTTCGATGAACAGAATTCAATGTAAAGATGCCTCTTTATTACTTTAATTTACACAAAGTACCCAGAAAAAGGTTATAAAAGTTATAAAATTTGACAGGAAATGATTTGGGGAATCAAGGTTCCAACCTGATGTATGAATGACCCGCACACACCACTAATATTGTAACTTCTTAAAAACTTCTTAATTTGTAAATATATTCCGTATCCCATATGTCATTATGAATGCAGAAATAAACCTAATAATGTAATTTTTAAATAAATACGCCTCGTTAAAGATTAAACATTTAACCAGTAAATTGAAATAACCAGTACTTAAATTAAAATGTTATTTTTAAATCCAGAAAAAACACTAACATTGTGAATCTTTTTTATGTTTACTTTACTTAACGCCCTCGTCGATCCCATGCCGTTAGCGGCCTCACTAGCAGTCAATGTGGGTTGATTGTAGGGCAAGAAAAATATTAATCAAATAATAAATGTAAAATGCGAGTCCTCAGGGGTGAAACAGCAGGGCTACCATTAATAACTTGGCTTTCCGTCTCTTGAGTTTTTATTGCATTTTTACATATATTTTTATTTTGTCTTTATTACATTATGTGCATGTATTTTAACATGGATTTTTTTGTTTTATCTCAATCTATTTTGAAATTATGCATTCCTGAATAAAATGGATGTTTCAAACTTTGTTGCAAACTGCAATATTAGCACTTGTCCAGCACAGTTTTCATGTAAAAGTGTTAAAATTTTATGAGTGAAATCTGTGGTGCAAAATGAGGACACCAAAGACAAAGTGGGGACCGTCTTTGAAGGTTCCCATTATTAGTCGGTGGGAGTCGGCATCGCCACTTTGGCCTCTCCTTTTCAATAACAAAGCCACCCGTTGCTCCACTGCGTGCCTCATTTCCGGCCATTCTCCACTCATTTCCTGTTCAGGGCTGCAAAAACAGGAAATGGATCTCCAGCACAGGTGTTCCGGTGGAGATCCGAATCCAACCAAGCCCCCTGAATATCAGCATCACATCCCCAAACCCAGCAGATGAAACTCATTCACTCCAGGCAGCGAAAAGTAGAAGATGGAGGGGATCTTTTATTGCCATTTATCTAAAGGACCTTTTTTTGTTGTTTTTTTTTGTAAAATATAAATACAAACGATAGCGCGTGTAATTACAAAGTTTCGACACGTCTCCAAAAACAATGAACACACAAGTCGGAAACAAGTTTACGGAAACTCATTATTTACAACTTCTAGCGTGTCTTTGTCCTAACAAAGCTTCATATTAGTATTTTACACTTCATTTGAATATTTATCCCCAAAAAAGATAAGCCACATTTTAAAATATCTTCATAAATAAGCAAAAAAAAACCAAAACAAAAAAAAGCACAAAATATCTGTGTTTGAAAGATGGGAACCACTCAATCCCACCCCTCCCCCCCCCCAAAAAAAAACCAGTTCATCTGCAAGCACGGAGGGTTTATGAGTGTGGATCCCAGTCATGAAGTGCACCAGTTAAAGTCACCAGTTAAACTGTTCAACTGGACGATTCCTATACGGGACGTCCTGACAACTAACAGCTTAATATCTTCAATCCCGAACTACCACACACGCGGCCGCACGTCAGACAGCAGTTAGGATCAGTAAATAAACAGGAAAAAAAAGTTCATATATATTTAAATTTATAGCCTATTTATATCCATATATATATATTTATAGTCACAAATAAAATACAGGAGCTGTATATTTATTTATATATATATATATATATGTATATACTTATAAAACATCTCAACGTAAAGAGTCCTCTACAATCGGCCGGCGGATTTCCATGTCCGATGTTCGCACATAGTCTCGTTTTATATACACTTTCAGCTGTCTCTTTGTGTGTTTTTTTATTTATTTATTTATCTATCTTACAGGCCAGCACAACTGCCAATGCCATGCGAATGGCTGCGACAGTTGTGATGTCAGAAAGGAAGTTCTGGCAGAAACAACGGAGAGGGTTGTGATGTCACAAAGGGAGTTCCGGAATGTCTCTCCATCGTCGCCGACGCAGCCTTGACGGTTGTGATGTCATTAAGGGAGTTCCGTCAGAGACAATGGATATAGTTGTGATGTCACAAAAGCAGTTTGTCCCATTGCTGAGACAACGAATACGGTTGTGATGTCACAAACATCTCTGTGTCACTGCTGACACAGCTTAGATGGTTGTGAGGTCACAAAAGGAGAGCTGTGGAGGGATTGTGACATCACAAAGGGGAGTTCTGGAACTATTTTACGCTGCTCCTTCGTCTGTGTCGGTGGGTCGCGGATCGGGGGTCGGGCCCGTGTCCAGGGGTCTAGGGTCATGGGTCGGGGTCCAGCTGGTCAGGACCGCGGTTTGAAGGCAGAAGGTTCCCAGCGGTCGTCCAGGTACTCCAGCGACGACCCCAGCAGAGCCACCAGCTCAGCGCTGATCTCCACCAGGTCCAGCAGCTCCTTGCTGTCCGGCAGGAACCCGTCCAGCTCCTCCGGGCAGGAGAACAGCTGACTCAGCGACACCTGCTTATAAAACTCCGCCTCCGCAATAGTCACCACCTCAATGTGGGAGAACGTCGACCGGAACGTTCTGGCAGACATCTTCAGTCGCTTCAGGACGTCCGACAGCAGGAGCCAGTTCCTAGGCCTGAGAGAGAGAGAGGGGGAGGGAGGAGAGTTATAAAGTGTTCCATATTTATTCGTATTGTATTTTTCTTTATATTTCCAAAGATAAACACAGTATCGAGAATGAAAGACAAACACAGAGAGAGAGAGAGAGAGAGATAGCGTGAGAGTGAGGAAGAGAGACAGAGAGACAGAGAGAGAAACAAAGAGAGAGAGAGACAGAGACATAGTTAGGACCATAGATAGAGGAAGATGGTGGGTGGATTTTTTTTGTTTTTTCACAGGAACATCTTTTCTTTCTTTGCTCACCGACACAGCAGTGTGTGTGTGTGTGTGTGTGTTTTCACTCTGCTCATCAAAAACAAGTCTGAGGCAATGTTTATGCAGATGTTCTAAAAGCAGCAAGAGCCTTCTCTCTCTCTCTCTCTCTCTCTCTCCCTCTCTCTCTCACACACAATTAGAAAAGCAGACCCGAACATACAAAAGACACTCAGCCTCTCACTCACTCTGAAATACAATGGGTTACACACACACACACACACACACACACAAAAAGCAGAGACAAAGCCCGTCTGACACACACACACTCGGAGGAGAGCGGTAACAGGCAGTGCTCAGTCGATGGCACTTGAGGCAGTCTGTGGGTAAAACCGAGCGACAGCCGGATGAATAGGGAGAGAGAGCGAGCGAGGGAGGAAATGTGAGGGGGGGGGGGGGCGTGCGTGTGTGTGTGTGTGTGTGTGTGGTAGAGCGGAGAGGCCCCACCGCCAAAGAGAGCCCTTCATACTACATCAGCCAGCAGCACACAGCGAGTGAGCGAGCGATTGAGAGAGAGAGAAAAACGAAGAGGAAAGAGAAGAGTGAGGGAGGGAGGGGGGAGAGAGAAAGAGGGAGAAAGAGAGGGAGGAGAGAAAAATAGAGAAAAATGAAGAGGAAAGAGCAAGATGAGGGAGAGAGAGCAGGAGACAGCGCGAGATGAGAGGGAGAACGAGAGAGATGGAGAGAGAAAGATGAGTGGAAGCAGCACAGGCGAGCGAAGCCCGAAAATTACACAGCGACGGAACCAGAGAGAGAAAGGAGGAGACATGTATATATTTATTTATATATGTATATATAGATAGAAAGATGGATACACACATATACATATAAACAAGATAGAGGTAGAGGAAAAAGAATTAAATATAAAGAAAGAATTGCAAAGACTAACAGACTGAGAAAGACAGACCTCTGTGTGGTGCGTGCATGTGTGTGTGTGTGTGTGTGTGTGTGTGTGTGTGTGTTGGGACATAGACAGAGTGGGAGGTAATTAGCTGTGTCTGTTTAGCGGCACGTCGCTGGTGCTCGACCATGCGGAGCCTCGCCTCACTCTCCCCCTCACTTTCACACACAAGCACACACCTGTTCTATCTCCGTCCTCTTTCTCTGCCTCCCTCTCATCTCCCGCATCCCAGCCTGCCCCTCTCACGGGGGGGGGGGGGGTCTACACCCGCTCAGCTAATCGTCTCATCAATACTCGTTAATAACCTTTAATCCCCTAAGAAGGTGATATTTAGGCCAAAAAATCCAATTTATCCAGCCTCCACCTTCCCCGTTCCAGAACTCCTCCCACACGGAGGGGCTTGGTGTCCATGCCAACATCTTTGGGTTGGTGGAGGAGGGTCATGTGACCAGTCCAGCTGGGAATGATATCACTGACCACCAATCAATCATCATGATCAGTATTCCGGCAACTCGTTATTAGCCCAAACAATCAATAACCCCCAACAGGCAGCGTCAGATCTCCACCTGTGGTCCACTTGTAACCATCACCCCCAGTCTCTGAAGGCTTTAGTGCTCCACAGATGCCATCAATGCACCCACATCTAGACTCTCCTGGAGAGCGGAGGCTGGACAGACTGCCATCATTAGGAGCTCTCCAATGTCCACAAACTTTCCGACAGCTTAGAAAGCAGAATGACAACGAGGACAATTAAAGAATCAGCATCACCTGTGGCCCACTTCTGATCCTAATCAAAATGTTTACCCAGGCTGTGGACAGAAGGTCTCTGGTTCTCCCTCTAGCTCTCTCTGGAATGATCTGGAGTGGCGTTTATGATCCACAAGCCCAGGACCTGACCTCACTAAAGCTGTCCTTCTGGCAATGTACCAACATCTAGTCCTCCCAGGAGAGTGGAGGCAGGACAGACTCACACCATTAGCAACCCTGAAATGTCCACAAACTTTTGGACAGTTAAGAGAGTAGCTTACCCTTGTGAAAGGGACACCTGGATGTTGTAGCAGGGCAGCAGAGGCCGGTCCGAAAACTCAAACTCAAACACCTCTCTGTGCTCGTCCTCCTCGTCCTCCGGGCCGGGCGGGTCGGCCAGGATGTCGAATGCCGAAGGGTCGTCTGTGGGCTCTGAGAGAGAGAGAGAGAGAGAGAGAGAGAGAGAGAGAGAGAGGGAGGTAAATTTAAAGTCATTAAAACTATGAGAATAAGGGTGACTACATCTCTCACGCCTTTCTGAGGCGAGGCTAAATGGTCCTGAGCCATTCCTCCAATGGGGTGGGGGGCGGGGGTTGCAAGCCGGGGGCTGTGTCAAGGGGGAGGAAATAACGGAAAGAAAAGACGAGCAGAAAAAAGGAGAAGTGAGTGAGCAAGAGAGGGCGTGTAGGCAAGAGAGAGAGAGAGGGAGAAAGGGATGATAGGAACAGAATAAAGGTGAAAAAAGGGAGCAAAAGAAAGTGAGAAAGAATGGAAAGAAGGTGTTAAAGCGAACAAGAAAGATGGAAAGAAAGAGCGACAGTACATGTAACATGTTATTAACATATATATAAATATATACGCATAGACACATGAACAGAGAGAGGGAGAGAGAGAGGGAGAGAGAGACAGAGACAGAGCAGCATTACAAAGACTCGTTTGTGTGGAGGCCTTGTTTTGTTATCAGCCGCTCCCTCCCCCAACAGCTCTCTCTCTCTCTCTCTCTCTCTCTCAAACTTCACTCTCCGCCCCCCTCCCTCTCCCAGGTCGTTCCCGGTGTCTCTCGCCCAGACTAATAGTTTTATTGGCGTGAACAGTAATTAACAGCCGTCGCCACATCAGTGAAACACTACTCACTAACAGGAACACAGATCTGAACCTGTGTGTGTGTGTGTGTATTCGTCTTAAAATAACACACAACTTTAAACATACATTGTGTGACACACATTTACACACACTTTTACACATTTATTTCTCTCTCTTTCTCTCTCTGCCTCCCCTGAATTTGCTAATGTCGATCTATCTTTTCCCGCATCCGTACACTCCCCATCCCTCTCTCTCTCTCTCTCGCAGGTGTTATTGCGCGCGCGTGTGTGTGTGTGTGTGTTAGGGGGGCTGAAAGCTTCCTGAAAATTCCGCTCGGCTGCTCTCCCAGAGGACCCCCCTCCACCCCCCTCCACACGTCTGTCCTTCACTCTCTCCCTCTGCTTCTGTCCTCTCTCTCTCTCCTTTTTCCGGAGTCCTTCTCACATCGCTCCCGCTACGCCGTCTCCTATTAACGCCGTCCTCCATTAAGCAGCGCTGCAGGGTGTGTGTGTGTGTGTGTGGAAAGGGAGGCTCTTCACTCTTTCCAGTGGGTGTTGGCGTCAGCGCTAAAGCCTCAAAGAGAAAGAAAGGAAAAATCACAGCCCCCCCCCCTCACACTCACTCTCACTCTCTCTCTCTCTCTCTCTCTCTCTTCCTCGCGCTCCGTTTTATAACCAGGGTTTTTCCGAGGCGGCGCTTCAGCAGAGCTCCCAAAAATAGCATGGTTCCCTCTCTCTATCCCTCTCTTTCTCTCTCTCCTTTCTGTCTCAGTCTCTCTTCCTTTTCCTCTCTCTCTCTCTGGCAGAAACTGAAAAGACTCATTATTTTTTTCTCGTCTCTCCCCCTCGACTTGTCCCCATAACGCATTCTGTCTCTCCCTCTTCCTCTCCTTTCTCTTCCATCTTTACCTCTGTCTCTTTTCTTTTCCCGTCTTTCTCCCAGAACCTCACAGACTCTCATTATCTTTTCTCTCAACTCTGTCTCCCTCAACTCACACCCTTTAACACTCTCTCTCTCTCCCTCTCTTTCCTTTCTCTTCTGTCTCTCTCTCTCTGCTATTCCAAGAGTTTTGGGGAAACTAGTGGTAGCGCAGTGTTTGTTTTCAGCCAGCTGGACACACACACCACAATTATATGGTGGGCTCTCTTTAATAAACACTCTGAATCTTTACTTCTTAAACATTCGGAAGACCGAAGGAGTCGCTCTTTCTAGGCTCCGCCCACAAATGTGTTCTTGCTTAGCTACTGTAACTACAATGTAACGACTGTTAAATCTAATGAGAAAATGTGACTCAGTCCTTTATATAAACACAGATTTATACAAGACATCCACTTCCAATGACTTATTTCTGTTTACACACACACACACACACACGTATGAGAGAAAAGAAAACAGAGATGAGAGATTCCCGTTTTTCTTCTTTCTTAACAATTTACATTTCTTTTCCCAGGTTCTCATTCACTGTGTATGTGTGTGTTGGAGAGAGAGAGTGTGTGTGTGGTGTGGTGTGTGTGTGTGTGTGTGTGTGTGTGTGTGTGTGTGTGTGTGTGTGTGTGTGAGAGAGAGAGAGAGAGAGA
>JBBPDC010000039.1:13268648-13284797 GCA_037974485.1 Hemigrammopetersius urotaenia | reverse complement strand
TTTAAACCTGTTTCGAGTCAAACACACACTGACTTTAAAGCTGTTCGAGTTAAACTCACACTGATTTTAAAGCTGTTTTGAGTTAAACACACACTGACTTTAAAGCTGTTCGAGTTAAACACACACTGATTTTAAAGCTGTTACAGTTAAACATACACTGACTTTAAAGCTGTCCGAGTTAAACACACACTGATTTTAAAGCTGTTACAGTTAAACACACACTGACTTTAAACCTGTTTCGAGTCAAACACACACTGACTTTAAAGCTGTTCGAGTTAAACTCACACTGATTTTAAAGCTGTTCGAGTTAAACACACACTGACTTTAAATCTGTTCGAGTTAAACACACACTGATTTTAAAGCTGATAGAGTTAAACTCACACTCTCTGTGTTTATTCTGGATTTACTGTGTGTTTGAACATGCTGCAGTAAATCACTGAACCGACCTGCTGACTCATTTTAATACAAAAAATAAAGAAATGAGGGGGGCTCAAGACTATAGATTAACTGATTACTGGATTAAAACATGAATAGATTAAAATGAAAAAAATTAAAGCTTTACTTAAGGATCTTCTGTACTGTGCTGTAATTTACAGTGATGCCGGTTTTAGATGAGACACCTTGTCTGTCTACCAAAACCAAAATAAACTTTTTTCAGGCTTCTGATTGGTCAACGTGGTTTTAATAACAAAATATATTTAAGAACGAAAGAGGAAACCTCCCAGATGATACAACTACTTCCTGCAAGAATCCTATAGTATTCCTTTACAACAGATGTATATAATGTATAATCCACAAAATGTCACAAATGGTCTTCATGTAATCCAACAAATTACTTTAATATTTAACTGTTAAAGACTCTCAGTGGCCGAGGTGACTTAACCAAGGGAGAGGACAATTCTTGCAAATATGTAGAAGACTCTTCTCTAGAGTGACATCCAGTACTGTGGGAAAGTCTTGATCCCCTCATTTCTTGGCATTTTGCTTCCAGAGATCCAGACTTTATTGTATGGATCTCTGTTCTTGAGGAACAGTTCTCCAGGCTTCCTGAAGGATTTTCAGAGTCTCACATTTCCAGTCCAGTCCCTGAACCTGACCAGTTTCAAAGGAATGTCTCTGTTGGTTAAGGCACACAGTGACCTACGTATGAATCATTCAAGCAGAACAAAGAGCCTCTAACTGAAGTCCTGAACCAGTGAAGAACCAGGAGCAGATGATTCCAGATGATCAGGCGGTGATCAGTATACTGGTGGGGCTGAATGCTGAGTGGGCGGAGCTCCTTTATCTAGACTCCTTGTATCTTTAGACACTTTGCAGCCTGGCAAACATTTGTTCCCATTTCTGTAATTTAATCTCCTCAGTGTGACCCCAACATAAGACAGTTTGACAGAAAATACTATTTTTGCACCAACAATTCCTATTAGACCAGGAGTGAAAATGCAGGCTGCCTCCCTAAACATCTTAAACTCCCTGAACACATGAGTACACTTGACAAAAGTGAGGCTGGCGGCAGGTGTAGCTGCTTTGCACAACCTCTATGATTTTCACGGCCGGCAGTTAGAGTTGTTGGGTCGCGGCATTCTGTGTGTCTGACCTCTATTCAGCTACACTCAATAATCAGATCTGCGAGGACTGCAGATCCTGCTGCCAAGTAATATGCCTGTGTTAACATGGGGATTCACAACAGAGGGAGGGAGAGAGAGAGAGAGGGAGGGCGGGAGAGAGAGAGGGAGAGAGAGAGGGAGAGAGGGAGGGAGAGAGAGAGGGAGGGAGAGAGAGAGGGAGGGAGGGGTGGGAGCTGGGTTGGAGGATAAAAAAAAAAAAAAGAAGCAACGCATGGAGGACGGCTAACCCGTCCGTACGCTTGTGTGTGTGTGTGTGTGTCTCACCGCTGTGTGTGTCTGCCGGCTCCGTCAGGGCTGTTGGAGGTTTAGAGCAGCGCTGGCTCTGCTCCCACTCCGTTTCTCCACACTGGCTCTCGGCCAAACCCCTCTCCCTCACCGGGCCGGGGCTCGACACACACCCCTCCTTCTCCTTCAGCTCCAGCTCTGAGAAACGCATCATTGCACGCTGCGCACACCCACACAACCACACACACACACACACACACACACACACACCATGAAATGAGAGATTCATCGCCATACAGGGCGCGAGTCGCTGACCTTGACGCGACGTAAACCCTACGCTGAAAATCACAACAGGCCAAACTACGGCCGAACTGCATTCAAGTGCAGAAAACAAGTTAAACATTTCATTTACTGTGAGCATTTTTGTAGCAGATCAGACGAGACACGTTTAGCATCAAAGTCACAGCTACTGGACGTACTTTCATCCATTTCACAGATTAAAAGGGAGTAGAGGAAGTAGGAGCTAAAGTAAGAAATTTGGAGCTGAAGTAGAGAAATTCAGTGCTAAAGTAGAGAAAATTGGAGCTACAGTAATGTAATGTAAGAAATCCAGAGTCAAAAGTAGAGACAGAGCTAAAGTAGTGAAATTTGGAACTAAAGTAGAGAAATTCAAAGCTATAATCATAAACAAATTAAAGTAAGTAATTTAGAGCTAAAACAGTTGGGATCCAAATTTCGCTTCTTTACTCTCAGAACCGGAGCTATGAGACTAAACACTAGAAGTCAATAGTCACCCAAATCTTTTCCCCCCATTTACACTCCCCAAAAATGTCTTCATATCCAGTTCTTCAGTAAGGGGAATTAGTTGTTAGCCGTTAGGCTCATAGCTCTGGTGTTACAACTAAAAGGAATATACCTGTCTCGGCAGATCGGCTACATTTGGGCTGAAAGCTGTGAAAAGTCATGCCATTTTTTCCCCTAAATGAGTGTGTAGCTACACATGGAGGGTCTGGATAAATAAATTACCTTGTGCCGAGTGGGAGGGGGAGGACACCAAGTGTTACTCATTTCAATTTTGATAAATAATAATTAAAAAAAGTAACTAACCTCACAGTTAGCGGCTGGTTGACTTAAATTACTGCCTTCTGGTGATACGACTTCCATCTAAGCAATTAAAATGTGTGCTCAATATCTTTTTATTTTCAGTCATTACAATCATTTAAACAATCAACATGATCTTAACCCCCACCCCACCCAAGCCCTTTTGACAAATGACAACATATCAATTACTGCAAAGAAAAGAGCAACGCTGTGGTCTGTAGTTGGGAAACCCCGCATGAAACCTCTCTTATTAATTACTATATTGTTTTGGGTGTTTTTGGCCCTGAAGATTGAGCGTTGACCCCCTAAGGTCATAATTTCACCAAAAGCCAATTCCATAAACTCTGGGTCTAGGCACTTTACATTAAAAGGACAGCAAGAATTTCTTCTAGAATTTTGCCAATTCAACCCAGTACCATGTGAAGCTCCATTGCATCTTTTCAAACTGGTAGCTTATGTTAATTAGTTTAAATCAGCTAACAGATCTGCCACGTCGGGCATGTTGGTGTCGGCAGAGAGGGAAGACCACCCTGCCCACCTAGAGAGAACAAATCCGATTGTGCTTTCTAGCACACCAGGCAAATAGGGAATCCGGTGATTATAAAGTCATGCTCAGCAATTCAATTATCCCCTTTAAAAACAAAACAGAATTTGCAGCGACCTGCAGATACCCTGGTCACGTTCAGTCCTCCTGTATTGGCAAATATTTCCCAATCACAGCACATCACAATATTTTTTCGGACATTTGACTACTTGGTGCCACATTCGAAAAAATACTATCAAGACTACAATTTTGGGTCTCAACAATAGGTCTTTAACAATAACCGTAACAATAATTATCAACTGCACAGCCTGAGGTATTGATCACTGTTAACACTGCAGATTCTAGGTCCTAGCACACCAGGTACTCTTTTTTTTTGGGGGGGTGGTTGGTGGGGGGGTGGTATAAAACATGACCGAAACAACCTGGAACAGGGTCGGATTTCACTGACACAGACCACAATGTAACACTGGACTGAAAAGGCCTATTAAGGGAAAAAAACACCATTAACGGTGTAATTTAGGCTGGACCGAGGAAACCACCGCTAACGGTTTCTTTAAAAGTCCTCCGTTCATCACGGACAGTTACTGCAAAAGCGCTGGAATACGAGATCTCCTGAAACCCCCTTACTCTCCCTCGCTCTCGCGCTCTACTCGGCGTGTGTGTGTATGTGTGTGCACACTAATGACTCTGCCAGGCAGAGCACTCGTCTCGCTGCTGCTGCTGAAGACCTCTAATCTTCCCCATCAGAAATGAATGGGCCGGATTTCACTTAAGCTGGGAGGGCTGCCACTGCGCGCCGAGCGATTGGGGGCTTGGGGATGTGTGTGCATTTGGGGAGGGAGGTGGGATAGAAGCCCTGCAGAAATGGGTGTGTGGCTATGGGCACGCTATTGCTTTCTAACACACACACACACACACACACACACACACACCCTAGCCATCTCCGGGGCTTGCCTGCAGGTTAGCAGTTGCCTGAAGCATTATGTGCTAGCAAGGCCGTGGCAGGCACAGACCCACACGCATTCAGAGCAGCTGAGCTTCCGCTCGACTGGGCAAGCACAGCCACAGACAGCATGTTGTGTTAACTCTTTCCCCCACTAACCCAGCCACACACCCTTGCGCACAGGCACACACACATACATACACACCACGTTGTGTTAATTCCCTCTCTCTCACGGCTGCCGCCAGAGCCTGCCTGCTTTTCGACAGACTCGCAGCAGGGAGCGGAAAAAAAATGAGGGGGGGGGTGGTACTGCGAGGGTAACAGCCAGCCGTAATTACCGAGGCACTCAATATGACTGAGCGTGGCGGTCTGACGCAAGAGCTGCCTCAGAACGGAACTACGGCCGTTAGAGCAAGGTTTACAGAGGCTTTACCCTTCACAGGCCGAACAAGGCCTCTTTCGCCAAGAGTGACACTGATTGGTCTTTGATTTTCTCACTGACTAAGAACTGGACTGAGGATTTATTCCAAAACAAAAATGTGTCATGGATCCTAAGGACCATTCATACCTAAACCTTAACCTGCAGTGCACTGAACCCAACCATAAATTACATTTGTGCTTTTGCTTTTAAGTGGGTGGTGATTGCAAAACAATCATAAAGCAGGCTCAAAGTTACATATAAACCAGCTTATCCATCCTTTCCACCACAGACTTGCTTACCTGCAGAGCACGTTGTTCTCGACTCAGTTTGCTGGAGTCTGCATAAAGCTCGGTGGTAACACACTTAAAGCGGTCACCCACGTAGCCAGATGAGTTGGCTATCCTTTTGGCCAGGCTAGACCGCTTGTTTTTAGAGAAATTGTTTCCATCTTCTTCATCCTCGTGAGATTCTGCATTTTCTGGTCTCTCCTTGCCCAGATCCATGTACTGCCGAATGGCATGATGCCGATCAGGCTTAAAATTTGCAGTGTCTGGTCGAACTCTGTCGCCAGAGGTCCTGGCACAGCGTAGAGTCTGCTCCTCCAGCAGAGGAGGCAGGGGACTGCGCTCACTGGAACTCTCCTCACCCTGGCTTTGCCCAGGAGACTCAGGGCGCTCCTGCGCCTCAATAGGACTACAGGGTTCTGGCTGCCGCTCAGCCTCAGCTGGCTTGGGCTCCACTAGCTGGTTGGAACGCAGGATCTGCATGAGTTCTGGCTCCTTCCCTTTGGAATTACCAGTCCCGTCCCCTGTTCCGCAGCCGCCTGTCTTCGTGGGCTCTCTCTGCTTGGCAGGGCTGGCGCTGTACTTGTCCGGCTCAGGACTGCCATCTGTGTCGTCTTGGACCAGGTCGATGCAGACGATCTCTTCTTTGCTCACTGTGTGAGGCTTGCTTTGAGGCTTGGAGCCCAGAACTTCTGGCCTCTCTGACTCCCTCTCAGATTTGTAGCGCGTGTCCATGTCTGAGGCACACTGCTGCTTGTAAGAGGCCTCCTCATGTTGCCAAGTCTTCTCCTGAGGTCTAGACCTCAGCTCAAGTCGCTCATTGACTTTGGGGTCAAGAGGCAAGTGGGGAGACATCAAGGGATGAACCATCTCTTGCGAATCATGGTAGGTTAGATACTCTCCATGAGTAGTCGGCATTCCATAAGAAAGGCCAGGCTTATGAGGCAAACGTGCAGCATAAAGATTGCTGCTGCTCAGTAGGACTGGGTGAGGATAAACAGGGCCTTTGCTGGGTAACTGCAAGTGAGAAAGGGGCATACTCTCTGGAACGGAATATGGGAGGTACCTGTTAGCATATAAGCTAGTGGGCAAGTATGCTTCACCCTGGGCCATGTAGAGATGGCTGGGAGGATGTCCATTTTCTATGTGGGGTTGCTGAGGTTTGAAACCAATTTCAGGGGTATCTGATTTTTTAGGCGGTTTTGTGGGCTTTAATGATGAACTGTGGCTGCCTCCTCGAGTAGTAGTTGGCATCTTCTCTGGTGGCGTGTGGGCAGACTTGTGCCAGTCACCATTAATATTAGGAGAAGGTGACGCAGAAGATGGGCGACAGGCTGTAGTCACAATAACAGGAGCAGGGTTAGGGACTACAGTGTTGTTGGGTTCACCAATCCTTGGACAGGAAGAGCTCCTTGGCTGCTGTGTTACATGTTCTAGATTCTTGTTCTTTATAACTGTGGAACCTTTGCTGTGATTGGATTCAGAGTTGAGTGTTTGGGCTGTGCTTGGCACCACCCAGGACGAGTGTAAAGTGCTAATAATCTCAGGCCTCTCTGGAGTTTTAGAAGTGCTGACAGTGGAGGACGAGGGGGAAAGAGTCTCTTTCAGAAGCTCTCTGCTTGGGGGAAGTCCATAACGAGAGCTCGGAGAGTAGCCCAGCTTTGCCAAAGCCTCCAGCTTTGGGGGGAATCCATTAGGAGGTCCCTCAAAATCCATGATCTTGCCGGACAGGTCCAAAGGCTTGTCTGCTGGGTCTTTGGTAGTGGGCCCCTGCTGTGCAGGTTTCTCACTGGATGTTTTAACAGGGGAACTACAACCTTTCCTCTCACTTCCCCCACCCCTGTGCTGCTCTGAGCTCCCTTCTTTAGGTTTCTGACTGCTAGGCCTTATTGGGGAGCGATTCTCTTGAGACATGTAGAAAGGGTGGGAGACCACAGGAGTGGATGAGGAGGACATTGAGGATGAAGGACTCCGAAATATGGACTTTTGGAAGTCTAAAGTGCTGTCCACAAGTGGCGGGGGAGCACCAGTGGGCTGAGAGGGGCATGGAGCAGGACGAGGTGCTTGCATCACCATAGAGGGGTTCGAGTCTACTGTAATACTTGTAGTAGAACTGCTGCTTATGTTAGTACTACTATTACTGTTACTACTAATAATAATACTACCACTACTGCTGCTACTACTACTAATACTACTGGTATTGGTGCTGCTACTGCTGATGGTACTACTGTTATTGCTGCTCGAGTTCTTGCTTGAAGGTGTTCGGGTGGACTTGCTGCTACTGCTGCCGCTAATATTTCCAGTGTTTGTGTTTTGCCTCTCACTCTGTGTCTGGTGGTGCGACTGGGTTTGCTGATGTAAGGGCTGCTGCCCGAATGCAGAAGGCTCATGGTGAATCCTCGGCCCAATACTCTGTAAGGGTTTATCCTGATGATGCACTAGTGGTGACAATGTAGTAGGAGCTACAGTACCAGTAGGAATCCTTAAAGGAGGTGGAAGAGGTGCTGTAATGGGAGCCGGGGGGTAAGGGGGCATGTAGAACAACCGCTCAGCACCAGCAGCACTTCCCCCTGCACAAAGTGACTGGTAGGCCAGATGTTGTGGCAGGTATGGTGAGGGCTGTGACATGAATGATGCTTTGTACATATTCAGAGCAGCATACTTGCTGGAGTCTAGAAAAGGATATATTCCAGCCTCATGGTAAGGACTCATCCAAGGGAGACGAAGATAGCCACTAGCACTTCCACCATTTAAGCCCAACTCTGAAGGCTTATCCACAGGTCCAACACGTCTATCCAAGCCCAAAGTGTCTGCCCCACTCCCTGGCACAACTAGAGGTTTCTGAATCCCTGGTGGGGGGCTTTTATAAAGTCCAACATAGCCATTTGTGGCTTTTCTGCTGTCCAGTGACACATCAGGTTTATATAGCAATTCTGGGATCCGGTCTCCAATGTAACCCTTCTCTGTTGGCAGGGTTCGGATTCCTGGCGGATAAACCATTCCCCCGTGAACATGGAGGCTTTCCCGCATCAGGCTGCTCCGATCGATGCCAAGTGCTGTGAGAGGGTTCATTCTGCAGGCTGCACTTGCATCCACCTGGGAGGGAAAAAAAGAATAAAGCTCAAGCGTTAGAGAGAGATTTGACAGCAAACAAAATGAGTGACCATACTAAAGTTAATTCAAACCTATCTGAAAAGTAAAAGTTCATGTAAGAAATAGGGGAATTTGGTAATAAATGAAAGTTTGACAAAATCAGTAAACCCATATTTTACATATTTCTTAACTGAATTTCATTGTACTCTGTACACATGACAAACTTCGACTTCGACGATTCAAATAGTGCAATCAGTATTAAAAAGTCTGTTACATAACTAAATTTAACGTAAAGTCGTATTGAAATGCGGTGTTAGGAATCATGATTTTCCTTTGCTTCTCACGTTGAGAGCAAAAAGCTGAAGGAAAACGGTGCGGAAGTCACAACATATCGCGTCAGTCAAGGTCACAGAAGGGAGACGGCAAGATCGTTCTTAAATGTCAGCCTCGCCAAGGTTTCCGCAGGGGGAGACAGAGCTTTGATGTATGCTTTAGGAGACGCCCGGCAGACAGCTCAGATCCGTCTTCCCATCGGGCCCAGGAGAGACCGAGACATGTATCTACGCCAAGGAGATGGCGGGGATCTAAATTACACAGATCCTACTGGCATGCTCCAACCATCTACGCAAGTAAACAATGGAGAAAACGACTGGGAGCAAAAAACAGACGGGGAACTAACACACATCAGGAAGGTTAAGTAGGTGCACTGGTTTATTATGGTGAAATAATGACCAGAAGAGGGGAAGGAAGGAATATCCTCAGAGAATCTACTGGTACACAACATGATAAGCAGCACCATACCATGCTTTGAAGGATGACTTCTATTTCTCAGTCAGTTCTTGCTGGATTCCCGGGTCGTCACCATTCCTTTCGGGCAACTTCCTACGGATTGAAAAAGAACTTTAAGAGCTCAATATAAGAAAGCAGTAATATTTTTTAATTTTCAGATGAGCGGAAACACTAACAATTTTAAGACCATACATGTCCATCTTCTGCAGTTCTAGGTAAGGAGACAGGATATAATTATATTATTATATGTATTATACATATATATATCGCACACACAAACGACTTATCCCAAACCAGCAAAAATGTAACAGGCCCACAGGCTCAGCGCAAATCTTTGAAGGAAAGACATGGAGACAAGCAAACATTCAGGCCGGTCCTTCTACCCTAGAACATGCCTGCTTTTGCATGGCCAGCATAGAGACTGTGGAGCATGTGACTTCGTTATCAAGGAGCCAGTGCTCTGATAAGAAATGCCTTTACTTGCTCTACACCCCCCCCCCCCCCCCCTCCTTTCTCCTACCCCTGAAAAAAAGCCTGGGGGTGGATTTCATCACAGCGCTGCAGAGAGAAAGATGCAAAAGATGCAATCGACCTGCCGTGCAGCCACCCAGCCCGTGTTACTGACGCCCCAGATTTCAATAAGGCAGGCCAGGGGCTCTTATCTGCACCCTGCTGCCACTGACGGGAGGGGGTGGAGGGAGGGCTAGACTGCCCTGTCTCATCAATCACAAGGAGGCCCATTTTAACTGCCCCCCCCCCCTTGTTTTCGTCACTTCCATGGCAACCTGTGTAGCAACAGGGGCTAATGTCTAAAGAGGGAGAGGGAAGAGGGTGGAAAATTGGGGAGAGTGGGTAGGGGGGTTCATAGCCTGGAAATTACAGCCCACCGTGAGTGATCACAATAGAAAATAAGCAATTACAAGAAGCAAAACTAATTACGGGTTTTCTTTTTTACCCCCCAAAAGGTGCAACTAGCATTTAATCCTGTAAGGTCGTTTCCCAGCCAGGATGTGGCTCATAGCCCGTGCCAGGTGCTAATGGCCTGACACCTTTGGAAACACCTATACACGTGAGTGTGCGCACACTCACATTTCCTTATCAGCGTGTTAGCTTTTATGGACCCCTCACCAAAAACTTCAAGTATTAATAGCCGTCCCATTAAACACTGTAAATTCCAGCTTTCGTCTTGAACCTCTGTCTGTCCGTCACATGCTAATGAGACCTTCGAGCAGAGCACCAAGAGTGGGGAGGTACTGGGGTGTTGTTGGGGTGGTTAAAGAGTTCAGAGGAGAAAAGAGCCTCTCAAAGGGGCCATCAATCACAGAACCAAACAGGCCGTTAAAAGCACGCACAACTCGCACACTCGCCGGCATTTTCCTTATCAGCATATAAGGGAATGGCCGCGCCGAGGTTAAACTGTCATTAAACGCTGCTCAAGTCACCAATTAAACAGCTTTATGGCCTAATCATGGAACTTCCACTAATAGTTAACGCAAAAGAAAAAAATAAATAAGAATGAGATCTTGGCAGGTGAAACCTTAAACCCAGATACAATATTGAAAAATATTAATTTCATATTTTTGAAACAACGCATCTTAACAACTGTCGAATCATTTGGCTAGTCATAGTCAGCCAATTGAATGAGACAATTTCTAGAGGCGCTAAAATCATGTAAAATTGCAGTTAAATTAAATTAGAGCAACACTAAATTATATTGTATATTATATTGTATATTATGGATGCTTTCACAAAATAAACCAATTTACAGTCATTTCTAACGAGAAGACACGGAGGAGAGACGGAGATCAACATCCACAGTGTAAGGAAGACAGCAGTGTAAAATGTGTTTTTGCTTTTCTCCGAGGAGAGAGAGGGAGGGAGAGAGAGAGAAAGAAAGAGTCTAGCCCAGGCCACCATTTCGCAGCGCAGCAGAGCGGGGGAGGGGACAGGACGGGGCGAGTTCCCCTTACTTCAGAGCGGTTGGGTGTGCTGCATAGCTACTGTGTGGGTGTGTGGGGCGTTAGGCAGCCTGGGCCCTCGGAACCCTGATGGGATCAAGTGGATGCACTGATAAGGAGGACAGGGGTTTAAAGGTCACATGACATGAAAATTTCACTTTAAGAGATTTTTAAAACATGGATAAGAGCTCCCCTAGCCTGCCTATGTTCCTGCAGTGGCTAGAAATTGCGATAGGTTAAAAGAGTGCTTTGATCATTCTGCTCCGCCTTTGAGAGAACTACAGATCAGATGGCCCGATCTGGAATTTGACCCGGTATGACGTCATACGGGGAAGATTACATCCCCTTTCTCTTGCTTTGCCCGCGGAGAAAATTTCGACCTTCTCCCTTAAAAAAGAGTTCCACCGACTGTCACTGCTATGTGTGAGAGACAACTTTTGCCTGTAGAGACATCAAGGCTTGCAAACGTCGTGGGACCTTTAAGGGGTTTTAGGAGTTTAGTATTGGGGTTCAACGGAAGACAAATGTGTGCCGTTGAGTTTGGTGTTGGGCTGGTTACGTTTTGGTATCCGACGTTAGGTTTGGTAACAGCTGGGTTTAGTGTCTGGTGTTGGGTTTGGTTTTTGGAAATCCAGACGGACATCTACATCACAAGCGCGACATTTTGGCTCCAGGGTATCGAGTTTAAACCACATTACCAACTTTTACCTTGAACACCTCCACAGTGTGGGACCCTGAACAGGATTGGGGGGGGGGGTATATTAATATTTAATTGGGCTGATTTGGGATAATAGGGACTCGATGATGCAACGACAGCGATAAAATGGTTGCGTTTGAGCGCTCTCCCGCACGCTGTGCGAGCCGCGGCGCCGCATTTCAACTGTTTCACGCTCTCGAGCGAAAAAAAGAAAGAAAACAGCGTGGAGGCTCCTGCTGCACGCGGACACAAAGCGCACTGAAGCGGAGAAGCTTGAGCTCCCCCCACCTCTCCCCCTCCATCTCTCTTGCTCTCGCTCTCCCGTGAGACCCTCTCTTGGGAGGGAGAGACTTCAATCACTCTGCGGCGTCTCCGGGCGCGAGCGCCTGTGTAACCGGATCCCTGCGCCTCCCCGCGCTCGCACACCAAATTTCCACTCGCGCAGCACGGCGACCGGCGGCAGGATGTAAACAGAGAGACGGCAGACAGCGAGACAAAGAGAGACAGTAGAGGAACCCGAAAGACAGTCAATTCCAAACCCAGCGCGGCACGCTCAGCTAATACCAAACACAACGCCAGACACTTAAAAAAAGATCAATCCCATCTAATTCCAAGTCTAAATAATACCAATTCCAACTAATATCAAATCCAACTAATACTAAACACTAGTACTAAACACCTTCAGCCAATATGAAGCCCAATAAATAACAAACCAAACCCCATCTAATATCAAACCCAATGGCAGACCCTCAGCCAATACAAAACCCAGTTAATACCAAACCTAGTTAACACCATACCCAACTATAATACCAAACCAAAGACCAAGTATTCAGCTAATACCAAAACCAATATTCTGTTTATATCAAATTCTCAATCTCCAACTTACACTAAAATCAATCCTAACCCAAACCTAGTCATTATCAAACGCAATGTAACTCAGCAACCTTCTACCAGCAACCAAGAAAAACCTTTAACGTGTTAATACCAGCTGTAACCCTACACAACCAAGTTTAACGAATATGTACAGCCTCACACTAATGAAGAAGAAAGAAACACGGATAATCAGCAAAAAAGGGAAAATACAGCAGAATGTGAGCTCATATGGGAGTCACCCCGGCATGGACACATCATGTTTATCTATCTGTTTATTTATTTATGCTTCTTGACAAATAAAGCACTCTGTACCAGCACATCAATCTCCAATCATCTCGGGCTCCGTTCGGAATCACAGACACTTCTAAAGCCCTCAAGCAGGTTTAGTGGGACTAGTGATCTAGAATAAGGACGTACGTTCATAAAATCATTAAACCAAGCTCGCCTTATCCGCCCAGCTTGTTCAAGACCTTTCCCGGCACGTTACGCGTCCAGGGGCACGTTAATTAACATTCAGGCATGGCTCCTCGTCCTTTTCTCTAAAGCTGAAAGGCCCAAGTGTGTCCGCCAGCCTGGCCCGCCGCTCCGAGCCTGCGCAAAAAGGCACGAGCTACAGCTATAAATAAACAAACCCTGAGAGCAGCACACACACACGGCCAACAGACGACCCGGTCAAAATGTGGAGTTTCACCTCACACACACACACACACACACACACAGGCGGTATGCTGCGCCATTAATTGCGCGGCTGCAGTTCTGGCAGGCCAGCTGAGACGGCGGTTGAACCAAACAGACCTGAAATATCGTGACTGGACCGATACTAAACAGCGCATATCCTCGATTTCTCTCAACGTTCCCTTTTTCCCTCTGGGTCAGTTCATTTCACGGTCGCCAGGCAACACATCACCCAGTTTAAGGCGACCAAGGCTGGTCTTGACATGTTGCCATCAGGGGTGCATCAAGTTTTCCAAACGTGGGGGTGTTCTGAGATGGGGAGGCCAGATTATGACAAAAGTGGGGGGATGAAATCGTGTTTCAGCAAAAGTGGGGGTGTTGAAACATCCCACCCCGTGTGCTACGTCCCCGGTTGGGAAAGGGATATTCGAGTTGAACGGAATGTCCCGCAACTGGAGGTGACGGAATTGTCCCATTGCTGCCCCACGGAATATCTGCTCTGTTACGCTCCCGTCTTCCGTGAGTATGTAAAGTAACCAGGGCTACCTTTATTAAGAGGGTCTCAGATGTCGAGGGGTCCTGGGACCTTTGGGTGAACGGTTTAGAAACTTGTGTGGGGATTATCTAGAGGTGTTTCAGGAACCGAAATGGAATATCGAACCTGAAGACATCGACACAGCCCTACTGGGACGGGACAAAGCGCACGTGCAAGGGTCAGATTAAGCCGAGCGGGTCGCCGATGTGGCATGGAGGCCCAACTGGACTTGGGTCAGGGTGTAAAGACGACACACACATACTCCCGCGTGTGCGCGAGGAAAAGTGTTGACGGGCGTCCACAATCCTCTTTTGTTTTGCAGGCGCGCTGCGTGTCCCGAGCGAATGTGGGACAAAGAGAATCACAAACTCGCGGATTAAACAGCAGCGCTCGCGCATGGGGCCGAGGGGCAGTCTCGCGGGGCGAGGAGGGGTTATATTCCATTAACTAATTCAGGAACCACATCGCGCGCCCGTGCGTTTGTCAGTGCGTGTGTGTGTATGAGTGTGTGTGTGTGTGTATGCGTGTGTGTGATTCTGAGGTGGTAACGGTCACCGGAACGCCTCCGCGAGCTTGCTCTCTTTCTTGCGCGCGCACACACGCACACGAAGCGATTGTCTCGCGCTGTAGCGCACCCGGACCTGAGCGGAGCGCGAGGCCACTTCCAAAAGAAAAATAATTTCAAAAGATGAATAAATAACGACTTATAATGGCAACAAAACATTTTTTCAACGTAATAATAAGAATAATTAATCAGTCTTCACCACTTCGCTCTTACAGAAAACAAATACAGATGGTATACAGTTCATATTCTGTACTATAAAGGTGTTACCTCTAAACCCCGCGTGACCCAAAAGTCGGCGACATAAAAAAGGGCGAGGCTGAGAAATCAACGGAGCCCTGCTTGCGTGGGGGGGGCGTTGAAGGGGATGAAAAAGTAAAACAAGCGATGCTGACGGTCGGATTTGAAAGAGAGAAAAGAGATGAGAGCGAAACGGAGCACGTGCGTTTCTGATAAACGATAGAAAAAGCATAGAAACCAAAGTGTTTAAAAAAAAGTGATGGTCTGAATCAGACGCGTGAAGGAAAGTCCCGCAGCGCGATCCCTTTAAACACACACACACACACACACACACACGGCTCGGGACAAAACAGCACACACACAAGTTTGATCGCGACCTCCTGCCCTCCTTCAAACGCGCGAGACTCGAAATAAACAACAGACTTCTGAGAGAGAAAAACAAAAACAAAGTGTTTACAAACAAACACCCTCAAGAGCGCGAGAGTCGGTGTAGCCTTATGGTCGATTTTATTATTATTGTTTAAAGCATACACACACACAGCAAAGCGATCAATAGTTTAGATGTATATCCTACCTGATCAGTTTGTTTGTCTGTTTGTGTTGTTTGCTCCTCTTGGATCCCCGAAAAATAATAAAAAAAGGCAAAAGTAATGAGGAATAAATAAAAAAAAGCCCCAAAAAACGAGGTTTAAAGACTCCGTAGATCCGCTCCGTTCTCCTTATCTGTCGTTGTTTGTTTGTCGTTTAGAGACTTCTTATTCTCCTTCTTTCTGTTTTTCCACACCCTCAGCTTCTTCACCGGGTCGGTAGAGCACGCGACTCCGGCTCGAAGGAGGACACACGCATGGGGGAGAGAGTGTTTACAGGTGGTGGTTTCCCTCAGGTCCGTCTCGGTTGTTCAGTTCGTGCCGAGCGCCATGTTGAGAGCTCCCGCACACACGCACCGACACACACACACACACACACACTTACAGTCCGAGAGAGAGAGCACGAGGCGGAGCGGCTCGGCCCGCCGGCGCGCGCATGGTTTATGGTTTCCGCCCGAGCTGGAGGGTTCCGCGCGGGTCACGGAGCGCTCGCGCTCTCTCGCGAACAGCGGGACAGAACAGAGATAAAGAGAAGGAAAGAGAAGAGAAAGAGAGGTGAGGGGAAGCGGGTCGCGCGGACTGTGAAAAATCGTCCTGTCTCTCGTCCTTTCTTTGGTTCCTCGCGCCGTTCCGCGCCGCCCGGAGCGCGAGAGAGAGTCCGACACGAGACACGCGGAGCTTCTGAACGAGGAGCGCGCGCCGCGGAGAATGAGAGCGGAGCGAGGGAGACACACACACACACACACACACGCGCAGACACACAGTCAGACACACACCCCTCCCTATTCACGCGCACACACATAGAGAGAGACTCTACCCAGAGGGAGGAGGAACCACAATTACCATAAAACCCCACAGAGAGAGCGAGCGAGAGACAGAGAGAGAGAGAGCGGGGAGAAATAGAGAGGCGAAGGAGAAAAAGTAGGGGGAAAGGGGGACAGAGAGATAGACAGATAGACACACAGACAGATAGAGATGAGACATATATATAAGTATA
>JBBPDC010000039.1:13236023-13261146 GCA_037974485.1 Hemigrammopetersius urotaenia | reverse complement strand
ACACACACACACATATATATATATATATATACATACACACACACACACATATATATATATATATATACATACATACATACACACACACACACACACACACACACACACATATATATATATATATAAATTCACATCCCCTTGTTGACATATAGTGTGTGTGTGTTTAGCTCTTTGTACTGGACCAAAAGCTTTTAATATTGGTTCCACCTGCCCCCATCCCCTTTTTAATCTCAGTTTATACGTAATAGTTTTAAAAACACAAATTATCTTAAATTAGTCTTGTTCTTAAAGTTAAGGTTTGGTTTGTAGCCCAACTGCATTTCCATACACTCATATAGTCCCACATGGAAATCAGAATCAAATATATATTTGTATATACTATAGATATGTTTGTCTCATATTCTGAATTATTCATATTTTTATTAGCTAGATATAAATGCATGCTCCAGGAATGTATCGTTGTAGTATTAGTGCATGCATAAATGGAGAATAAAGCGTATTAATCCATCCATACATCTATCCATTGATCCATCCATACATTTTCTGAGCCGCTTATCCCCAACCAAGGTCGGTGGTGCTCGAGTCCCAGTCCTCAAAGAGACTGGTTTAGCATCTTCAATCCATTTGACCTGCATGTCTTTGGACTGTGTGCCGCCCATCAGAATAATAACGGTACCATAAAACACCGACAGTGTGCAACATATACATTACTGTGCGAAAGTCTTAGACTTGTCAGAAAACTATATATTAAAGCTGTTTACAACAGGGCAGTGGTGTTAAAACACTAATATTACAATAAATACAAATAACATTAATAAAGTAAATAGTGATTTTATTTATGGCAAAGTGTTTGCTTAACCGTCTCCAGACCTCTTTCCTCGTGGAAGCCCAGTGTTTGGAGCTCCATCAAATACCTGGTTTGTCTTTTTTTTTTTTAACTTCATATATATATATATTTTTTTTGCTGAATATAAAATATTGGCGGTAAACATAAAATATTGCGTGTCCAAAAGTTATGGCACATGTTCATGGGAATTTCTCCAAAAGTGCTATTTAAGGGGGGTGGGTTGGTCGTTAGAATGTCTGTGCATGTTTGTAGTAGGATTGTAGTGGGATTTAGATGATTTGCTGGGACTTCCCATAATCAGGCTTGACACTGGGGCCCATAGCCCCTCTGTCTCCGAGGCCGCTGAGGTAACTGAGTTCGGTGGCCACGGATCTGCTAATCTGAACTAAAGTCCGAGATTAGGGCCGAATTATGCCCTCTGACAGAGATGGAATCTGGCCCCCTCCAGCACCCTAATCCAGACTTACTGGAAGAAGACTCCTCTTTACATCGATGTTCCAATACTGGTCTTTTGGGGCCTAATTGGGGGTTAAACACTTGTTTAATAGGTTCAAATTAGCCTTATTCATGTATGTATAGAATTGATGGGCTGAAAATAGAGGGGAAAGAAAAGGTCATTCCTATCTCAGAACTACCTTGAAAACACCATCTCTGCTACAATTGACTCCTCTGACTAAGAGCGGAATCTGGACAATAGATTAAGTGGCTTGCCATCAAATCACTTTAGCGGAGTAAACAGATCCACTGAGTTGACAGTAGGTGGCTGTGAAGGCTGTTGATGTCTGAAGGACAATTGACTGGCAGCTTCAGATGGCTCTCTGGACAAAAGCCCAGACCCTGGCTTCCCACCCACTTTATCCAATAGATGATGTCTAGTATCACGCCTGTGATGTCAGCGGTCACTGTAATACGTAAGTAGTGGCCTATGGTCTCTATAAGACAGTCTGGTTGGACTCCAAGCATAAAGAAAGCACCGGTGTATTAATAGCTAGAGACACAATGGTCTAACGCCTATTCCTGGCCTGGCTGAATAGAATGGAGTGGCTTTATCATTGGAGTGGTGCCCAAGCTGACCTGATCCAACCCGCTCTTTGTATTTGTCCTGCTATTGATAGGACAGGTCTCGTTCTCGGAGTCGAAACTAAAACCCTGATCCCTACACAAAGACCCAAGAGATCGAATGGTTCAACATCTAGCGGAAAGAGCGTTCCAAGAACAGCCCATTAACCTTGGGATTGGATTAGAATGAAACTGTCCTTTTGCACCTTTCTGCTAGAGGTCAGTTTCCACTGGTTCTACAGAAGGTAACCATTGCGTTTTAGCACAACTGACACATAAAAACAGCTTTGAGACTTGAGTAAACGTAATGAGGGAAAAGCAGGCACCTAAAAGAATTATACAGATTGCAAGGCTCACGAAGAAGAGATGCTTTCAGGGAAAGGAAAGCCGGAGATGACAGATGTCACATTGGATTTGTCTTCTCCTGTCACATATCTGGTTTTCTCCCTCTGCCCTTCATTCAGATAGAGCAGATTTCTGTCAAAGTGCATCAGGTCAGAGTCCAGACCACCTGGACATTCCAGACGAGGGGCACGTATCACACGTTACTTGAAACACTGCAATGAGAGGCCACTCCCATGTCCATCCACAATAAGCGGGTTACCAAATACGTGCCGAAACGTAGCCACACCTACATCTTCATGTCATAAACCTAACGGACTTCACAAACAAATCTCTGGTAGAACCTTATACAACTAACAACTCTTCATTTTAGATCCAAGCTTACTAATATCAGGATATCGTAATATTGTGTTTTCTTGTGGACTATAAAGCCCAGATGTCTGTTGCTCTGGATAATAAAGTCTGTCAAATGCTGTATATATAGATGTTAATGTAAATGGAGGAAAGCTGTGGTATCATCAGACTGATCAGACTTTACAGTTATGGGTAGTCTGAAACGGGTTTAACTAGCTAGCTTGTTTTGTCTATTTGGGTAACTTCCTAATAAACACTTTATTAGTCTTTAAAGATACTTGGGTATCTTATTAGGAACTATGAACATCTACATAACAAACAGTTACATGGCTACACATTTCAGTAACCTAATTTCTTACCACCCACCCATCAAGGTTAGAAACTCAGATATCACAACTGTTTCTGGCATTCATGACTTTCAAGAAAGGAATATGTACTTATTGTTATAGCAAACGAAGGCAGCATTGCACTTCTGATACTGCTGAGGTTTGGGGTGAAAGTCTTGGCCAGAAGAAACCTTGGAACCAAGCCAAAACCTGCACTCCCAGTACACAGAGCGAGAGAGAGCTTAAAGTTGCGCTAAGCCTGCAGACTTTGCATGTGGCAATCTGCCCTGGGCTTATTCATTCATTCACTAGCCCAGCTTCTGTGTGTGGAGCCAGTGTCGTTTCCTCTTGTAGACCACAAAGCACAGACCAAATGTGAATGTAAATAAGTGGTATAAGCAGCCGCTTAGGGCCCCTGAACCTTTACAGAGCCCTGTTAGTATGTAGAGGTTTTGTAGAGCCATATTTTTTATCCTTATACCCAGAGCAATATGAGTTGGGTGGGAAGGTGGGCTGCCGGTTAACAGATGCAGACCTGGTTGGAAAAAAGACAACTAAACTTCTGCAGGACCCTGGATCTCCAGGGCTAGTAGTAAAATAAGGTAACCCTTTATTAGTCCCACGGGTGGGAATTTTGCATGGATTTGCACGGATACTTCCAAGGGAGCCTGCAACCTGAACACAGCACCTTAGACTCTTGGCCAGCCCGAGGATGACACTCAGTGTAAGATTGTCACTATCCAGTTCTAACAATGTTCTTCATGTTTCAAACACATGGTGGGTCCCTGTAATTTTTACACCATGCAGATCAGATCTGCAGATCATTACAGTGCAACTCTTGAAGGACCTCAGCTGGTCTAGCGAATCAAGATCTTTTTGGTTTCTCAACCCAATAGGATGAAATCAGTATCCCAGCACTGTCCCAGTGGAAGCCTTTCTAAACAAGGAATTCTCAGGGATTACCCGTCTGTCCACACTTGGGAAAGCAGCAAACAACTATAGGATCATTAGTGTCAATGCCATCTGGCGGCAAGCATTCAAACGCAGCCCAGGTTAATGATTTAATCATCATGCAAACAGTCTTCCTCACTGATATCATGCGCTCCACTGTTATAGGATCTGATGCTCTTTGGTAAAGCTAAGGGAATCTGTTCATGTCTGTGTCTGGGGACCACGAGGTGGGGGCAGAATGTAGAAGATCAGACATTTAAACCTCAGGGCAGCAGAGAGTCTTGATTACTCCTAAAGTCTGGATCTGTTTGGCAACCCGTTGAGTCCCGCAGGTGGGCCGTGTGGCGGTATCTGTGACTCCTGGACATGCTTTCCTGAGAGGACTTAACAAATAGGATTAGTGCACTGAAAAAACCTCTCCAAAGAACCATCTGCTAAGCAGTGCTCGGTGGCTTGAGCTCAGGGCGACTTCAGTGCATCCCCGGGAGCCGAAACAATGCATGCTAATTAGAACCCCCACAACACTTTTTGAGCCATGCTAGCCGATACATGGAGGATGCATGAACTTAAATTATTACTGAATTGATATCTATTGGTATAAGTTTGGCAGCGAACATTTTGTAAACCAGAAACAGACTAGGCTTTGGAATCTACAATGCCAGACTTACAGCGGAAGTGTATTTGGTGGGTGCTGGGTATCATCTTTCTGACGGGACATTTCTACATTGCCACAGGTATGTCTAAATCATAGATTGTTTCTCTCATGGCAAAACCTTCTTAAATGACAACTTCACAGGAGGATACCATTTTTAAATGTAATGTAACAAGTGATTCTCGACATTTTCTAGCAGGCCATTGGTCATGAAAATTTCCAAAAATGTAAAAGGATAGCTGGTATTGTTAAATCATAAAAAATTTACCAAATAATATATGACCTGATGTTTCGAGTCATTGTGTGTCTCGTACCCTTCCACAGATGCAACTCTTAGAGTTCACAGCAATATTTCCGGACTGGAAAATATCCACTCGAGGAATGTGATACGTTCTGGGACTTTGGCGAGTCAGACAGTGGTCTCAAAGATCACCCAGGATTTGGGTTCTGCATCTGGAGAGGGCAAAGGTGCCCTGTCCCGAAGGAAACGGGATATACTCTTCCCCAGTGGCGTAAAACTATGCTCTCAAGAAACGGTGCAGCAAGCCCTACAGAATCATCTGGATTACTTCCACCTGCGAGGTGAGGCCGTCTGCCATCCACAGCATTTACAGCTAACGTCCAGCGGTTGCAGCGGGATGTTTGGGGCAGTCATTCTTTGAAGAACATCTTGTTTTAATGCCTTAGGATCGCTTGATTACTCTAATTTGTCAGCTGGGATAGTTTTGTTTCATCATGATACTGTCTCATATAAGGAAAGATGACGTAAACATAGCCAAAGTCAATACGTTTAGACAGTTATGTTCCCTTACTGAAATATTGTCCTTGAGTTTGCTCTGCAAGCCCACAAGAACAAAAACTAGATTTATGTCATTTATTGCTGGGATAGTTTTTGTTTCATTATGAAATTGTCTCAAATTTGAAAAGTTAAAATAGTGAAGACAAAGTCACTACTTTAAAGTGGTTTTGTCTCCTTGCCTTTACTGAAAAACTTTTTAAAAAATTTCTCTGCAAAGCCACAAGGACTAAATCTAGGCTCCACAGTTTGTCTGCTGGGATGGTTTTTGTTGTATCATGACATTGTCTTAAATAAGGAAAGCTAAAAAGGTGAACATAGTCTGAGTCAATACGTTTAAGATAGTCTCCTTCACTGAAAGCTTGTGCTTGAGTTTTCTCTGCAAGGCCACAAGGACTAAATCTAGGCAAAAACTCAAACTCACAGTCTCGCTATTAAACAATGTGTAATTATTTTGCTAGTATGAAATGACTGTTTTAGACTGGTTTCACTCATTGGTGAAGTTTCTTTGGGGACTTTACGACATCATGGGAGACTGTCCCTTAGGAGTCCTCTAGAGATTGCAGGGGGGGCACACAATTTTGTCTGCACTGAGGTGACCAAAATCATATTTGTAGACATTAAATAAAAAAATTCCCAATATCTGAGAAACGTAAAAGTGTGTGTGTGTGTGTAAGAACAAAAGCCTACAACCGCAGTTTATTTTTCGCAAATAAAAGTTTGTAATTAATCTCTTCATTCTTTTTGTGCATCTGTGCGGGTAGCAGTTGGGGTTGGGGGGCCTGGCTTGTCTTGGACACAGGCAAGGGGGGCTTCAAGAAAAAAGGTTGGGAACCACTGCTTTAGCGGATGCTAACGACAGCTCACATCAGAGGCCTATCCTAGCACAAAGTGCTCCCACCCTCTCTCTTTCTCTTTCTCTCGCTCTTGCTATATTCCTTACTGCTCCTCTCCCTCCTGCTGCTTCCTGTGGATAACCCCGCCGCCTCCATCCTACTGAAACGTTCTGCACACACTATAGACGCTCACGGAGTGCCAGGAAAATGTGAGCCCCGCTGCCCCCTCCCAGTGGTCCTGCTACACTTCACACTGTCCCGCTTAGGCAGGCAGATGCAAAAAGAATGTCCCAGCAATGTTGCTGAACAAGTTTCCCCCAGGTTGATGTTCCCTGCGCTTGATGTCGTGCTTGTTTTTCCACATGCGGGGGTGCATTGAAAAAATCACACATTTCCAAAGGTTTTCACTAAAGTGGGAGAACGGCACGTCTGGAATAACTGATGAGTGAAGGCGAGCAGATTGGCGAGATGTTTCCATCTTGTCGGTGGTTGAGTTCATTATTTTTCCTCCTCAAACAGCCATCCATCATAAGGGATGTTGCAGGGTTTCACTGGCTCCCTTCTGTCCATCACATGAAGCACCAAACCAGCGGGCAACCCAGTGCGCTAATATTCCCAGCTGTGTAAAATTTCCACAGGAAATCAGCTAGAAATTGATGCCTGACTCTGAAACGTGGCATTCTGTCTAAATTTTTTGCATTCTTTCCAGATTTGCACGTGTCCATATATTATGCCTTTGGAATCAATGTTTTCACTGTGGCTGCAGATAAATGTATGAAATCAATGCAATACAGTCTTGGTCAATTTTGCAAGGCTCACGTAATTAGCATGAGCTACGAAGCTTGTTTTATGTTTTCAGATCCTGCAGTGAATGAGAGGAACATTAGGAAGAAAAGTGTGATAAAATGAATGTCCAAAAATGCCTCACTTTCGTAACATGGTGATTAAATCTCGAGGCTGATTATTTATCAAGGAATGACTCTAAACAGAGACATTTTGAAGATTTGGAATCACTTGTTCTAATTCTAAAGGTCTTAAGTGTCACAATTATCAAAACATTGGTAACCGATGGTTTATTTAACTTAAAGTTCAAGATTTAAGGTCACATTCAAGTATAACACATGCAAGAACAACTTACAGTGAAAAGTAACCCTGTCTCAACCCATAAGACGTTTCAATTAATTATGTGTTTAAGCATTATGTCTGTCATCAGGAGGTCGAGATTTTGATTCCAGGGGCTATTGCAGGTATCTGTGTCCACTGGTCTAAGAGAGCACAACCAGCTCCATTCTCTCTGGGTGGGGCAGGAAGGCCCTTCCTCTCCCTCCATCACTCCAATCAGTCCGTTAGAAGACGTAACAGAATTGGTTGTTAATGTTTCCCGCGCTGTGTTGAGCCCAGTGATGTTTCGTTAGGGGCAGTTAGTAAACATGTGGTGGACCTTTACGTGATTAGAAGAAAGCACCTTCCAGTGTTGGTGGTTTTGTGTGACTGGGGCAGCTAAAACTAATGCTAAAAGATAAAAAAAGGCCAATCTGTTATTGTCAAACAGTTTATTATTCCTTGTCGCAAATTTGTGTTTGATCAACCAGATTTGGTCACAGCATTTCAAATAATGGAGTGTTCTGGATAGTTATTTTAGAATCATCTACAGCTCTGTTCAAATTCTTCATTTTTACGGCATTTGACAAATTGTTTGAAGCCTGTAGAATATTAGCATCAGATGCGATAACACATTTTGCACCGAAATCTGCAGTAAAATATTGATTACATTTTTATATTGTAGAGGTTATTGTAGTTATTATTACTTCGCTTAAATTGAGGATGTTTTGCACATAACTGTTATTATTATTTAAATATACAAAATGAACTTCACAGTAGTGTGTATTTATGTCTGCACTCTACAGTGTGTCAGGATACCGTGTGGGAGGCCTTTAAGGTCTTTTGGGACCGGCTGCCTGAGAGAGATGAATACCAGTTGTGGATCAGCAGGTGCCAGAGCGGCAGCATGAGCGTCTTTGACATTGGCAGGAGCTTCAGTCAGTCGCCTGAGCATCTCGCCCTCGTCACTAGTGTGAGTTCCCAGGAGCCTCACTCTGAAAATGCTGAAAGTTCTTAAATCAACCTGACAGAACTTTCTGCAAAGGTTCTAATGAGTGTTTTCTTTCTGATTTCAGAGAGTGGCAATGACCTCAACCAGGTGAGTTAGTAGGTTTTAATAGAAACAAACACATATTTCCTTCCTAAACACACACATAATAGATATCAGTTGAAATAATAGATATACGTTGGTTACAACCATCAGAGTATCTCTGCAAGACAAATACCAGTCTGTCTCACTGTATTCACACCATTCCATGTTTGTGTTGCACCAGTGAGCCCACCCACTCATGGCAGCCCGAGTGCAGGTAGGGCCCATTGACCCAAGTGGGCACCACAGTGTCTTCACTTGGTTAAGTTAGCATTAAGTAATTGACATCATGCTAACTGGTCCTCCATTTCATGCATGGTTGGCCATGGTAGCATGTTTTGGTGAACTGTTCCTCTCATTATTTGTAGTTGTACGATATTAATGGACTTCCATAATCATGATTATAGTCAAAACAAATGTTCAGTCTCCTCGGTAAAGGACCAGAATGCTTCTTGAAGCAAAATGCCCAATTTTTTGTCGATGACAGCACTGATCCTTTGCTGACGAAATCACTAGCATAGCCTGGATACCCTGTGAACTTCCCTGGCTTCTGCAAAACTAGGCCTAGTTTTGTGTATGATGGTATACGTTCATATATTCCATACACAAATGGAATAACGCCTCCGGTTTCAGTTTTTTCTTCAAAGGGGTGATGATGAAAAAACTGAACAAAAAGGCAGAGTGAAATGGTCGATTTTGAGTCTTCTCTGATTTCTCTTGGTTAAGCACTGAATTATGTGGTGGTCTTTTCTTCCTCAGCCAGCAGAGTACAGTGTCTCCGACAAAGGCTAATATCATCACCACAACTGAAAGAGGTCAGTAGATGTTGGCTATATATTTATACTGATCAGTTGTACACCCTGCTGTATTAGTCTATCCAGATATGCTGAAATTGTTAACAATGAAATAATGATGGTTTTCAGTGAATCAGTTAATGTTAAGCTTATTCAGTCATGCTAACTGGACCTGAAGAGCTTTCATTCATTGGTACTGTGTCCATTATTTGACGTGGTACTACAGGTCTACACCCATCCTGTTCACCAGATTCACTAAAGCCATTCCTTTTAGAGGCGGAGTGGTGCTCTCAGAATAGCTGCTAATCCATCTTAGTGAGTGGTGTCTGACAAATGATTAGCATCCGTACCTGCAGACTGTTGTTAGCTCTTTAAACTGCTGTAGCTAACCATCTGAATGTGATGTAAGGCCTTCCATTCCATACAATGTTCCATTCAGAGACTGATTGGAAAATGACCAAGGTTGCCTCTGGACACCTGTGCTTCCTCCAAAAGACCATGCAAACTTTTTGTCTTGTTTGAGTAAATAAATATAGGCTGTATTCTCAGTGCCCAAATTCTTTGAACTTTAATTCGTGTAGATCAAAATGATTGTCTTTTAAGGGATTTGCAAGTTTATCATAACAAAGTGAAATTTTCTTTCTCTCAGTTGACACCGTAACTTCTCCACTAACGAAAGCTCCAGCAACAGATCCAAGGGGGGACTCCTCACCACGCAGTACAGAGCAGACTACGGTTCCTCCAGTAAAGACTACAGTCCTTCAGAATGAGGCAAAAATCCCTCAGAAAGAAACTACGGTTGATCAAAAAGAGACCACAGTTGCTCCAGCAGAGGCTATGGTTACAACAGCACAGGTAATCTCAGCCACTGGTATGGCCACAGGACTGGAGGTCAATCTGGAGGTCACCTCTAAGCCCGATCTCATCCTGACCTTTGAGGAATCGCGAGGGATAAACCCCAATTCCCCAACACAAGTCACCGGTCAGGCAACTGATCAGCAAAGCCCAGGCACTGAACTGGAAGTGAACTGGGAAGCCCCTGGAGGAAGCTCAAGCGAATCGTCAACTGTTGCCTTTGGGGAAGCTGGAGTTATTCCAGAGGCTACTTTGAAGCCCGCAGTTGAGACACCTGCTGACCCTGACTTAGATGAAATCCCAGCAGGCACAGAGGGAGGTTCTCCTGAGGAACCTGTGCATGTAACTGATAGTGCGACCCATAAGCCTCCAACACCAACAGAGGTATCAGTACAATCCTCACCTAGCCCTACTTTAGGTACTATGCCAGAATCCACTAAAGAAGAGCAACCGACTGATCAGCTTCCACCAGAGGATGCTTTAGACACACCTGTAGCTGAACATCCAAGCGCTGGTAGTGATGCATCCATAGTTGAGGACACTTCTGGAGGTGATCTTACAACCCCAGGGTCTGCTGCTGTAAAAGAGGTAACGGGGACATTTGAGGAGGATTCTCCAGAAAATACAAGTGATAAGGAAACATCTGAGCCGGCTGAGAAAGATACACATGGGGTTACGGTGCAGGACACTGAGGAAGAAGATGAAGGTGAGGAGATCACTTTGGAGCCTGACAGCGATTGGGAGATTCAGTCAACTGGTACAACTGAAGCCACAGAGGAGACTGTAACTGTAGCTATAGACAAAGAACTAACAGTCAGTGTTTCTGACAGAAAAAAGACACCTGGATGGGTTGAAGTTCTTCATGAAGACCCTACCAATGAGGTCTCTTTAGAGAAGTATACAACTGTAGTTGAGGACATACCCATTGCTGCCATTAAAGAGGGTACAGTTGATGACACAGAGGAGGATAAATCTGTAGTAGCTACAGCAACACCTCATCCTGCAACGGAAGACCTGTCTGAACCTGCAGAAGAGGAAGGTTTACCTGTAGAGACTGTGACAGAAACAGTTTACATTTCAACTAATGAAGAAACAATTGAAGATGTTATAATAAGCACAACTGTAGCTACAGAAGTAACACTACGCGAAGAGCCTGTAACAGAGGCAGCTGTCGTGGAAACAACACCTGGAAAGACTGCTGTTGAGACTACAAGTCATGTAGAACCATTGGATGCTACTTTAGTACCTGTCGCTAGTGTTGAAGATGACAAAACTGACGTCACATCTGACTTTCCAGTTGAAGAAGACATAGTTATGGTTATACCTGATGCTAGTGTTGAAGATGTCACAGCTGTAGTCATACTTGATGCTGATGTTGAAGCCGATGTTATCGCACCTGATGCTACACATGAGGTCACACTCGATATCGCTGTTGAACAGGACAAACCTGATGTCAAATCTACGGTTAAGGTTATACCTGACGATAGTGTTGAAGATAATTCTCCTGAGGTCATTCCTGATACTGAAAATAGCACGCCTGAAGGTGATGATAAAGCTGATGCACTTGATGTAGAAAACGACATACCTGAAGCTATTCCAGACTCTCATGATGACATAACTGAGGTTGTACCTACAGCTGTTGGTGATACGGTTGGAACTGGTAGTGTGGAAACTGTATCTGAAGCAGAAACCTCTCAGGAGAAGACACCGGATGAAATCTTGGTTATACCTGAAACTGAGATCACATCTCTTTCACCTGTAAATGGTGAAACGGCTGCAATTACGGAGACACCTGAACCTACAAAGGGACCTGAGACACAGGAAGACACAACGTCCCACATACCTGAAACTGTGGTGGTGGAAGACACATTTGTAACCGATGTACATGAGGAAAGACCTGAGGATGTTAAGCATGAGGACATGTCTGTTGTAACTGAGGCACCTGAAGGCATTCTTGAAAATACTGAGCACATTTCTGAAGCTACCAAGGTAACCAAGGACATGTCTGAATTTACTGAGGCACCTGAGGGCATTCGTGAAGATACTGAGAACATTTTTGAAACTACCGAGAGCATGCCTGATGTAACTGAGGCACCTGAGGGCATTCATGAAGATACTGAGAACATTTCTGAAGCTGCCGAGGGCATGCCTGATGTAACTGAGGCACCTGAGGGCATTCATGAAGATTCTGAGAACATTTCTGAAGCTGCTGAGGGCATGCCTGATGTAACTGAGGCACCTGAGGGCATTCATGAAGATACTGAGAACATTTCTGAAGCTGCCAAGGGCATGCCCGATGTAACTGAGGCACCTGAGGGCATTCATGAAGATACTGAGAACATTTCTGAAGCTGCCGAGGGCATGCCTGATGTAACTGAGGCACCTGAGGGCATTCATGAAGATACTGAGAACATTTCTGAAGCTGCCGAGGTCATGCCTGATGTAACTGAGACACCTGAGGGCATTCATGAAGATACTGAGAACATTTCTGAAGCTGCTGAGGGCATGCCTGATGTAACTGAGGCACCTGAGGGCATTCGTGAAAATATAGAGGACATTTCTGAAGCTACTGAGGCGCCTGAGGGCATTCATGAAGATACTGAGAACATTTCTGAAGCAACCAATTCAGCTGAGGACATGCTTGAAATTACTGACTTGCCCGAGTCCACATCCATAACTGAAAAAGTGGTGCTTGAAGTGGCTATCAATGAGAAAACACCTGAACTAACAGAAGCACCGAAACTAATTGAAATGCTACCTGATTGGGCTCCTGAAGTCACATCAAAAGAAGACTCTACTGGCACTACTGTGGTTGAGGGCTTCTCTGAGGCTCCTCTGGATATGAAAACATCGGCAGGCGCTGCTGGAGAGACACCCAAGGCAGAAGAGGATGACACACCTACACCATCAGGCAAAGTGGAGGAAAGCACAGTGGGCCTGAAAGAACTGACAACTTACACACAGAAGAATACCTTCTCAACACCACCACAAACATCCACACAGGAGCTGTCCAATGACATTCTAGATGAAAACAACTTGGTTAGTGCCCACTATTACGAATAATGATTTTTAATGAGCAGGAGCATAGATTAAACGTTGGAAAGGCCAAGCATCTAGCTAATTAACCAATCTGGATGATCATATCTCTTGTCAAGCTTGTTAATGTGGAAATGTTTATGTTCTTGTTGGCCAGATTGGGAATGAAATCGACAGTATCTTGCCACGACCCGCGCGACCCATGGTGGACCATGTAGTGGAACTGAGCATTAAACTGAAAGGAGAGACCTATGACGATGCTCTTAGGGATCCGTCAAGCTTTTATTACCAGCGCCTGTCTGAACAGTTCATTGAGAAGGTGGGATGTAGGCTCCTTGCAGAAAATGTCCTTAAGCGCCGATTTGGCCCCACAACTAAACCCCCAAATTGAACCACTTTAAAGGAAAATGCTAAAGTGCTCTCAGATCTGCACCGTAGAGGAACTTACAGCAACATCTGGAAATGTTCATTTTAATTTAGCAGACCTAGATTTTAGGATCCGAACAACAAACTGACCTATAAGTTTCTCTGGAAACACTGATTAAGCCCAAACCCTGAAGAATTTTTAGAGATGATGTCTAGTAGTCTTAAAGCTCTGCTCCAAATCTATATGCAATCCTAGAGGGAAACATTTGGAAAAAACGGATTGTGCAGGCCTATGGTCCTTCAGGACTGGAATAGGGTATTTTTAAAGGGTTATATGCATGATGTGAGGCCAGTAACCAACATCATGATATTCAGTAGGTCATAAGCTCAGCCTGAGACCGCAAACACATTCTCCATTCTTCTCTCCACACCTTTTGACTCTCCAAGTTGCATTGCTACCCTTTTACATAGCTCCTTCTCCCAACCACGGCTCATTTTCCTCACTGTAACATAAAAGCACATTGCAAAGCGCTACTAAAGCCGAAACTAATGCTGTGATTTGCTCTCTGTGGACGTTTAGGTGGTTTTCCTGGCCAGGTAAATGACACAATTGAGAATGTTTAACCTACATACACCTTGGATTGTCCTTAGGGGAAAACCTGTCATCCACAGAGAGTCAAGGTTACCATAAATTACCTTTTGGAGTTCAGGGAACACTGGAAAACTGTCAGGATATGCTAGGAAAGACAACGTTTATTCCCGCATGTATTCCCAATTTCTCAGCATTTCATCATGTAGAGAAGTCACGATCTCTGGAAATCCCCAAATACTCATTTCACATCACCTCCTTTTCTCCGGCTCTCACACTTCCTCCTCAGATTGAAGATGCCTTTGAAAAACTTCCAGGCTTCAAGAGTGTTTTTATTCTCGAATTCAGGTAAGGGTTGACACCAGTGACTTACATAATGCAGTACTTGGAAATAACTGTGTATGATTTCAAAAGGAGTATCGTTTGAGATGATAAACCCTTTGTTCTTCTCCTTTTCCCCCCTTCATGATGAAACCAGGCCACAAAAAGACATCCAAGGGTGAGTCGCCTGTTTTCCATTCGAACACACACTTCTGACCTACATAAAAAATGTTCATACATCTATATTCAAATAGGGGTGTTTATAGCCCATGGTCTGCATCCTTCCAGACATGAAACAGACTCTCTGACTCGAATAGGAGAGAATGCTGAAGCAGCACTTTAAATACCTGTGCAAAATTGCATGGGTGGGTGATAAATCTATGGCCTGGCAGCGGCGTAGTTCCATATCTTGCAGCAGCTGCAGGAACCCAGAGGCCATTGCTCCTCCCAACGGCTAATGAGAAATTCATGTGCCTAGGTTTGGCACAGTGTGATGCTGAAAGCTAAGCCCTTTTGTTTTACCTTCCATATTGTCTTCTGAGGTCTGGAGCCATAGGGCTTATGGTGGAGGTTTGGATTCCAGCCTGATGTTTCTAACGTGAGTGAAGGAGTGGAGGCCTCCACTTTGCTCTGGTCTTCAGTTGCCTCCCTAGGTGGGATAAGTTGTCCCACCAATTACCAGCCTAGCTGCCAGCATGAGTTTAATGACAACCTCAATACTTCAATGTTCCCTGCTGTCAGCTGTCGTTGATGCTGGATTCCCTGCAGTTCTGGGAAATTCTCTTCATGGCTAATGACACATTGCGAGCTCCCAGAGACCCCTAAAGCGCCTGAACAATGTGGAGTTCGCACAGGAGGACACTGAGGCATATTAGCAATCCGGCTCTCCTGGTAGTGCCAAAGATCCTGGACCTGAAGGAGATTAAGCTTGTCAAGGGAGGGAAAATTGATCTGGCCATAAACTCACCAGGTTTTCTCGCACTCATAGAAAAATATGAGGCTAAATGGGAATTAAAGGAAGAAATCTAGGTCAGTGCTTTCTCCTTCGGGCAAAGACGCCCTCCCAAGCTTCTGGCTCTGGCATGGTGGGCCTAAATGGATGTGGTATCCGAATGCTAGCTGACCCAGAGACTGGAATTTTGTTTTGGTAGTTAATGTTTACTATATACTTTGCTGGACAAGCTGACCAACGGCAAATGTGTTGCAGCTTCCAGTTAAACGGCAGTTTAACGTTAGTTCTTTCCAAATAATACAGCCCTCACCGAACATGATATCATGTAATTGAGACAATCATACATGAATTTATTTTGACAGATGTGACAAAACATTGCACATCAACAGAGGTGCCAAATGTTCTATCTAGGGCATAATATTAGTCATTTATTACTTACCGGCAGCTTTTTTGCGCCATTTGAAATTGGCAGCTCTATTTTACATCGAGTGAACATTTCATGACACATGGATCATTTTTAGGGGGGAAAGAATCCTTTCTGCATTACCAGAATTGGTTTATATTACTTACCAGTGATTGTTTCCAACAACAACTAGTGTTGGTCAACCTGACTAACGTTCAGGCTGGGTTGGCTGGGGTCAGCCTGTTACAAATTAGGTTGGACAGTTTGGCCAAACACATCAAAAATCTCATATATCTTCTAAAACCTTCAACTTAGAGAAGACAACAAGGTTTATTCTTGTTTCTAGGAGAATTCCAGTTATTTTAATGAAGTTACCACTGTTTATCCTCTACTCCACAGAGGCCTTGCGGTGGTTGTGCACTATGCCATTGTCCTGGAAGGAGATGGAGCAGGCATTAACAATGAAACCATGGACTACATCACACTCCAGTCCAACACGGTGGAAAAATCCTACACGGAACCAGAAGAGGTGCCCACGGTGGTCTACACCATTACAGATTTCCGTAACTACATCACCGAGGCACTGCACAAGGAGAACCTTGGGAATAATGGGAATTCCACTTTAAACGTTGACCCTGACTCTCTACAGCTGGAAAATGGTAAGACGTGCTCCAGGACTTTGTGGCAGTTAAACAATGAGTAAGTGAATGAAGCAATGAATGAGTTTGATGGAAGTAGCTGCTTCCTATAAGTCGCATTTTGGATAAGTCTGTTATAGGAATTCAGTCTTTATTTCCAGACATATCAACCACAACATTGACTAAACTCCTAATCCTTTTGATTATAGCAGAACTGCAGGAAGGTGTATAGTGTGCTGACATTCTTAGCTCTTTAAATTTGGTTTATTTTTTCACTTGGTTAACTAACAATAAATAATGGCCAAAGATTACAAATCCTCCAACCGAGGATCAACACCGACTCTGCTAATTGCTTGACAAACTTTATGCAAATGAATAGAGTGGTAGATCTCAAACAGGGGGGATATAGGGAGATATAACATTTAAAAGCATAAATAATACATTAAAATGTTCGATGATATTGCATGAATTTTATATTTAAAATTTTTAACTAAACAGTATTAGGCCACTCTGGGGTTCGGAGCTAGCCTACAGTCACCGCATTCTTCACCATTCAGTGTTTTGAGCCACATCTAACTTTTTGGTGCAAAAATACTATTTAATGCCTTTCTTATCTCGGCCATACTGAGTAGATTGAACGAAATAAACAGAAACAAATGTTTTACTGTGACAGGCTGCAAAGTACCTAAAGATACAGGTGTTCTGACCTCTCAGCATATATATAAAGAGGTTTTTATATTTTATCCTGAACCTGGGGGGCCTCTGTGTCCCACGTCCTGAACCTTGCTATTGTTTACCCTTCCGTCTTAGTCCTGTCACAACTGCACAGTACTAATGCGAATGATGGGCTAATTAAATCCAGCTATAAACTCCGTAACATAAACCATGTGCCATCTTCACCATGCTGTCTGTAAGCTTTTCTTATCGTCCCGTTCCAGTTGTCTGAGAACCCTGAGAAGTTCCCCCACCCTGAGATGATGAGGTATGAATTATGGTGCTCCTTGGACATAATCTGATTTGATTTGTCTCTGTTTTGGCTTCACAGTGGAGACGCTGCCGCCTTCCAAACCGACCAGCAGACCGATTGACTCCAACGACATGATGGTAAGTCCGTGGTCACTGGCAGGTACGGGGAAACCACGTCTCTCTTGGGTCCGGGCTTTCGCTTGCCTGCCCTTCTTCTCGGCAACGCAGCTCAGCCCTTTCAAGCGCAAATAGGAGAGCTCCTGAGAGAAGGCTTGGCAGCGCGGCGACCGTTGTTAAGCGAAAAATGATACCCACTAATGGCAATCATATGTAGGTTTTAGCACTGCACGATAAGAGAGATTACCCCCGCTCTAAAAATGGGTTTTGGGGGCACATCATTAAAACCGATTACAACACAGCTCTGGGACTGTGCCACGAGTCTGTTAAAAATATTCACGTCTTTTTTCCACAAGAAGGATCGCTGAGACGAGACTAAGCATGCTGTGTTATAAAAAATGTTTAGAAATGGGTCTGTTTTCAATATTGCTGGGACACATATTTATTGCCTTGGGTGATCAGCTTTCCTTGGTGAGCATCACTGAATTAGAAAGACACATTCGCTGCAATAATGTCAGAATTCCCTCGAGCTGCTTTTTCCAAAAACTGGCACTCCTTTCAAGACTCTTATTAAACTGATTTACAGTCTTGTTTTGGCCCGAGGTCCGGCTCTAGGAACATGTGTTTCCCACACAGGTAATGGCACCGACATATGGGCATTTACTGGTAGAACATCTGAAGCTGGTGCATCATCTAATCTGTGCATTTTTTTTATGGCTGTCCTTCAGACCAAACTTTGTCGTATTGTTTATAAAATGTTGATGTATGGGATGAGAGACATCAGACAGAGCCCGAATTGAGGACTCTTGGCCAATTAATGAGCGCTTCATGTCACCCCTGCCTCAGTAACACTAAGCTTATTGCTTGTTTCTTTACACAGATCATAAATAGGGATTTATTAAGACGTGGCACTGCCATAGGTCGTAGGTCAGCATCCATACACATTGTTATTCGTCTATACAGATATACATCTGTGACCATTATTTTTCATGGCTTGCAAAACTACGCTGAGTTATGGAAGACATAAAGCATTATAGGAGGATTTGTCATGTTGCTAGGTGCCGTTCGCCAAGAGAAAAATACTGTTGATATAGTTGATGGCGATTTTGGTTTCGTGCTGGCTGCAGGTATGCGGTCCTCTGTGGTTAGATGTGTATTTTTAATACAATGACATATGCAGGACCAGGCATAGAATATTCTCCTGTGCATCTGGGCAAGTTTTCCACAGCCATCACTCCGGAAAAAAAAAGGTATCGTTCCACTGCAGCTTGCTGAGGAGTTATTTAGGGAAAATTTGTTCCACTTAGACCATAAGAGCACTGTTTTTACTCCAGCCATGTGTGCAGGATCTCTGCTCAGTTTTCTTGTGATTGTGTGTGTATGTTTGTAAGGTTTTCAAAGTCGCGGTTTCACATTTGACACATGTCTTGTGAGTGTATGCCCAAAGGAGTCATACAAAGATTCTGATGTGCCAAGGCCGTGGAATTATCTTGCCACTCCCTGAAATAATCTGGGTATCGTCTATTCTGGTACACCTTGGGACACCTTGTTTTCACTGGCTGCCAGCCACACTCTTAATCTAGGGATGGTTAGCAGGAACATGCTGGCCTTGCCTCCACATTATAATTCCTTTATTTGGCTTTTCAGGGTGTCAGGATGAGTAACCATACATTACCGAGTAGATAAGTTAATAACGCAATGTAAAAATAGATTTCAAGAGCTGTAACATTTCTTCATTTTATTACAGGACACCATTCTTGCTGCAGAAAAACCTCCAGACATTCCTGGACAAGAACTGACCAGCAATGACCTCTTCATCAAAAAAGAGGATTTTCTGTTTGACCCGGTGCGCCCATACGATCCCTGGATGGGCTCTCAGAGTGAGCTGGCTAGTGAGAACGATGTCATTGTTCTCGAGGAAAGTCCAACTTCACATCCTACAGACATGCCCCTGAAGAATGTGGGCATTGAGTCCATCGTTAAATCGGAAACCACTAGCGGAGCCTCCAAGCCTACCAGAGAAAGTAAGACTACATCATTTTATTCATTAGTTATTTTTCAATAATTTCTAAGCAACTCTGGTTCTGAAGATCTAACTTTTGTGCAAAATTTGAATTGAGGTTAAACTAAACTCAAGCAGATCTCCACTCTAATCCTCAGTAATTTTTCAAATGATTTTACTCCTTTTTAGAAGAGGGCACCATTCAAGAAGAGGGTTTCCTAGAAAGCACCACCATTTCTAACCCAACCTTAATTACTGTGGCTGAGGAGCTCCATACTACTAAGTTTGCAGCAGAGAGTACCACAACAGATAGCAGCCCTGTGGAACCTCCACATGTTGAGGAATCAGTGGAGACCGACCTGGGCTCTGGATCGGGCTTCTCTGGTGATGGCCAAGGACCTGACATCTGGCCATGGATACCAGAAAAGCCTTCGGAAAGCTCAGAAGAGGATCTTCAGGAAGCTGAAAGAACAAAGCATGCCCCTGGGGAAGACCATGAAACGAAAAAGGGTGAAGAGGAGATGGAGCCTGAGATTCCTGCCCCAGCTGTGACCTCTGAAAACCCATTTTTGGAGAGAGTTATTGTGACCCAAGACATTCGCAGCCACCCTCTGTACACAACAACAGACCAGGCCCCAGTGTTCTGGACGATGGAGACCCTGACAGTAGAGCTTTCAATGCAGACCCAGGAGGCTCCTGACATTTATGGTGACTACTACCCAACTGAATTGTCCACTTTAGTAGCTGCTGTAACAGACCCACCACTGCAGGTCTACACCACATCTGAGAATAATCCTGAAGCTGAGGGTGTGCAGGATATCACTGATCTGACAACACCAGTGTCTATCAGGGTCCCATCAGAGTCCATAGCTTCTTCAGACACTGATTCAGAGGATGCAGCAACAGAGGCAAATTCTGTCTTGGCTGGCACTGAGCTGCCTGCTGTTTTAAATGTTGAAATTGAAGAGCCTACCTCCAACCCTGGTGCTGGAGAGCAGCCAGTTATTGAAGATGTGACAGAGTTACCAATTGTTTTTGGCTCAGATCTGGATGAATCAGATGCCGGGGTGGAGATTATTGAAGAGGATATAGAGGATATTGTGCTTGAAGTCACAGAAGCTCCAGTTTCGGCAATCTCAGACGAGGATCTAGGCAAGGATGAAATCATTGTGGTGACCACGGGACCTGCTCTGGTTATCACCGAAGGACCAAGTGCAGATCCATCAACCCCTCTCTCACCTGAGAAGGAATCTCCATTCACCAGGATATCTAACTCTGGTCCAGTTGAGGATGCTTCTCTACCATTTTCAACAACAGAAGCCGTGCATCAGTCGACCCCATCTGTTCCTGCAGAGACAACTTCACAGACTGTGGATATGAACACAGATACTGGATTAAGACATGTTGATGATCTGGCTGGACCAGAGAAAAAAGACAATGATGGAAGTGACTCATCTACTGTAGTCCAGTCATCCACAACTTCAGTCATTCTCAACAGTACCGGTGTACCTGAAAGGGAGCGTCCGTCTACAATCATACCTCCATTTTTCCAGCCAACCTTCCGACCTACAGACAGAATAATTGATCCAGCAGTATCCTCAGTTGGTGATGTAGATGAAGAGGGTGCCCTATCTCCTGAAATTTCTGAAGTCAGTTTTTCCCTTGAAAGTAAAGACTATGATAGTGGCACGACACAGGCTCACATTCCAGAGGACCCCAGCATATCTGGCCTTGATGTCTCCTTTGAAGTCCTTCAGTATGACAGTTTGAACCAGAGTGAAGAGAATGGCAGTGGCTTAAACTACGGCACTGACATGGCTAGTGTTGCCATGCCTTCCAGTCCTGGACAGTCACTGATGGTATTTTTCAGTCTTCGTGTCACAAACATGATGTTCTCAGAGGACCTGTTCAACAAGAGCTCGGCGGAATACAAAGCTTTAGAGCAGCGCTTTCTGGAGCTGGTAAGTTACTCTCCCCTGGCCCTTGACAATGGGTGTGTTCGTCAGTGTCACCACAGCTCTTCATTTTGTAACAACAAACCTGTGGTAGTTGCTAGATTCAGTATATCCCTATACAGTAATTCCCTGCTATTCATGGGGGTTACGTTCCAGGAGCACCCGTGTATAGTGAAAAACCGTGTTGTGTTTTGGTAAAAAATGCCTAAAAATGCCCTAAACCCTAAATATGCCCCCAAATGCCCCCCCAAAAAGTTTAATGCATTACCCTTAAAGAAAATGTAAAGTAAATAAATAATCAGACAACTTTATTGTTTAAAAAAACTACACAAAAGAAATGTTGAAACAACTACCCACATGTTTAGACAGGGCACAGCTTACTTATACTAAATGACTGTTGAAAATGGGGGGGGGTTTTAACTCTGAAATATGAGGACAAGACACAGAGCAGCCATGCTACACGCTGCAGCAGGATTCGTCGTCTTCTTCTTTTTATGGCAGTTGACAACTTTTCAGTGTATTACTGCCACTGCTGGGCTGGTGGCAGTAATCCAGTTCGGTTCTCAGAAATCCGCGAATGCTGATCCGTGTAAAACTGAGGGGTTACTGTATATTGTTGGCTGTTGCCTATACTGCTAATATTTACCTGAAGACACTTCAAGCATAGTTTAGAAAGCACAATAAATATGCATGGTCTTTGATAATTACCTTCACTGGCCTTCATGGTCACTCTATTTTGACACTAACATCTGGAATTCCCTAGTGCTAATAGGGGTATGTTAAAGGGCTTAGCTTCACCCACTAACCCCAGTGACCTGCTAATCAATCCTAACCAATAAAATAAGTAATAAAAGTAAGATAATAAAAGCCCCTACTGCTTTTCGCTGTTCTACTGTCATGGTACTGTAAACATCTCTTCTGTGCTTGATACAGCTCGATGGATGTATTCTTGAAGATCTGTTTAAAAAGCTAACTCTATTGTATCTATTTTTCCACCCAGCTCGTGCCATACCTGCAGTCCAATCTGACTAATTTCCAGCACCTGGAGATTCTGAATTTTAGGAACGGCAGCATTGTGGTCAACAGCAGGATGAAGTTTGGGAAGCCGGTTCCTCGCGAGGTGACCTCCGCGGTATACCTTATCCTGGAGGATTTCTGCAACACGGCCTACCAGACCATGAACCTTGCCATAGACAAGTACTCTCTGGATGTTGAATCGGGTAAATCGGCTAATCCATGAGATACACTTTTTTTTGGCTTTCCCCAAACCACTGCGGTAAATTTGCTGACCTTCACAAAGTCCATTGCCTTAGAATGCCTTTATCATGTCACTTCTCAGACGCCATTCGTTAAGCTCCGTAAGAACAGAGGCCCAATGCCTAGCCAGGACAGGGTCCCACTGGGGTGTAAATTGTCAGCTCAGATGATGATTGGGTCTCATTTGTCACGGTTTGTGCCCAAGTGCGAGAGTAACAGCAGTAGGACTCTGGAAGATCCATCGCTCGATGTGAGTCATGGCAAAGCCGAGCATCATATTTTACCCTCTCCGGGAGCCAGACTGTGATTGGTAGCAGACGCCTTTGTTAGAATAACACTGATATTGTCAGGCACCTGCTTCACAGCCAGAAGGATTAAGCCATAACACACTGAGCTTGATGTATATTATTCAAACAATAGCATCCCAGTCCATTATATTAATCATGTTCCATTTGGGAACCCTTGGAAATGTAAATAAGCTCTGGCCGAGCAAAACTGGCTGAAGGAGTTTGGACTGAGTGATTCCATGATGCAGGCTCTTCGGCTTAAATGCCATATTCTCAGGTGAGACGTGCAGCGCTGCGCATGTTGGTTGAGTGAGTCATATTCAGCATTTGTGTGTGTGTGTGTGTGTGTGTGTTCCTGCTGAGCTGGGCCAGTGTAATCTGTCTGAGCCCTGGTGTTATCATGCTGCTCATCGCAGCATCTAATTGCTGACTCACTTCAGCTGCTAGAATAAGAACACAACACAATCTTCTTTATTTTTGACCCCGGGCACCGAACACCGGCCATATTGTAAATATCTTTATTTTGGTTGCAAAGGTGGATTTATTAGTTATACCATGCTGGTATAAAGTTAATCAGCTTATTGCTGAGAATAAGTACTTGGTTGGTAATGCAGTCAAGTCCTGTCCAGAAAATGTCCCATAATCATTCTAATCAGTTACATTTCTCAACTCAAACTCGCTCAAAGGCCGGAGTAAAAGGTTTTGAGCATGTTTTTTAAAGGCTGATACTCTCCAGCAAGGAGTTTCGTACATGATGCTTGGGCCCCTGCATTGCAAAGTGCTGATTTTAACACTTGAAGGTGTTTGGAGTTTTTGTGGACATCTTTAAAGTAAAGCTGTGGTTTGTGCAGGTGAGAAAGCGGACCCCTGTAAGTTCCAGGCCTGTAACGAGTTCTCGAAGTGTATGGTGAACCGGTGGTCAGGCGAGGCGGAGTGTGTGTGTGACACGGGCTACTTCAGCGTGGACAGCCTGCCATGCCAGAGCATCTGTGACATACAGGAGGATTTCTGTCTCAATGACGGCAAGTGCGACATCATACCTGGCAAGGGCGCCATTTGCAGGTGAGATGGTGGAGGCAAAATCAGGATTTTCTCCAACATCATGCATTGTTTTCTAATTTTCAAAGTAAACTATGTCATCTCAGCTGTATACATGTGCACAGTGAAAGGAGTTTGTACAAAAAAGACAAAGAATATGCAAAAATAAAAATACAGATGTAAACGTACAATGGGTCGTTTCACATCCAAAAACTGCAAAATGTTGCATTAGCAGTCAAGTGGAGAACAAAGAATACTGTTATTGTGTGTTTTATATGTTCAATGGATCAGTAGCAGCTCAATATACGAAATATATTTTAATATATGAAAATATGAACCAGTGTTAAATGTTTCCATGAGCTCCACTTGTAATATTTATGGGGTTCATAATCGCTTTTACTGTCATGTTATAAGTAAATGTATTCTGATCTGATTGGCTGCCATGCATTGTAGACTAGGCTGAAACACTCTTTATACCATATATGGATGTAGTTCCTGTAGGCTGATTAGATTTACACATGTAACCTTTATGTGCTCTTTGTGGTATATTTTCTGTATTTCATTGTATTTCCTGCACATAAGATCTAGATTGTATATTGTACACTCAAATGTAAAAACATCATATAAATGTAAAAATAGTATAATCATATTTAATCATATTATATACATATATCAATATTCATTTTTACATTTATAAATATGCAGTAAATATGCAGTATATGCGGATTAGCAGTCGCAGATTAATTTTTTCTGAGAACCCGAACTAATAATTATTCAAGGAAACCCCTCATGGAAACTGCAGAAATCCTCCGCATTTTGTTTTTGCTTTTGTGACGTCTGGCCTCATGTGTCACGACCCCTCGTCCTTGTGCTGTTTGTTTATGTTAGGGTGCATTTTAGTGCTAAATTATTAAGAAAAATATAATTCACTAACTATTCATTTTTTGGTTCTGTCCAGAGGACCCAAAGAATGCGAGTCTCTGGAGGTTTTAAAGTAGCCAATCTGAGAACGTTATTTATTTCTCCTCGCTGTTGATTGGCTGCTGCCCTTTGGCCCAGCTGCAGTTCAGAATTTCCCCCGTGGAGCGTCTCGAGTGTTTCTCCTGTTTTTCGTTGTGTTCTTCTTAAAGCCTGTATTTTTATTTCTGTAAATTAAATGAGTTTATTACTGTATTTACCTGCTTATACCAAAG
>JBBPDC010000039.1:13217307-13235923 GCA_037974485.1 Hemigrammopetersius urotaenia | reverse complement strand
GAGGGGTTGTGTGTGTGGGTGTGTGTGTGTGTGTGTGTGTGTGTGTGTGTGTCTAAGATGGGTAGTAACTAAGTTCCATGTCCTTCAGTGAAGTAGGGATGGATCTGATGACCTCCTTCCAACTGCTGGCTCCACACAAGTCTTTGTGGAAAAGCTACAGTTGTCTACTCATTCTCCAGTTCCACTTTTGCCATTCACATTAAGCTCTTCATTCCTTTTTTCATTCTTTTTAATTTGTTTATATCCTGGACTGCTTTATTGTTGCTTACACATTTTCAGACCAAAAGTACACAGCCTAAGCTGGATGTGCTAAGAAGTTCCACTGCAGTTCTGTGGGTCTTTGTGTTACTGTATTTGTATATTTATGGCATTAATTAGCTGTCTTTCTCAGGTCTAGCAGACTACAAACTGTGTGAAGATGCACAGTGTCCTGTTCAGAGAGACGTAGTTGAAGTCGACAGAGATGAGGATGAAAGCATGTGGGTGTTTGTCTGGAGTCTCGTTGCAGAATTGAAGACATTTACATTTACCAGACGCTTTTTATCCAAAGCAACTTCCATTCCCTAACTACAGGGGACAATCTCCCTGGAGCAACCTGGGGTTAAGGGTCCTGCTCAGGAACCCAGTGGTGGTGCTGAAGGTAGGATTCGAACCCATGGCCTCTTGGTCCGGAGGCAAGTACCCTACCCACTGAGCTACCTCCTACCCAGACGTGATAAGCTGTGGAATGGAGGAATGTAAACAATGGTGAGAACATGTAAGATATTACAGATATTACAGACACTCCTTACTGTCTGGCTTGCAGATGCGTTCCTTTATCACAGTGTGACCTGGATGGCACCATCGCTGATTAACTAAGAGAGCGAGCCCCCCCTTCTGTCCACCCAAACACATGAAGATCCATCAACGTCCACAACAGAGTCAGGAATATACTCATGCAGCCATGTTTCAGTAAAGCATATCGAACCGCACTCACAAACTTCTATGTTGTGGAGAGGCTTGTTCTACAAGTGGAGAGGCTTGTTCTTCTGTCTTTAGTCTTAGATTCTGGTAGGAAACAGAAACAAAGGGGATGCAGAACACGGCAGTGTCGCTGATATACAAACAGAAACAGTTCCACTAGCCCAGTAAACCCAAGGTCCAGCCTTGTGAGATCTACCTGCCAGCCATACTTTCCAATTTCTATGCTTAGATGGACATACACACACATGCAGACACAACACTTAGCACTTAGTGTTCATAAGACAAGATAAACCTTTATTAGAATCAAAATACAAAATTAAATGGCCTATATAAGTCTTTTATGACAGCTGGCGTACTTACATAAAGTCTTATGTTAACAAGCATCAGTAGTCATGAAAGTTCTGTCCATTTTTTGTCCAATGCAGCATAAGCCTTTACAAGTGTCTACATTGATTTATGTTAGTTGACACGAAAGCAGCCGTTCTCTAATGTGGTACCATGTTGTTTATTTCAAGATTTGTGCTTCACACTTAAAATAAACAATCAGATGGGTTTTACGTGGTTGAAAGCCATCATTTGAATCCTTGTGGAAGCATGAAGATTCTGCACGTTTCTGGTGAAGACGCATGAGTTTGTATGGGATAGATGGCCATTTTAGGTAGTTGGTAACAGCTTAGCTCTCAGCACTTGGGCTGTTTCCTCCTCGCTTTTCCTCTCTGCTTCATTCACCAAGCAGTTCTCCATCAACACAGCTTGACCGACTATTTACTCCACCCGTAAAGGAAAGAAAAGAGAGAGAGAAGACTGGCAGCCTTTTTCCGCACAAGGGTATTGCACAATGGTCCTTTTGTTGTAAGACTTTCTGATTCTAACTTAAAAAAAGATAAAGTTTATTTTGAAAGACGAAACCGTCTGGGAGGTTTTCCATGTAGCATCCGAGGACAACCTAACATCACGCTAAATGGCTGTCTAATGCTTTGAACATGCAACAAGCTATGGTTTCTCATGAAAACACACGTGAGAAGTTAACACAATGCCATCACATCTGAATAGTTGAAAAAATCCCCCTTTCCAGTCCACGTTCCTGATCTGATGGTGAGCTATACCAGGTGAACAGTCCTGCTTTCTCATTGGATGTAGCTACTTGCCGCACTCATGGTGGTCGCAACACTTTCCATAGTACTAGGATCTGGATTTGCAGACATTTTCAGATGTTTAATAGTCTGGATACTGTCAGACATCTGCAAGGCATTGGATGGTTTTTTAGATGGTCTTTGAGTGGGAGAATCAGGCCTAAAACTGTGTAGTTTCAGTCATCAAACTTCCCTTTAACCATGTAGATTTGTTATGTAATCTCAAGTAGACTTAACTTGTGGTTTTTGACACTGTTTGACATCCTTTGAGAAACTAGCATGTTGGCTTGCTGGATGACATTTGATGGTGGTTTGTAGTTGAGATTGGGTTAGGAAGGTCTACTCCATGCATGTTTTCCATTTACTGTATTTAAGGTTGCACCCATGTACACATTGCTTTCCATGCAGGGAACCACATATATTTCTAGGAAACATTTCTTCATCATAATGAAAAGCAGGTGGCGCGGCGTCTTTGGTGGCATTCTCCATCTTGTTCGTCTTTTTGTTGTACTAAGCAGCTAAGAGCAGAATGGTGGGATTGGATCTGGTGCTGGATGTAATTCAATCTTTCCTGGAGGAGAAAAAACACCTTCAGGTTCAAAAAACAACCTCACTGAACTCTTTTAAAGAGCCTGAAACTACACCGGCAGTTTGACTAAACAATGCTAGTATGTTTTGCTGTAAAAGTTAGTAAAAGCAATGATATTTGCTCCATACAGCAAGACTGTAGGTGATTTTTTTACACAAATTGATCATGATGGCTGGAATTTCCCTCGGCAAACTTGAACAGAATTCTGGAGGAAGTGAGTTGCTAGGGGGATGGAGTAAAGAAGACAAAACAGTGTGGGAAAGGAGGATGGAGGGGGGGTGAGTTATTGTTGAAAAGAAGGGTGTAAATTACCTCACACCTGAGGCTTCGAAGGAAGGAGCAAACTTGATTCTGTTCTGAAGTGCTGAGTGACTGAAAGCATCGATTAGAGACGCTTGTGAAAGTGGAAAACTTGGATTTCTTCGCTATTTCTTTGTTCTTTCAAAGACTTCCTTCAGTGCTGACCGCTGGTAACCATCCAAGCAAAGCTGCTCCCACTCATTCAAATGAACCCATGGCCATGAGATCCCATCAAAGCTGCTTTATCTCATTGTGAGGTGGGGGACCTACTCTACTGTAGTTTCTGGAGAGCTGCTGCCAGCATTTCCTAGACTCAGGCCTCTATAGATTAGCATATAGCTAATCAAAAGCACTTTGCTGCAAAGCTGGGAGGATTCAGGTGCCATGAGATTCAGTGTTTACCAGTCCCTAATTAAGTGAACTAACGTGTATCCTCTCTGCCCCTCTGCCTTATTAAAATATATCTGGTATTAATAGAAAAGTAATAGCTGCCATTTTACTACAATGCGTGGGGGTGTATGTCTTTATCTGGCTAGAAGCAAGGAGTCTTGGGATTCACTCAGAGCTGCACATAAAACTTTGTGTTGCTTAGAGTTCAGGATACTAATTAGACTTCATATTATTTATTTATGCAGAAAATAATGTTTGATACTTATCTCTTATAAATTGCCAAGACACAAATACAGCGACCCCCTGCTTTTCATGGGGCTTAGGTACCAAGAGCACCCGCATATCATGAAGAACCACATTGTTGTGTTTTGAAACAAAAAAAAGCCTAAAAATGCCTATTTTTATAGTTTAAACCCTAAATATGCTCCCAAATCTGCTCCCAGAACACTTTAATTTCATTTTAAACTCAGTTTAATACATTACCCTTTAAGAAAGTAAATAAAATAATCATAAAAATAAATAAAATAAATAATCATAATCAGAAAACTTTAGCATTAGCGTTTAGCATTAGCAGTGTGCAAAGACTCGTACACAAAAGAAAGGTTGAAATAACTCTCTGTACCCACATGTTTAGACAGGGCACAGCTTACTAATACTAAATAAACTGAGATAACTTGAAAAATTGGGGGGAAAATTTTAAAATACGAGTGCTAAAATACGAGGACAAGACACGGAGCAGTCATGCTACAGCAGCTTCTTCCTCTTTTTATGGTGGTTGACAACTTTTTAGTGTATTACCACCACCGCTGGACTGGTGGTGGTAATACAGTTCGGTTCTCAGAAAAATCCGCGTTGGACTGAATCCGTGTTAGACTGAATCCGTGTTAGACTGAGAGCTAATTGTATATTGAAAAGATGACCAGGCAGCTGCCTGAGCCTCTTTCATTACATGATACACCCACCATGATAAAGTGGCAGCAGTGGCTGTTCCAGGGGGGCTATGGGTCCAGAGCAAATATTTATTTCCAAGGCGAATACATTCCCATACACGAGCGAAAGGTTTGTTCCGACATTTCTCAAGTCACCTGCTCAGCTGGCTTGTTTCAAATGTTCGAAAAACCTAATCTTGACAGACAAACAGAGAGCAGTGTGGCAGCCATGGCTTTCCAGCGTACTTTGGCTACACATTTGAACTTTGATTGCGGTCTATTTTTGCACCGGCTTCCAGCTTCCAAGAATCAATAGCTGGTGTGAATTACCAGTGAACAGCATTGTTGAAAACGGCTAGCTTTGTGGAAAATTAACGCTTTCCAATCATTCTGCGATAGCATCTTCCATGTTTGGCCACCACTGTCAATCTGCCAGCCCAGTGTATCTTCCTGCGGGGCCCTTCTTTTTGTTCCTTGTATAAACGTTTTATAATGACTATGGGATTATCGGAGGAATAATGTGCACAGCCTGTCTTAACAAACTGGGGCACTGGGACCAAAACATTGTAACTGAGTTATGGCTATGCTGTTCTGCCAAGTTTATAGAAGCTAAAGCAAACACTTGCAAGTGTGTTAGACCTTTGAAAGCTCTAAATCAAGGTTCTCCAGCTCCTGGCCTAGCAGGATGCAAAGGAACTCTGATGAACGGATGGGTTCTTTCATGATGTTCAAGATGGCATTTCTATTGGGTAGTAAAAGCTGAGATCTTTACATTTTGACATGCCTATCATTTGTGGACCTAAACTGTAGACTTCTGAGGGTTAACGTGTTTCGCAACTGTGAAATTGTTGGACATGGTGCTGTATGTGCCGGCCAGCTGTTTCTGTAAATGATTAAAATCAGTACTCTTGACATTTTTTGCATTGTTCATTTAGTCGCCGCTCCAACATTGTGTAAACTACATGCCTAAATCAGCACACACTCGCCGCATCATCAATATGTTTCACAATCCCACTGAATTACATATTACTGACTTATTGTTGAATTACTGATATAATGGGCATGAAGCATAAATTAAACCCACTAGTATCGGCAGCCATCTGTAAATGTCTGTTATAAACATTTAAACACTGATTGCATTTAGGACAGGGGTGAAAAGGGGGTATAAAATCCTCATTCAATTTGTGTCATGGCATTTTGTGAACATTTTATAGGAAATCCAACAACTTCCATCTTTTAAATTCTGTCTTTTATTCTTTTTCTTTTTGCTGATGGATGGTCCTGTGGTCCGGCATGGTGTGATTGATGAAGTTTTGCTTGAACTGAATGTTCTGTGGAAATCATCAACTCTTGAGCTGCAAAAGGGGTTAAGAGGTTATTCGAGAACATGGGCAAACAGCACTTTGCTGGGACTGTTCTGGCTTCGGCAAGAACACCCCTCAGCACACACTCGGATCGGACCCAAAATCCGGCTTGCCCAGGAACAATCGCTTAGCCAGCAAATTATTAGCCCCCAGATTCCTTCACCTCCCAATCTGTGTTGGTTTAAGTCCATTTCTAAGCTATCCAAGAAGTGGCGAAGGGTCCAAACCCATCACTAATGGATTTAAACAGCACCAAAGCGCTTTTTAATGACTCATATATTCATAAAGCACATTTTGAAACTCTTTTAACGGCAATGTATCATGAACTGGTGCAGCTGGACCAGCACCTTCTGAAAAGGCCATTAGGTGTTTGAGGTGCATTGCAGAATCGCGAGAGCACCATTGCACCCAAACATTATGAAATCTGTTTTATTTTGGTGTGTTTTTTGGCTTTAATTCCCCCTGATCTCCAACAAAGGCTGGGATGCATCCGCGCCAGGGCAGCAGCATCCATCCAAACCTTTTAATAAGATCTAAACCTTGTTGCTCCCACTGTCAGCTTTACGACTGCAATTTATCCACCTCCGTCACCTGCTCCTGTACACTAATGGCCATCATCATCGTAAATGACAAAGTCGACATTAACGATTTCATTCAGGAATGACGAAAGGAACAGGAAGGATCTTTAGCAGATGCTCACATGGTGTAGCCATTATGTAATTGTGTTCCAGCCTAAGGACACTTTGCTTTATCTTAAAGTGCAAAATGGAGAGATCAGCAAATAGATAAGCTGGAATTCTGTTTGTGATGGTGGGGAAGAGGAGGGGAGGGTCAGTCATGTCTCACCTCTTTGGCAGGTGCGTAACAAAATAAGCCCTCAGCAAATCTGCTGTAAAGCCTTTCAGAGTTATGCAATGGCCCTTGATAATTGCGGGGTGCAAAAGACCCTTCACTCAGTGTCAGGCTCTCTCTTGCACTTTCCCTCTCTCTAGAGAGGATCATGTGTAAAACTCCATGTGTGTGTGGAACGGCTAGCATTCTTTGCGGTGTCTCTGCATACTTCAGGCATGATCTCATGGCTTGCAGTATGGACTCCTGTGGCATCTGTCAAGGTTTCCCTCTCGGCCCTGGATGCTATCCGGGGCCTCAGGAGGGCCTCCCTCTCCCTGACCAAAACCCGGGCCCTCATAAAACCTCTGCAGCTGAGAAGCGAGCAGCTCAGAAATGCGTGATACGCAGTTATATGAGTCATAAAGAACGCAAGGCAAAAGAAGCAAGAAATTTGTACTTTTGCGAGGTACAAAAGTGCACCATTGAGTAACAGGCTTTGAACCGCAGGGCGTGGTGGCACAGCTCTCGGCCCACATCCACACCGGCCATAATGGTTCCAGCAGATCGTGCTATAAAGTGGACACCAGCATGCGCCAACCCTCCAGAACCTCATCTGACCGTAAAAATAAACCTGGCCTGCGCTGGCTGCACATAAGCCTGTCAGAGAAGAATGAAAGATGAGTAGAAAGGATAAGAAAAGGAAGGAGATTGTGAGAGAGAGAGAGAGAAAGAGATGGATGGGGCATTGAAGAGCACCAGATTTTCTGCTCTGTTCATAATGAGGAGCCAAATGGTCCTCTGCCAGATTATTTAGCATTTGTGAGACTGATAAATGTAGATCGTTCCTCGAAGATGGCATAGAGGCCTGGCCTGCACATATTTTGACTGCCATGAATATAGAGGTGCAGACCCGGCACCAGACACAGATTTGCGGACGGGCCTTGCATTGCTTTGCGGGGGCACACATTTTATGGGCTACTGTAGGTACAGTATAGCAGCTAGGTGTCGTTCAAATAAACACACATGATGCAGTAAGATACATCAAGAGCTGATGCAGCGTCAGAATGCAGCAGATACATTCTTGCCTGAGAAATTGCACCTGGGAAATTTCTTTTCCTCTGTGCCTAGTTCAGCTGCCAGTGAACTCTGCCCCGGCCCCCCGGCTAGCGGATCCATGCTGTCTTGTAGCTGGAGATCGGTCAACCTCTAGTGTGAGCTCGCCTATGACATTCTCCTCAAACCTGTTTTGTTTGTTAAATAAATGCCTTATATCCATTTTCTTTAGCTTGGTGTAGTTTCCCTCATCTTTAGTTGATTTTCCTGAGTTCTATCGCTAGTTTCTGATAGGCTGTGTTCGTTGTTACAGTAAGAGTAGCCCACCATTTCTGTTAACCCCGATTATTTTAAATGAACTAACAGACCATTTGAAATGACCACATTTTAGAAGAAGCATTTTTTCTTTGTTATTCTGAAATATTATATTATTCATAGTAGCCTGCAATTATTAGTATTTTTTCAAAAACAATGTTGTAAACGTTTGGTGGGATGACAGGATCATATTATCGGGGGGGCCCATGTGAGTCTGAGGGCGGGCACGGCACCCTAAAGCCCGCCCATGACGCCGGGCCTGTAGAGGTGGCTGTTGTTGCCCTCTGGAACTGATTTGAGATCTGTATCTTCTTCCTGTCTTTACTGAATGCTTGAAAAGTAAATTAACCACTTGATCAGTAAACCAAAAATCCCATGTTGTCACAAACTGTCTTTAGAGTTTGTCTGCCCGAATGATCCTACCATACCTGGCAATCAGGTGCATTTCAGCATGCCATCAAACAGTGCAGGACCATTGCTGGATACCCCTGTTTCAGAGCATCTTGAAAGGACTTCTTTGAATGAGGCAGGTGCTGTTGGGACCAGCGTCACTCCCCCATAAGAAAAAATGGTTACTTTGTCCAGCTGCCAGGTGATCATGCAAAACATAATGAGGTGTGTGCAAGCAGAAGGGTCTGATAAAGGTATGCTGTATTTTGCAAGACTCAGGCCAGTTGTCTTCTAATCGGCATCTTGAATTTGGCCAGCCTGTCTGATAATAACTCAGGGGAAAACACATGGGCCATATAACGCGGAGGAAATCTCTACCCTCCAGAACGAACCCAAGAACATGATGTGCTTGAGACAAATGGGAGGCAATGCACGGTCTCTGCAGTCGGTAAAGGCAACGTACGGTGCAAATGACCAGCCTTGACAGAACGTGTTAAGCAGAACGTACCTCATCCACTTGCTAAATGCATTTTTATGGGCTGGCATTGGCGAGCTTGTACAGGAAAGGCCGCGGTAGAAACATAAATCTCCCGCAAAAATACCACGAGGAAAACCGAAATCTCAGGGGCCCAGAAAACAACAGCTGAGGAAATACAGCTTCAGCTGAACACTTACTCGAGCAAAAGCGCCCCCCTCCCCCCTCCTCCTGGATGTGGCTGCGTTAGTCTCAGGGACAACGTGTTTTTGTTGGGTTTTGGACTTTATTATATTGCAGTTTGCGGCTAACCATATTGTCGGAGGGCGTTTTGAGTACTTTGCCAGTTTACCTTGTGTAAACCATGCAAACCACTACACAGGATGGATCCCAGGGATATAGTATCACCAACAGGGGACTCTAAAAAATGCTGTACAGAATGCTGTACAATATTTACTAGCTTCATACGTTATAACAATAAAATCTTAGTAGCATTTAAGGCCTTGGAATACTTTAATGAAATAATTCAAATACTGAATCATCTTTATTATTGCTAGTATTGTTATTACCTTGCCTATTTATTGAGATGTAATGATATAATACCTAATTGTTTACATACTAAGTACATGGAGTAATTTGCAAATATTTTAACATTTAATTTACATTTTTTTCTGATTTTCATTCTCCCTGAGAACACAAAGTTTAGTAAAATAAACTTTGGCACAGTTCACATTTGCCAGTTGACCAGGGGTGCCTGAACTGTCAACTGCACATTTACATTTGATTTCCATTCAGACATACTGGAACTACTGAACCACATCCAGTTTGTGTGTATTAGTACGATGTCTATAACATTTTGCCTAGACATATTTTATCTTCATGTGCTGTTCAAATGTTTATATGGAATGGTAAAATAGTAGCAAGTCTGAAATAATGTGTTTTTTTCTCTTGCCTCACAATGCACTCTATGGGTCTATCTACCAAGGAGGTTTTTGGACAAAATCTTTTAAAAGCTGGCACAATAACATCTTAGGAACTGGGCAGGAAGTTCATAATTATTAACTTTCTTTTCGATGCAGACGTCTGGTTTCATTCACCACCACTGTAAACAATTCGGAATTCTTATTTAGACTGGAGTGTTTAACCACAAAACCACTCTGGACGACTTAAATCAGCGGCAAAGACTGGCACCGCTCTCATTTAAATCGTCGGTATGAACCAAATATTGGGAGATGTTTCCTCACCCAAGGATCAGTAAAAGAAACAACATGCTGACTGTGTTTGAAAAGCAGATGTTTTCAATTCCAGACTTGATCTATGTTACCATTTTCGCCATCAAACTGGGGTCACTGCAAAGGTGAGAAAGGCTTTCCCCAAACACCATAAATGTAAGCATAGCTTTTCAGTGTATCATACTTTTTCCCTTGAAGAGTCAGGATTGCCCAGCGGCAGGCACTGAGACAGTCCGTCCTGTTTTAGCGTTGGTTTTACTGGGATCTTATGTGTAGCCAGAAGGAGCGTTTAAAATTAAACTAAAGGTAAGAAATCACCTACTGGGTGCTTGAGGACTGTCTGTTTTCCCTGCCTTAAAGTTCATCGTTATGGCTCCTTCTTAAGAGCTCTATAGGGCTGCAGAAGGCTGATCTCGGACCAGCTCATCCGTCTCTTTATCATCCTGCTTGTAAGGGAAAGGAAAGTCACAAGATCAGGTTCTTTCCTCCGAGAAGTTGTTCCCTCAGGTCTATATTGAGTAATGTGCAGGATATCCCTGCGCTGACAGGAAGCCTCATGAAGCACGTCCTCAGGATTACTGTCAAAGAGCAGATGTCAAATCAGGGGCCATAATTGCTCCGTCTTGGGAGAATGTGTTCCTGACTCTCAAAGGTGGAGATGGATAGATGGATAGATAAATACGTAAATACATACACTACATGGACAAACGTATTGGAATGCCTGACCGTTACACCATCCAGGAGCTCAATTGCATTTATGAGGTCAGACACTGATGTTGGACGAGAAGGTCTGGATCACAATCTCCATTCCAGTTCATCCCAAAGGTGCTGGATGGGGTTGAGGTCAGGACTCTGTGTGACTCAGTCAAGTTCTTCCACACTGAACTCCTCCAGAATGTCTTTATGGAGCTTGCTTTGTGCTCTGGGACACAGTCATGCTGCAATAGAAAGGTTCTTCTCCAAACTGGGGGCACAGAGTTGGAGCATGGTGCTGTCCAGAATGTCTTGGTCTGCTGAAGCAGTAAGATTGTCCTTCATTGGAAGTAATGGACCGTCTGAGTTCAAGTATTGTCCCTATATATTTGTAAATTCTACTGATGGATGATTAGATACATTAGGTACATACATAGCTAGATAGATAGACTCACAGACAGACAGGTAGATATATAGATCAATCACCCATTTGAGTCACCCATTAGAGACAATTGTCCACAATGTGCCCTGCACCTGGACCATCATTTCTAGGACAAAGCCTAGTTTGAGTGATGTTTATATAGTCTTCATCCTTTTTTTTCTGCTTTTGGTCTTCGTCCCTTAAAATCCATCTTTGGTTGTCACCAGAGACGTACTTTGGCATACCCAGTCTTGTACAGGGGCCTTTTAAGGATCATTTTTCAAGAAGTTCTGTTCCATGGAATAAACTTGAGGATTAAACCAGATAGAATACAGGAGTGTTTGGTTTGGCATTCATTCAAGGCTTTGTCTTAGCTTATGCTGCATTATTGGTAATGGCTAAGTGGACCAACAACAGCATCTGGACATCCCCCTGTTCATGCTCTGACCACTACTGCCAAGTTGAGACTACAGTGTTGCCACAACAGTGCAAATCAGCGCCTTCTTTGGTCAACATTGAACATATCAATATGTGCTTGTTGAACATCTCAATTCAAAGACAATAGGCATTATTAGTGTGATTGCTTCAGACTGCAGAATGTCATATGGTTTATAAGTGTGATTGGGTTTTCATATAAGGGGCGACTTTTCCAAGCTAATCCAAGCTAGTATGGAATTTTGGAACCGCTCCAATGTCAAAATGTCCATTAATATCCGGTGTGTTGCGTATGTACACAATTAATCAATAAGATGATCAGGGCCTGTGCATTGATCGTTTAAAAAAACATTTTTGTGGTTGAGTTCCCTCATTTATAGGGAGAGATAGAAGATGGTTGTGTTCGCTTTAGAATGTGTGTCAGTGAGACAGTAAGGAGGCCGGAAAGGGAAAAAACAAAACAAAACAGAAACACAGAGAAAAAAAACACAGCAGACTCCAAGACACTAAAGCTCAGGCTAGATAAAGAAAGATGCATGGCACAGGTTGTTAAATTAAAAATAATCAGCCTGTTACTGCAGCTATGCATTCAGAAATCCTTAACCAGAAATGGTACCTGACACAAAGTTAAAGTAAATTGGCCTCTTACAGTCACATGTGAACACATCCAAAGACACAGTGTGAACAATGTGAAATTCTTTGTCTGCATTTAACACATTCACCATAGTGAAGCAGTGGACTGCCACCAACAGGGGACATCATAGGAGCAGTGTGTGGGGAGGGTTGTCATGCCTGGGTTGTATCCAGTGAAGAATGGGGTGCAGGTGCAGATTTCCATTTTCGTGACTCTTTATTTTATCAAACAAGAAGGCTCAAGGGCCAAAACAAATGCTCAAACACGAGGTACAACCTGGTATAAAGAGATGGACAACAGACACCTGAAAAACAAACCAAAACACTCAATATACTAATTGTGCAAAAACCAAAGACCAATCAAAAAGCACTGGGCACTGAATTAAAATTTAAACCTACTTTGCCAGAATGTATTATTTACACTCAAACTTTTTGCCCATAAAACCAATGTTTGTCCCCAAACACTGGTTCTATAGCAACCATGTAATCACACATTTTCTTTGTGGAAATGCATCTAGTTCTGGAACTGTCTGATATAATATTAGTCAAATCAGGCCATACCTGACTTAATATGGTACTTCTGGTACAAGCCAAGATTACGGCAATGCCAGACTCCACAAAGCTGTAGGCAAACTGTTCTCTACAATGTCTCTAGAGAACTGTGTGCCTACAACTTTGTGTTGCTACTAGGTGTCAGACCCATGCTGAGCTTTGTTCTGTGTTACTTTGTCATGTAGAACCAGAGTTATTGTGACTTAAAAACATGTAATAAAAATAACTGCTACTGGGGTTTTAAAAATGGCATTACATACATGCAAATGCTAATAAAGATTTCTGTTTCCAAGGTCTTAGTAACAAACAAAGAAAACACTAGAACTTTTATGATAATGAAAGTGGATAACCCGTAGAGGAATGGGTGACCGGAGAAATGCTTTTAGTTTAAGGGAACCCTGGCAAACAGCCCCAGCCCATTATTCCACCTCTGCCAAACTTTACAATTGCCACCCTACACTGAGCCAGATAATGCACCCAAATCCACAAAGCCTATATTCAGCCCAGATCTGTTAAACTGCCAGATGGTGATGACTAGAAGGGCGATCCTCATGCCACTTTATGGTTGTTCAGCCATGGAAACCAATCCATAAAGCCAAATGAACAGGTCTTGTGCTGGCCCAGTGATTAGTTTACTACTTTGCCCTGCTAAGCGCTGAGTTAAACCTTAAATTATTTGTGTCAATTCTTCAGGTGATTGAAATAGGCCAAGTAATTGCTGTTCCTCCACATCAGTGTTAAGTGATCAGTGAAATTAAACACTGAGTTTGATTAAATTGTTCAGTGCAGGAGGTTGAGGTTGGAACAATCATAAAAAAATATTAAACAAACTTCTCAATATGTAATGTAAGTTGATTGTATTTCACTTCATAATGGCATTTCAACCATTATGTTTTACAAAGAATTTCAAATGCATTGGAAAATGACGACAGTATCTCTCAACCTTTAACGGTTAACCATTACCATTCTTTTTGAAAATTAAATGATCAAAATCTCTGGCATCTATAAGTCAATACACAATCACAGAACGATCATGTTGTGATGAATCCAGGATGGACTGCTCTCCACTTGGCATGTGGTGCCTATGATTCCTGCCTCAGCATATGTTCTCCAGACTGTGTTCATTTATCTTACACAACACTAGATGTTTCATGTGGAAAAAAAGCTTATACTTTATGAAGTCCAAAGTCTAAAACATCCCCATGTGTACCCAAACATGGGGCCTCAGAAGGGTCTGGCCGAGCACGTGCCATTTCTGTCTTTGCAAAACAGTGGAAATGTGACTTATGGGTATCATAACTTTTTACGAAGGTTGTTTAGAATACACTCATTTACACCAACAAAATGTGAATTCAAAGGGTCCAAAACCAACATTTTTCTTGTGTGTTTATTTTCACTCTGTTTAGCTCCCGTTATGATGTGCTTTTATGTACCAAATATAGTCCTAAATCATTTTTACGTGACCATTTTACAAACCTCCCTAGAATTAAGGCTGGTTAGTAAACCTTTAAAATTTAAATATGTAAATGAGCTTTTGTCCTGATAGGCTTAAACACCCCTTATAACTTCATTGCTGAAGCAGTGGACATTTGAAAATGGAAATTTAGCAGATAAAGTGTGGATAAAAACAAATATAACATATTTTTGCAGCCATACAGACTTACGATATATCTTGAAACTGTATACACTACATAAAAGTAAAAAAATGTAAAGATGTAACTTCATGGCGCTTTTCCTTTTTCGCAAAAATGACAGTTATGCAACCTCTCAAATCACAGTTCATGTCCAGCGAGCTTTGTCCTTGTCTACACATGAGGACATGTCCTCTGGGATATTGTCCTTTGATTAAACCTGAAGTGCTGGGATTCCTTGTAAGGTGCACCAAGCTTTCACTGAGATACCAAAAACGGTTCTGAGGCGCGATCTCAAGGTTCAGTAAATGGCTTGTCCTTGTCCAACGTAGCTCAGTGAGAATTCTGACAGCACTTGGATTCTTTAGATTGTTCCATTCCAGGTTATGAAGTGGAAGTGCCTGACTGTATTATGTAATCTTTTTTATTTTATAACTGGGAGTATAGATCAAGCTGTACAAGGTCATACGCTGATGGAGATATGTTTGCAATAAGGGTGAGGTTTTTCAAGCTGGCCCTTTAAGCTCACTGTCAGCCTTGAGAGCTTAAAGAATGCTTCAAATGCATGTGTGTGGAGAATGAGGACACACACACACACACACATTTGCAGAGAGACTTGCTTTCTCAAGACGTGGGAATGTGAGCTGCCAGGGAGAACCTCCTTCTCCAATGAAAGCAATAACCTGGTACTGAACTGAATATAACAAGGCAATAACTATTGTACTAAGACTTCAGTCCCTGCTTTACAAGCCTTGCATACAGCACACTTTGTCTTTAATGAGCTTTTTGTCGAACAGTGCATTGCTTTGCATGGCGGATAAGGAAAACAAAGGAAAATAGCCGAAGTGGTTACAGCATGAAGCACTTGGCTCCGGATCCCTCTAGGGCAACATGACATCTTTTATGTAATGACCATATTTATGGAAAGGTTACCAGTCCATTGCAAACATTATAATAAGAACTCTACATAATGCATCTGCAGACTCACCTGTTAAACTGCCAGATGTCACATCCCTGAGCATGGAGATCCTCAGCCAGTGTATGTTTGCTCACCAATTAAAATTCCAAGCCATAAAGCTCCCAATGTTTTTGTAGACTCTATGATTAGACCAGTGTCCACATACTTTTGTCCATGTAGTGTCTTGCTTGACCCTTGAAAGGTAGAGAAATACCCTGGACATCGTAGGGAATTCCAGGGCCAATTTATATAATCTCCAATTCACCTGACATGAACTTGGACTGTGGGCAGGGACAAATACCCTTGACTTTGGAGAAATCCGTTGCAAACTGCCAGATGGTGATGACGAACACTTATTGATCCCTGAACAGCTCTCTTGCCCGGCCCTCGAAAGGTGCATCTCCAGGTCACCTGATATGAAGCTGGGACTCCACTCTCTTGGCTGCCCCAGGACCTCAAAACCCAGGACCTTCTGAGAAACCCTGAACCTGTGAGGCAACAGCATTAACCGCTAGGCCAACCCCATTCAGTACAAACTACAGTACAATTCAACTTTATTATTATTATAACACCTTCAAGGCACATTATCACAAGGCTTTAACCCAGAATAGCTCACTGGACATACAAGCATTCTTTTTGGTATTATGCCACTAGCATTTTGCATCCCTAAATCATCTGCACTTTTCTCAAAGGATGTGAAACTGAATAGACTTGTTAATGTGATTTTTGGCCCTGTAAAATAACGGGAAAGAAATAGTGGTTGCCATCTTGAAACCTGAATGGTTTGAAACAAGTGTGTAATGATTTGACCGTAAGATTCATTGGCTTAAACAAACTTGTATAGCTTGTTAGCTACATTAGCCTCATACCAAGTATTTCCAACCACATTTGGGAGAAGTTGGCAGTTCAGTCAAATGTTCAAAACGTTTGTATGTTTATTATGTAACACAAGCCGCCATATGTTCAGACTCTGGCCGAAGATATATGTTTTATGGAACGCCATGGCAGTTGAGACCGTTGGCCCGCTTGCCTTCCATGGAACATCAAAACGTAATTTACAATGAAAGCTCCACATCACGGGTCTTTATGGCTGTGTTTGTTTGAGCACTGGTTCTTGGCCTTTTTCCCTGGAAAGCTGTCTGCCAGCCAGCAAGAGGAAAGTATTATTGTATAGTATCTCCTACAAAAACATATCAAGGCAGCTCAGAATATGCTAAAAATACACTGACATTACATATGGCAGTCACCATATTTATCGAGGCCTTCAGACAAGTGATTTTTGTTGTTTTCTGCACTTTAAAGATTTGAGGAAATCCAGAATTTGGATAACATCTTATGGCTTTGGTGGAAAACTGGAAGCAAATTATTGCCAGGCTGCTTAATCTTTGATGCCTGGAGACAAGTGATTCTTTCAACTGGATCAACACATTCATAAAACCTTATTTAGATTCCGCAACATCCCGATCAGGCATCAGGGCCTCAGCTTTCGCAACCCAGGCCGCTGGAATGGGATACTCAGATCTGAGTTTGTCATGTGATCAGTGCTTATTATTCCTGCCATCCATCTGGGAAAGAAAACAACTGAGCGAACTGCTTCGGGAATTATGTTTTGGAATAACTGGGATTGGCAGCGTCGGGGGAACTGCATGACTTGAGGATTTTTAATTGCTGAGGTTGGAAACAAGCTGTTGAAATTAATCACTGTTTGTTTCTCCAGCCTTTTCTGATGTTCACACAGCAGCTCGGGCGCCAGGTATGCTTGATTAACCCAAATAAACCCAACTTTGTGGAAAATTATCCCAAAATTCTTTAGGTTAGAAAGAAAAGGAAAGAACCGCAGTCAAATCTGTTGGCGCGGGAGGGAAGGAAATCATTATTGACATCTATTCCGCGTGAGTTAATTGTAAAGCATTCCTTTTAATAGCCATTGCCATTTTGTTGTGGCTGTTGTTTTCTGTTGTTTTGTTGTCGTGGGGCCTGGTGGCCGTCAGCCTGTCTCGAACGCCATAGTGTTCAGTTATTGCTTCAAGCTGCATATAGACACAAACAGTCTGGTTACTCTCTTTGAAGTCTCGACCACAGAGGGTCTGGTCTTCACACTCATTGGCTGAAGCTGCATCAAGGGCTGCTCTCTTGGTGTAGTTTGTTTTATAAGCAAACAGACATTCAAATCATTGCAATCTATGGATGTGAGATCCAGAAGGTGCCTTTGTACAGGCAGCATGGACAAAAATATGTGGACCTCCAACTGTTGTTGTTTGAAATCTCAGCTATCACGCCTTTATGAACTTGTTGGACACCAAAACCATGTGCAGTAATACTCTGAGCTCTGAACACACTCTTCTGGAGTGTGTTTGTAGAAATGGGTGGCCAACTAGTATTTATGAGGTCAGGCACCAATACTGGAGATGAACACCTGGCTCATGTTCGATTTTCCAGTTCCTGCCAAAGGTGGTCAGCTGGGTGGAGGTCAGGGCAGGTCTGATCACACAAAACTCATCAAATTCTAGTGGCAAATGCTCTATAGTTTGTTTACTATGCAACTTGCCCAACTTTACAACAGTAGCTAGAAGAGGTTGATTCTTCAGGAAACTGTGTCATGAGCCCAGATGCTGCTGGAGGGCTGTAGGTGTGTGTTAGGGTTGGTCAGAACTAAGCCTGTTAAGACTTTAACAACAGAACATGAACTGCAAGAAAATTCTCATTAACAGAAGCTAGAGGCCAAAAAGCTTTGAGCAGGTGTCATCAGAGCTGGTGGTTTATAGCTTTACGCGGCTACTGCTTTCAAGGGTGGGAATGTTCTGGACCAAGATCACATGGTGCAGTTGCCATGGCAGCACTTACTGGTAAGTTCATCTTCAACGTGTATCCACGGCAATGAGGTGGAGTAAATATTTGAAGCAAGATTCTATACATCACAGTTTCCATGGAGCTGCCGAGAAGAGTTTCAATGTGCCAGACAGAAGTGAACCATGGTGGACCATTTGTCCAGGCTTGGCATTTTGTGGTAACATTTTTGGCAGAATTGAAAATGGCCTGCTATAAGCCATCATTAGGCATACTTTAAACAGCTCCCTTCTAAATGAACTAAATAGTCAAGGTGTAGAAACTGTGTAACCAAAATGCTAACAACAAGGGAAGCCAGATCTGCTAAACTTCTCATTAGATATTGTCACGGCTGATGGCCATTGGTGGCCACTGTTTTCCGTTTTGTGTGTCTTTTGGACTTCTTTATTGAACTCTTATTTTGATGTTCTGTCCCTGGGTTATGTGTCCTGTCATGTGTTCCCCTTAGTCTCACCTGCATTGCGTTTAGCCCCTGATTGTGT
>JBBPDC010000039.1:13175603-13213049 GCA_037974485.1 Hemigrammopetersius urotaenia | reverse complement strand
AGTATTTGTTGCGTTCCTGACTCTAGACCAGGACGTAACAGTGTTAGATAGGTGTGTGTGTGTGTGTGTGTGTGTGTGCAGGTCTGTGTGCAACAGCGTAGGTTGGTCTGAGTGCGTGTGTATGCATATTTGCACCTCCTTGTAGTGCTGTGCCTATGTGAGTCTGTGATGGTCTCTGGAGAGCTTTTGCAGTGTGTGTGTGTGTGTGTGTGTGTGTGTGTGTGTGTGCATGAGGGTCTCTTTGATCTTCCAGCTCCTTTGCCTGTTCTCCATATCTGCACCGGTCTGAGACCTCTGACCCTGCGCTGTTCCAGGTTTTGCTCTGTTCAGTCCTTCCTCCAGTTTACCAGACCCAGACTGACTGTTGCAGGCTGGGCAGCTTCACATGCGTCCAGCCACCCACAATCCTGAGATCAGAGCTTTCAGCCTGGTTTGCAGGATCCTCTGCGTCTGATCATGCATCTGAACTGCTTCAGCGGACAAAGTCAACAAACACGCGAGTGGAAAGCGTCCGAGCTCCCGGGTGGTGAACAGTGCTGTCTTGGCCGAGGTGTTGAAACCTCTTAAAATCACTGAGTTTTACTGTAGCGTGACGCACCGCGCTGTTAACACGAGGACAGAGTGAAAGACGAGCTGAAAGACGAGTACCAAAGAGAAAACGCTCTTTTAAAAACAGGCAGCCGTAGCTCCTACATACATGGACAAAGAATAGAGAAGGAGTGAAAGGAAAATAGAGATTAAGGCACTGGAAAAGGTGACAGCAGTGGAGTTCTTCCAGAAGAGCTGTGGTGTGTGTGTGTGTGTGTGTGTTGAGAAGATAGCAATTGCTCTTAGAAGGTGTGTTTTTCCTGCTTGTGAATGGGCCACAAAGACACATGGAGGAAAAGTGGAAGAATGATAGAAAACAGAACATTTAGAGAGAGAGAAAGAGATATAGATAGAAGGATGAACAAGATCGTGGGAGAAAGAGAGAGAGAGAGAGAGAAACAGAGAGAGAGAGAGAGAGAGAGAGAGAGAGAGAGAAAGAGAGACAGAGAGAGAAACAGAGTGAGACCCAGAGAGAGAGAGAAACAGAGAGACAGAGAGAGAAACAGAGTGAGACCCAGAGAGAAAGAGAGAGAGAGAGAGAGAGAGAGAGAGAGAGAAACAGAGAGAGAGAAAGAGAGAGAGACAGAGAGAGAAACAGAGAGAGAGAGAGAGAGAGAAGCATACTTGAAGAGTGTAGATGTGAAACAGTGGTGGACATCCATCCCACTTCTGGTGACCCGCTGCCTCTGAACTTCATGACCTTTCCTAAATCATTCCCCTATCCCCAGTCGTGTTCTTCAGCAGTGAACTGGGTTACTACACACAGCAACTGGAATGAAAGAAGCCTTCTGAACGTTTCATGAAAAGTTTGACCCACAATGCATTCCCAAGGAAGCACATGCTAGCCTTCACCCCGCAAACTTAGCCAGTGGGTGGAACTGGTCAAGTTGGCCCCGAAAACACTTGAAATGTTTAGAAATCAATAGGAGATTCATTGCTGAAGTTAGTTGATCAAACAGTGTTTCAGATTCTGGACGCAGAGCTGGCAGGCCCTCTATATACTGCATGATTGAGTTCATGCTATGGGAATTTTTATCAGACATGTTTATATGAAAATCAGAGTGTTCAAATGGAACAGCTGCCAGATGATTGTCAGCTTAATTAACGCTGGACAGAACTCACGCCCAAGATGTGTCCTGCTCTTACCCCTGGGACTTACTGCTGATCCTTCTGGTCTGGAAAACATCCAACTGTGAATTAAGGCGGCCAAGAAAAGGGCTCACATGGTCCCCCCTCCCGAGTGGAGGTCAGAACTAGAGACCTCCTGCCTGACCAGTCCCCTTTACCAATGCCAGTCAGCCTTTTATGGTCTTCTAGTGAAGTCACGCTCATGAGGAGGAATCTATATCATCCTTTTGCAGTCATGGCTCCCTCTGATGACAACAAACAATGAGGGGATTCCAAATATTCAACCAATTCCTCGCTTTTCGTGGGTGTTGCGTTCCAAACTGTTATTGTGTTTTGGGGGAAAAAAGTCTATTTTCATAGTGTAAACCCTAAATATGCTCCCAGAAGACTTAATATCATTTTAAACTCAGTTTAATACATTAACCTTAAAGAAAATGTAAAGATAAATAAATAATCAGAATCAGAAAACATTACTGCTTAAAAAAAGTTAGCATTAGCGGTTAGAAGCATGCAAAGACTCGTACACAAAAGAAAGGTTGAAATAACTCTCTCTACCCACATGTTTAGACAGAGTACAGCTTGCTAATACTAAATAAACTGAGATAACTGTTGAAAATTGGGGGGGGAAGTTTAAAACACTAAAATATGAGGGCAAGACATAGAGCAGTCATGCTACATGCTGCAGCAGCTTCTTCTTCTTTTTATGGCGGTGTACAGTTCAGTTCTCAGAAAAATCTGCATAAAAGTGAGGGATTACACTTGTGCTTGTGGGATTATTGATGAAAGACTGCATTTTAGTGCTGAATGTAAATGTAATTAATGACTTAGTAAATACACTGTTTCATTTAAATCAAATTACAAAACATCAATACCTTTAAAAACATTCGGCCATGACCCAGCTGACAGGGGAAAGCATACAAGCCAAAAACAACAACAAGGATGAACATTTGTCCCGGTCTCCTCCTGCGAGGCCATTACTAGCACTAATTACTGGGAAGGGGAAACAAGCCGTCACCTGCACGTTTCTGTTTGACTTTGCCTGAAGGCATTGGCAAGTTCCTCTTGGCAGGAGATATGCTCAACAGCTCAGACTTCTTGGTCTGTCAGCTGCATTCGCAATCTTGAGAGATGATCTTACAGAATTGGTTGGGAATGGAGCCTGATTAGGTCTGAAGGGACAAGAACATTCCTTTTTAGAAAACATTGATAAATGTCACGGAAATTCACGTTAACAGCTGTGGGACCTGTCAAGCTCTTAGAGAACAAGGTGGAGAACTTCAAACAATGACCTAGCATGGTAGCAAAAGCAGAAGCACAGCTTCCCCTCCTCCCACTGCAGGGGTGAAAGGGTCTTCCAGTCGGCTCCGACAGGATGGTAAAGCGCAGAAGCAATTTATACTGATCTTAAAACTATGAAACCTTATGGAACATAAAGCATATTTTGCATCAGTATCAAAGGTTTAGCGGTGAGCAAAAGTGACTCTACACATTCAAGCACTCTTCAGCTTCCTTCCTTGCAGTGTTTATGTAATCCCACATTTGAACATTTTTGAAAACAAAATCCTATCTGAAGAAAAACGTTTCTCCAACTGATTATTCCTGATATGCTTCAGAGCAAGCAGGGAATCAGCCTAAACTGGTATTGACAAGACCTCATGCCATCTGGCCTATCACATGTCCAAGACAATTATGGGGTGATGTCCAAAGAAAAGTCTACAGATGTCGTGCAATGAAGAAATATGTTTTTTACTTACATATACTTCTTTATGGAACTCATCCAGGGGGTTTTAGTATGCAATGAGACTTTAGCTGCACCAGTAGCTAATTTACTGTTTGCCCAATGGCTGGGCTTCTTTTTTTTTTAGCCATTTAATGTATCTGAATGATTAAAGCAAGAGAGGCATGATGAGCTTTTTACAGAATTTTCCATATGGTAGCTCATCATTGGCCCACTGAAAGGTTTTGATCTTAATGAATGCTAACGAGCGTGCTTAGCAAGCGCTTTGCGCAAATGGATGGAGCTTCTCTATGCGCGTCTGATTGATGGGGCTGATGATCCGGGGCTCTCGAGCCTTTAATGATCCGTTAAGAACCTGCCGCATTGCTTTCCCAAAGCCCACGCCGAGCCACACTTAAATGGCTTAAAGAGGATATTTTTTGGTCTATTTAGCCCAGTCAAATCAGTCAACTCCTGATTGATGGGGAAAGCCTGGTGGAAACGGAAAAACTCCCTTGGCTTGCCTGGCTTACTGGGTTTAGGAAGGGGATCTGGGGCTGAATCCAGACATTGTCCATGCCTTGATCACTCCACCAACAGAAGAAATGGTAGGCCGCTACCAAGCAAAGGCAAAATATGGAAATATTAAAGAATGTATACTTTAAATGAAACCTGCCAGACAAATTCGTGATGGCTGTTTTTTTCATTTAGTCTTCCTTAGTATGAAGCATTAAGGTCTTTAATAGGATCATTTTTGCTAAATAGGCATGAGTTTAGGTGAACACATTCTTTTGAAGTTGTTTACACCAGTGTAACCAGTTCTCTCTCTTTTTCTATCACAGTGAGAAGACAGAACATGAAAGTCCAGATCAATGCCACCAGCGACACCATCGTTCTGAAGTTTGTCAAGCCCAACCCTGACACCAAACTTGAGGGCTACATCCTGGGCTACGGCTCTAGCATGTTCTCCAAGCAGTTCATCCAGCTGCCAGAGAACGGAAAGCCTTACGAGACCGAGATCGGTAAGTTGTGGTCCTAAATGCGGTAGTAAATCATATAATAACATCAGGGAGGTTCACACTCCACAACAAAAGAGGCGGAAATCCCACAGAACAAGATTAGTGTGGTCCCTTGGGTACCATACTGCAAAAACACCAAACCGCATAACGTTCGTCTCCAAGGTCATCAGAACAACCACCCTGTGGTCTTCCAACACTGGTAAATCGTTCTGTTGATTGAAAACACAAACAAAAGTGAAATCCTAACCAAATGGAATGTTCTTGGTTATGCTTTCCTGGACAGAAAGATTCATGACTGGCCTCATTTTGTTCCTGAGAATGGACAGATCCGCTTGGAGAAAGTCAAAGGGTCACACGGTACGCTGAGCCCTGCTCGCAGTGTTTATTTTTCATCTGTTGAACCATTCCACCAGTATCCATCCGTCTCTGTTATCCACCTCTCTTCCTTCAGAGGTAACTGAACTGTAGGCCAGAGGTCCAGTAACTTTAGGTCGAAGGTTTTATGTGGTTTGTTAGTAATGACTTTCCACAAGGTTGGTTTCATTTACGGAGAATAAAAATGTTCCATGAATTTCAGAGGGCTTTCTAGGCACACCAAGGAAAGAGAATTAACAATGATTCCAGGTACCACAAATCCTTTGTTTCCAGATACTTCATTGTGCTTGTTTTGGTTCCTTGTTAGCTGTTTCCTCAGCAACTGCCGTCGTCCTCGGGGTCAGGGCATTTACTAGATCACGGAGGTAATGCATGCCGTGTTTGCACAAAGACTAGCTTTTTAAAGCACGAGTGAGAACAAGTGCAGGAACCCAATAGCAAGTTTGGGTGACCAGGCACCCTTCCAGAGCATTACCTCAGTGTGGTTATCTCCTTCCGTTGTTTGGTCACCAGGGATGTTTTTCCACTTGAGCTGCAGACGCTGGGATCAGCGGGGGCACGTCAGGGCCTGTGTTGGCCACTTTTGAAGTTCCTGTGCATAAAGGTCTCTCAGGCCTATACAACCAGCCGAATCCTGCATGCGAGGAGTTAGTGAATAAAGCCCTTTTTTGTGCAGAACGGAACTCAAAAGGGAACACTTGGCCCCCCTTATGGCCCTCGTTTGCTGAGGCAAAGGTACACAGTGGAATCGTATCCCAGCGTCAGCTGTCTGAAAAGGCTGGGCAGAAAGCTTTGAGATTGGGATCGGCTGCATGTGCGCAGCAGATGACTGGAAACAGCCTTTTGCTTTGATTTGCAGGAACCTTATAGGTCACTGTAGGCTGTCTGCAAAGTGGCAAATTTTACATGGCACTAAGTTGCAGCTGATTTTGGTTTTAAAGCAGATTTTGGTTTTAAAAACGCCAGCGTAGCTTCATTTTTTTTTCTTCTGGGAATCACTGGTCGATTGGAATGGTTTTGCACTAAGTATTAGTACGTACACTGCAGATCCAGGGCTCTCGCCATTTCATTTCCCTGTATACTTGTATATGGTGAAATGACAATAATGTTCACTTTGACTCTGAATGGTTTCCCTTGTATTGTCTTAGGCATAAATGGAACAAAACTATTTATTAATCAACCAATGGCTTCAGCCTGCCTGGCCTGCCAGACTGTTGTTCTGCAGACTATTGTCCATCTCAAATACACACTTTGCCTTAGTTTACATTCCTTTTCCTGGCTAATGGAGGCCCGTGAGCTGTACCAACTCTGGCAGATGGAGTTGACGGCTCAACTGACTTAAAAGAGTGTTTCATTTCAAGCACCTATCACATGTTAAATATTTTAAGCCTTCCTTCCCAAGTCCCGTTAAGCCTTCCTTCCCTGCGCTTTTCCTGAAGATGTAATCCACTTAGCTTTGTATCCAGGCTCTCCAAAATGAATGGTATGTTATTCCTGAGTCCTCAGCTCTTGTGTAAATCTAGCATAGATGGGGGTGTTAAAGGGAAATAACCAAAATGTGCCAGACTTCTTATCTTAGTTAGTTTGAATAACCAGTCTGTATGTGTTTCAATCTTAGATGCCGAACCCAAGTACCTGGTTGCCGTCCAGCCAATTCCAACCAATGATGTGAAGAAGCAATGCACAGGTAGAGCAATGAAAAGTTGTGTGTTCACAGAGAAATATCAGCAAATTAACCCATAGAACTATAAATATGAATAAAATCTTATTTCAGTAAATAGAAATGGTGGTAAAACAGTCTAGAACCGGTGTTTGCCCTCCTACACACTTGCCTTTTGCTGCTTTTTTGCCTGGACCCCCTTCATTCTGTGGGTTTTCCCCACTCACTCGTGGGTAGAAACTGTACTGAAAGTTCTCCCGGGTTCAAAGATCTTGTAATTTTTTTTAGATTTTAAGGCCTTAAAAAGTAACTTGTTCATTTTTGCTCTTCATGGGCATTTGTGTGACGCTGTTTTTAAATTACAGTAACTTTGAGTCTATGGAACACCAAACAAAGCTCCGTATGACGTCTGACATCTGGAGCATCAATACAAACCATAGCTACTTCCATTTAAAGAGTTTTTGTTCTGCCGTTGTGTTCTGAGAGTCCTGAGAGTTTCTCCAGGACCAGGGCTGGGAATCAAATATAGTCCTTCCTGAGCTGATGTGATTCCTACAGGCAAGGTGAATCTGGACAAGCCTCTTCATCTGGTGGTTGGCTCGGTCACGCCTACCTCGGTGCTCCTGTCCTGGGGAACGTTCGTGAAGACCCCGTACGAGGGAAACATCATGAACGACTGCCTTGAGGATGGGTGAGTTACACACACACTTGAGCAACATCTGGATTTTGTGATGTTTTCCTGCTTATTTTCCACTCTCCACATGAGTGACCCAGATATCAGCAGATGAGTAATAAATGCCCCTACATCATATAAGGGGATAATTCAGCATTCAGCTCCTGGGGGCTTTAAACGCTTGCAGCTTTGAGATGCAAACAAAAGGACGAATGGTTCTGCATGCGGAGATAAGCAGTATATAAATTTGTTCTTTAGTCTGCTTTCACTGGCAGGATTTCGTGATTTATGTTGCGTAACTCCACTAAAGAGAGAACGCTCTCTTTACTGGAAAAAAGACTGTGGGATATGGATCTCTGCCATCGCAGGTGTGTGTGTGTTTTGTGTTCGCATCTATGTCCTGGTCTTTTCAGTGCAACTGGGACTTACTCATGCACCCCTCGATGTCTCTGTTTCTCACATATGCTGCTATATGTATTTTTTTTTCATATGCACTCCGGAGACAAAGAGCTTTTGGAAAAGCCATTGGAAACATTGACCCAAACCCAATCGCCGGAGAAGTGAAGTCTCGCACCAGGGCCGGCTCTTATTAAAACCTAATGTTAGTCCATCTTTGTATGTCCTGGCTGCCACTTTGCACATTACCAAACGAGGGCATGAGGAAAATAGAGCCTCATGGGGATGAGAAACCCAATCCGTTGACACAGTCAGACTCTTCGGGCCAGAATTAACAGCACCTAATGTGGCCAAGCGGCTCCAGATCCAAAAGAACCCATTGCCTCTATAGGCACATACGGGTACTGATCCAGGTTTAGCACTGGTTTATACAAGTCTTTAATGGCATTTAATATTATGGGGTACACAGTCATTCCAAGTGAAGATTGGAGTGGTGACCCACATAATGGCCCATGAAAGGCCACGGATGATGTCCTGTGCTATAACAATATGATTCCAGTGCAACGTATGTATGTGTAGTGCAATATTTTCATTCTGGTCATCCCTGGCACTGTATACTGTACCTGCCTCCTGTGCAATAATCATCAATCCAGAAGGTTTACGTAATGTCCACACTTGCTGTCCATTTATTTATTGTCTGTCTATTGTCCCCTGAACTGAACTCTGTTGAATGTTGCTGTATGTTGCACAGTGGTCCCTGGAGAAAAGGTGTCTAATGACAATAAAGTCATCTTGAACCTTGATATGTAGATTTCGAATGGAAAATAATACTGTTTGCCAAAAACATCCTTCCAGGTTCTACACGATCCGCTACAGAGAAAGGAACAGGAAATGGATCTACCAGACATGCCCCACTAGCGACACAGTCATTGACAATCTCAAGCCCAACACGCCCTACGAATTCGAAGTCCGATCCAACAAAGACCAGCGCAGCAGCGTGTGGAGCAAATCCATCCATCACAACACCATGGGAGGTACGCGTCATAAGAATCCAGTCATTCTTGGATTCTTGGCTAATTCCTGCATTCATACCAATTCTTTTAAATGTAAAATGGTGGCCATTCTACTCTTCAGTGAGTTTCATGCTCATTTAACCACATGGTTTTCTGAGCACAGAATGGTCCATCGAGGTGTAACATTTTTGGAAATGAGCCACGTATTTATGTTTCTAAAATGTACCTTGCGCTATATAACTTCTCAGACAACTTCTGCTGTGCCGCCTGCGACTCCTTCCTCCACCACTGACCTTCTCCCACTCTCTCTTGCAGACAAAACCGTGCAGAAATTCCCCAAGATCAGTCAGAACCCCCCGGTCAAGACTGTGGTACGTCCTGCTACTGTCCATAAACACAGATCTGTATTTGGACTTAACCCTTAGAAGTCAGAATATATTAGTAAAATCAGATTTCAGCAAATAACAACGGTATATTTCTGTTCTTTTACGTTTTTAAAAACCCTGAAAGCAGTTTTTATTTTAATACTTTAACTTCTATATGACATAGAAACATCAAACTAAGCTGAGCATGACCTCATGATTGCGTTCCAAAAGGGGTAAATTAAATACAGAGTGTCCTTCCAAGGTACCGTTCAGAAAGGATAAGATGGGATGGGGTGAGGTGGCGTAATGCCCTTTTAATATAGTACATCGTTAATGCTATGACCATTCTCAGTATTAGTTACAGTAAGGGGGGAGTTACTGATTGGTGAATCCCCTTGTGATGGAGTAGCTACCTGATATAGACACACCTAAAATGCTTCATATGCAACACATTTGGTTGAGATGTGTCTAACCACATGTACAAGTCCTTGGGGTTGTTGGAGAAAAATGATCAAACCAGTGCTGTTTTGTTCTTTCAGAAGCCACACCTACCCGGAGGCGTTTTCTTTCCTCCCCGGATCAGTGAGTTGACTTTTAAATCCCTTTGAAAGAACAAGGTAGAAAGAGAAGTTTGTTTGTCCATCACTGTGTTTATTTTCCATGTGCATGTGTGTTTGTGTGGGACAAATGACCAGTTCACCAGTTTTTTTCCACCCATTTGAAAGTGCACTCTTGCTCTCCCTCGCTTTCTTCCCCCGCCATCAGTTGTGCACAACATGACCAAGACCATTCCAGGAATCCCTTCTCTGCACACAAACCCAGCCATTCCTGGAGCTCCAAAGACGTCTTTTGGTAATTTTCTCTTTTTGACTGACACTCAGTTTTATTACAGCACTAAGACCATTACCGCTCAAACACACACCCACATAGAGGAACACAGAATATTGCTGGTAAAAGCTTTAACAGCCCCCTTTTCACTGAAGAACTCACACAAGCTTGACAGCTGAGTCTCCATTCTCTCTGTGTTTCAACATTTTCCCCGTTATGAAACCTTACGTTATTTCCCACAGCGCCACCCCTGGTCCAGCAGGAAACTGCTCTCGCTTCTACACCCAATGAGCCAAAAAGGCCTCAGCTTCCCTTGGGTAACACCAAGCAACTTTTTCAAATTCTAAGATAGTCACTTGGCTTTGCAAATGCTTCACACTCTCAGTCTTGCTGCTGTTTCGGGAGGGAAGGGGTAGATGGGTGGGCGTAGACTGAGATCCTCAGCTTTGTTACGATTGGTTGCATGCTGGCATGATCCAGTTAGAAAGTCCTGGTTCCATGGAGAAGAGCGTTCCTGATCGACGGAGGTGGAATTTAGAGTGTAAGTTTTTTCCACAGGAAGGCTTACGGTCGGTGATGCATGGTGTGGTATCCCCACACACATTAGAAATGGCAAAAAGGCAACTCCTTCATTTCTCTCTAACCACCAAGGTCTCATACCATCTTTTCTGTATCCACTTTTATCTATCTGCCCATCCTCATGAGCTAGCACACTAGCTAGCACATTTATCTTTGTTTGTCTATGATTTCATCTTCTTTGCAACGAATTAGCACTACCACAATGTTACCTTTTAGTAATTCATTCCCTTTTATCAAGTACCTATCCTAAGGAATTCATGTCCTTACTTACTAAGGACATACTCACACTAGGCCTGGTTACCTTATATCATGCCTGAGCATGATTGTCTTCTAGTGTGCCTGAGTGCAAAATGATGGTACTGGCTAAATAAAAGCTTTTTGGGATCAGGATCACCTAGTATGAGCTCACACGACCTCAAAAACAAGTTTAAAAAGTGTTGGCTAAAAAAATAAGCACCGAGCAAATTCTGTGGAGATGCGGATAATTGCAATTAGAAAATAAATTCTCCACAAGCATAAACTTTTTAAACCATTCCAGTGCTAAAATCATCAATAAACACATGTATGTAATAAAAAAATCTGTGGAACAGATTAAACCGGACATTTAGCATAAAGCTCTGTTGCTAATCGCTAAATACGTCTCAACCTTTGTCATTCCTTGTCATTTTCTCAGTGTTCTCATCCTACCTCACCTCATCAGTCAGCTGCTGTTCACCTTTCTCTAGGTTCCACAGAAATGTGATTTGCGTATTAGCACTGCTGCACTTCGGCCTTTGGCTTTTGGTCAGTCCGCATGAAACCGAAGCATGCCCAAAGACACCAGTCACTTACATTTTTCAGTCCCTGCAGGGAAAGGCAGAGCCCTGGAGTCCTCCTTTCCTGTCTTCCTCTATCTCTTTGTGGTCCTCAGACCAGAGCAAACTGACTATGAGACCAATTAAGAAAAAAAATCTTCAGGCTAGCTGGCAAGCCAAATGCTACGGCAAGCAAAAAAGAACGATAAAGGGGAAGTTGGTTTTTTTTTCATTTTAACTGTGGCTTGACAAGCATTCAAGAATCTGTGCCATCTGGAGTTGATGGAGGGAATCTGAATGCTGGTCACTCACGTGTAGCTGTCCCTCATTACCCCGCAGCCCTGCGGGATAGCGAGGCCGTGAAAAATGAATCCACATGTGCTGCTTGTTTGAAATGGGAGCCTGTTGATATCCGTGGTCTCGATAGTCAGAGCTGCTCTGCTGCTTTTCTCTCAAAACAGATTCAGACAGCCATGCTAGAAATGCCTCCTCTGAGCCGGGTGGGATTTCTCCTGCCCTCCCCTATCTTCCAACCAACCAAACCCCTCGTGACACCACCAGTACCACTCACCAGCCCCCCTCAGACGGCGACCCGAAGCACGACCTCTCCCAGACCAAGTCACCTATTGCCACTCACAGGCCTCATAGTTTACCTGGTAATTCCCACGTTTCAAGATGCTTTCTTTTTGCAGGTTTGTTTGTGAAGTTGACAGTCAAACGGCAGGGAGTTCTGAGCTCCCTCCTGCTGTTTGGTTTTTCCAAAGTGTTCTGCCGTGTTTCCCAAATGTTTCCTCTTTTCAAACTGGAGCTTAATCTAGTCGGCCATGAAGGCAAATTACCAGTTCACTTTCCGTCAAGCTCTGGATTTTCCAACAAACCACAAAGCCTACGAGGCTTTATGGTACTTCCCATCGGTAAAGGACCTTCTGTTGTTGTTTTTATGAACCCAAGACATTTGGAGAACAGAGTGAGACCGGGGCAGAGGAAAAATCTTTTGTTGCAGTCCCATAAACTGACGTTCCACAAATAGATAGAAGTCTCCGCCGCGTCCCGTCTCTCTGCTGCGCCTGCAGGAAGTGCCGTCTCCAGACAGTCAGAAAGATGGCCAGTAATAACAACGAGAGCAGAGCTGATGTCACTAATATCCTTGTCGGGTTTTGTAGTCAGACTGACTACCCACCCATTGTATGTCTGAGAGTTGCCTGGCATTATTACAATGAATGGCTATTCTTTTCTCACTTTGTGTTACCTCCACAGGATCTGCGGAAATGCACCTTAATGCACCTACACAAACACTGAAACACCTGCATTATCCGTTTTACATTGTTTGTAATGTGTGCCATGATGAAAGATGAGCTATACCACAATCAAAGTTGCCATTATTTAGTTGGGAAGTTAACCCATGACCAACCGTCACACTAGAAGTTTGCAGCTTGACAGGCCTTGCAGGTGTATTTGGCCAGTTAGCTATAATTAATAAAAGAAAATTCTGCAAGCCTTACATAATCCTGAGAACCTAGTGTTGCACAGAGTTACAACTTAGCTCTTAGCCCAGGAGTAAGCTTAGCAGCCCAACTGGCTAACTCACTTATCAGAAACCATACAAGAGATCTGCGTCTCAAGTGAATGGGTATCATGCAATTGGTCAGTGGTGTATATGTATGTTGAGCATCCCTTGTGAAATACATTTGCTACGGAAGTCAGTTAAGGTTGAAATGAATGAAATTTGGCACCCAAAAGTTTGCTGACAAAAGCTAGTGTGACTGGGGCTTTAAGCTAATTGAGTAAACAAATGAAAAATATTATTCAGTAGATGATTTTTCAGTGGAAGCTGTTTTGGTCAAAGATGACCAAAGACATCTCACAGCTAATAATTTTACAGTTGCATATGCAATTGATCCCATGTCTTCTCCCTCACACGCTGTAACCATAAGTGCTGTTGTCTTTCTTTATCCAGGTAAAACCTTTCTGAGACACCCGAGCTTGTCTGTTCCACCCAAACCCTCCGATTCAGTTGTAGCAGGGAGCAGCAGGAACCAGACGGCTATGGGCAGAAACCCTTTCCCTCCCTTGTTTAACGGCATGCGGCACTCTTCCTTCCCCAGGGCCAATGACTCGTCCGGCAGATACGGGGGTAAAATGACCACTCTAACCCCCTTTAAAGCTTCTCAGTGCTTCCCTTCCTGCCACTCTCTCTGTCCCTCTTTCATTACAGATTCCGTTTTTGGGACCAAAGCTTCCCCTTTCCCACTCACCAGCTGTTTGTTCCTCTAACTCAGCAGTCCACCTGGGGCGGAGCAAATTGGCATTGCATTGCACCCAGTCTCCTTAAAGCAAAGTTTTTCACTTCTGATCCTAACACAAGACCTACCTGTCCAGCCAAAGGCCTTTGATACCATCCATTGAAGTCTGATAGTAGTGGCTGCACTGGAGCACCTTCAGTACTCGTAGCATTATTGTAGTCATGACATTTGCTGATCTTTTTTCTTCCCCAGGTAACTGGTATGGGATAGATGTCATCTCTAGTTCTAGACTCATGTTCATAGAATAATGAAACCTACTAATAGACATGGTCATGCATCACATTCTTTTGATGCCTGTGATGCAACACCCACAGGAACATATGGGATATAACTTTTAATCTGAAAATTACATTCATATTTTATCTTGAATGGATGAAATCAGGGTCTTCGGCCAGGCCTGGGCATCCAAAGCTACAGGCCCAAATGTTTTATGAATAGTCCTGAATCTCAAATCACCTAACACCCCACCCCCATCAACAAAGTCATTAACGTAATTATACACCACTCTAAAACAAACCCCAGGGCTGTATCCCTAATGTTTCAAGGTTGTGATGATGCCTTTAGAAATTACATAAATTACCCCTGCTTTAAAAAGGAAACCACCTTAGCCCTTAGGTCAGTCACAATGTCCAATAGCCGGGACCCCATGGTTTCCCTACTGTAATACATGTGATTCAACTCCATTAATTAAAGCTGTAAATCAGGTCCGCTACAGGTGAAAACACTAAAACCATTCAGTGCTGTGACCCTCTGGGGTCGGGAGTGAAAAACACTGCCTCCGAGCCAGATTTCCCCCACTCTGCCACATGTGGTGTGAGTGCAGACTGGCTGTCACGCTTAGCAATTTCCTGACAGCTTTACAGCGAGTGTAAGTGTGTGTGATTTACACTGACGGGCACAGACTAACTGCCTGCCTGCCATCTATACAGATCCCTCTTTACCCCCAGGCAGCTGACACATATAACACTATTTAAGCCCCATCCAAAAGTCTTCCAGAGTCTTTGCCCTCGTAGACATCTCATGCTAGCAGAGCCATCATATTGTGGCCTTTTCTACATAACGTCCCTTCTTTTCCCTCCAACAGTGAACGGCGAGCATCACAAAGGAATCTATGTCACAAAACAAGCCCAGTGGTTCAGAGCCAGAATGGGTAAAAAGAGCCGACTCGAAAGCTCTGTTTGTCAGCCACCATTAACCTGCATTTCTCCTGTCTGCCGCATAGCCCATGTCGGTGTCTACATCCATCCGTTTACCATCTCTTTCTATCCACCCATTCATCCATCAGCCAGCCCCATCTGCTCGCCAGTCTGTCGTCTTTGTCATGTGTCCTTGACTGAGTGTTGGTGTTTTGCAAGCTTCTGCAGGCACACCGCTGCTGCGGGCTTTCGTTTCTTTTTGTTTCTATGATGGCTAAGCGTTCTCACTAGCAAAACGTAGTGTTTTGTGGTGTTGACTTTCTCCTGTGAGTTTGAGGAGTTGTGTTTGTAGTTGCATAATGTATGGGAGTTATCATTGTACCTACAGGGTACAAGGTCCCTTGTAAGGTTTTTGTGCTAGTGTTCAGTGTTTATTGCGTGCATGAATGTCTGCATGCTCATCATGTTGTACCTGAGAGCTTCCGTGTGGTGCAGGGGCTCCATCATCCTGCTGTTTTCTGTATCCATTATGTGTTTCATGCAAATAGTGTGCATAGAGATCCCAAAACTCTTGCAAGGCCTTAAGGTGCTTGGTGAAACATTGCTTTGCCATTTTAACATGAAGGTTACAGATTGTTAACTCTAATGGTCATCAACATTAGCAATTAAGCACTTAATCATTTTGATATCTTGACTGTTTAAATAGATTTTACGATAAGCAATGTGTCTCAGTTTTTTTTTGAATATGCCCATCTGTAGATAAATGGTGACCACAAAGCAAAATGTTGTATAGCTTAGTGGATAACACTGCTGCCCTCCATGCAGCAGAATGTGGTTTTAAGGCAAAAAACCATATTCAAGTCCATGGGCAAGACTCCTAACGCTACAATCGCCAAATGATAGAAGGCCCGTTGACGTGCTTGTTTCACAAAACAGTGGAATACTTGGTGTGAAATGATGTGTTGTTTTTGCAGTGTTGGTGAATGGAACCAAACTTTCTAGGGAACCTACATAGGTATAGCATAGTGGAAAAGCTAAACTAACCATTCCATACTATAACTGTCTGTGAGAGAGTCTTTTAGGAGCTTTAAGCTCTTCATACCTCTGGGTTCCGTTCACCACCACTGTGAACAATCCTGTGAAAGACTCATTAACCGTGCAGTTCTAAATGAACCTGTTCACATGTGAACGTTAATTAACATTCATTATACAGAAATGATTGGAAAATGAGTGGGAACAAACAGGAAGCACCATGAAAACTTCCACCTTGTGCCTTTATGAAGAGCTTACTGGAAGAAGAAAGATTAATCGGCCTCCTTTCCCTGCAGTGAATAATTCCCTGTCCGAGGACTTGTCTCCAGTGGCTCGCAGTGACGTTGGACGCTCTCAGGCTCCTGTTGAGGAGCGATTCTATGGTAAAGGCATGGGCAGATTTGTTTGCAATCCACCCTGGCTGCCCCTCTTGACTTGACCCATTTAGTGGCAGGCTGCATGAGACCACGCCCGCTTCTGGACCAATCCAAAATCATCCGGCAACTCTGCCAAAGGCTCGGCCGAGTCTTTGGAAAGTACTTCCCCTATGTGGAAGTACAGCGTCTTCTAGTCTTCAGCTTGATTTTAGGAGATGACGTTTTGGCTTGTTTTGCGCCCAGCTTTGCACTTTTTATTTTATTGTTTTTATTTTCTGCAAGAAGCTGTTGACAGTGGTCTGTTGCCTTGTCCCATTACAGAGCAAGCTTTCAGACTGAGGCTTCAAATGCAGTTTTAGGGAGTTTCCCAGGGTAGGGTCCATGAGCATCCATTTGCTTTTGGCTGCAATGCGAGAACTGAAGCTTGCAAAAAAACAAACTTTTACTTGACCTGACAGTTAAGCAGAATGTGAGAAATCCCCAAAGGTATTCATTTAGGAAAGGCATTCCAAAATCCAAAGGTTCCTACTTTAGTTTAGACCTGTAGCTTCAAGGCTATCATCACAAACAATAGAAGTCAGTAATTTCATAAATAAATAATTACCATAAAACTGTTTCAGGATCTCGATTAAGGTGAATGCAAGACTGGCTCCTTGGGTTTCACTGAAATGGAAGTTAAAAATAAACGAATAAAGAGCTGGATGTGGTTTCAGAATGTAGAAAGGTTTTGGAAACTTTACAGAAAACGATTTGGGTGACTGTTGACTTCCAGTGTTAGTGACGTTAGCTTGACAGCTCCAGCACTAAAGTTGATCAAGCACATCTGGGGTCAGTGGAAATTTGCAAGAATGTAATTTTTTAGATCTTTGAAAATTGAGCCTTCAATCCAGTTTCCACTCTTACTGTTGATGTTAGTGATTGGCAAGCTAATCTCATACCTACCAGTCAGGGTCTGGATTTGAAGACCTTTGGCCTAAGATTTTGACACTGATAGTCCTGATTCTGTGGGCAGATGCAGAGTTTATATCCAGAGTAAACAGTTTGGAAGTCAGCTCTTTGTAAGAGTAAGTGCACGAGAGTCCAGTCACCATAGATTGAGGAAAGCAAAACAGAATTATGGCAGCAGCGCTTTTCGGCCTTGCTTTCCAGCATGTATAGCTGAGGATTGATTGAGGGCACTTTGCCTTTCGTTTCGTGTTACTTGTTAAGATATTTCAGAACACAAACCTTCGCATATTAGTTAATGCCATGTTTTGTTCTACAAAGATTTGGACCGCATCCCTCAATTGTTAAACATCTGGCTCCAGTGAACACTGGCTAATTGGAAACATGTGCTAAACTTCGAGATTTTTTTGGCCTCTTTACACCCTGTATCACAGCCTTGTTTGAAACTGATGGCGAGGTTTTTTATAGGCAGAGCTTTTGATTATTGGGGTCTGGGGTCTCCTGGGATCTTCGTGGGAAACACTGCATGTCTAACCTGCTCGAAGGTCAGTTAAGTTCAGGATAACACAGGCTCTTGGACCAATCAGGGCACAGTTTCTGACCGATCAGGGCCTTCTTTTTATTTCTATGTAACATTTGTCATGGCAATCACGAGAGTTTTTTAATAATAAATAAATAACAGCTATCAAGACACAGTGAGGCTTACTGAACCTTCTACACAATGCTAACATAACCAAGCCATAAACACACTGCAATATGCTATCATAAGTTGTCATGACAGATTGTGTTGCCAGCAGTTGACAAAACATATGCTGCAATGTTTGATGTCATGATAATTTATGTTTGATGTCATGATAATCAATAGGCTGCATTTCTCCATTTTGATTGTTCACTTCAGCTCATTGGAATAAGCCTTTATGAGTGTCTGTCAGTTGTCATTAAGGCTTCTGTAGGGCTCAAAAACTTTAGAAGTTTTTGACCACCACTGTGAAACAAGTTAACCCCATTTGCTAGGTTACGAGAAGCTGAAGCTTAGTCAGGAACCCTGTGCAAGTTCCTTCGTGAGACGGGCCCCTGACTGAGCCAGAGATTTACCTCACATCGCTGGAAAACAGATGTTTTCACTTCTGCCACCGTATCAAACATGCATTTGTCTGTACAGTTTCCACTGAAAACCGCAATCAGGGACGCTTAGAGCTGGCTCGCCGCCTTCCAACATCAACAACAACAACCAAACCAACAACAAGAAGTCTACAAGGCCACACCCGCTGTAAGATAAATAGATTAACTGTTGATTTTCGCCAAGAACGAGTCTCAATCAAGACCAATTAATTTCTTTGGACTAAAAGGAGACTACATGGGTGGATGGCAACTTCCCACCTGGTTCTTAATGGTAGTGCGAGAGTTATGGAGTTACCATGGGACTTCTGAGTACTGTTTTAAAGGCACCGAGTTGATCTCTTTTTGAAAAATCCTGAAAGGTCCCGCAGTCCCAGTAGATCCCAGAGGTGGTACAAGTATTCCACTGTTTTCCGATTAGTTTGGTACATTGCACAGATGAAGGTTTAATCCCAAAGTTGTGGTGACGCCAATGGTAAACAGCCATAATGTCATCATTGATTAGATCTTGGCATTAAAGACTTGGATTTAGTCCTGCTGTGTTGCATGGAGGGTGGTTGCAGGAGTTTGGCCTGAGTATTTCTGATGCTGGCACTAAGCTCTTCACTCTCTCCAGACCTGTAAACACCTCCTTTATTCTGTTTTCCAGGCTCCCCTGCTCGGGTTGTTTTTTCCCCTAAGACCAACCACGTGGGCAAACCTACTGGACTAGGTAAGTTCTAAAAAACATTGAAGTATCAGTAAAATCTGATTTCAACAACAAAAAGGGCATGCAACAGTCTAAAACTAGTGTTCACTCTCCTACATGCTCGCCATTTGCTGCTCTTTCGCTTGGTGCGTGGACAAGTGGTGGGTCCAAATGTGTAGTGTTCCTATTGTTTGTGTACAGTTGTGTGCAGTTTGTGACTGAATTCTCTTTATTTGGCAACAAATTTGTGTTTAGTACATAATCCTATAACACATTGTCCTTTTTGTGATGTGTATAAAACAACTGCTTTGTAGTGCATTGTTGAATACTGAGTATTTATTTCATCAGCTTGTGAGCACAGAAGAAAGGCTAAGCTAACAGATAGCTAATGTGATTGGATGTAGAATACTGTATTGCATCCATGGGACTGTAGAGATAATCTACAAATCATGATTACATTGGAGGAAACAGTGTCAAACAACGGAAATGACTTGTCAAATAAAGGGGGCAACAAGCGAGAAGCTAAAGTTAGCAAGGTAGCTGTTTTTCCAGCTGACTAACTACAAAATTGAGCTTCTGTCCTCTAAAAAAAAAAAAAAAAACCTATCTCCAATTCCAATTTTTGTCCAACTATGATAAAAGTTAGCTTGGTTGTGTTTATCAGCTAGCAGTCACTATTGGGTGACACCAAAGGGATTCGTAATGGTTATTTGCATTGCGCACGCTGAATACCAATGAATGAAAACATGAAAATGATATAAAATTGTAAACTCTGCCATGAAGATTCAATGCCATGCTACAGCCTCGCTAAAATGTGATTCTTTGTTACAGACAAGATCATTGACCCGAAAAAAGACTCCATTCTAAAGCCCAAGGTGCCCCCTGTGTCTGCAAAGCCGACCAAACCCAAAACCACCACTTCACCACCGAACGGTAAAACGTGCAAGACAATGAAACACGTTATTCTGAACGCAAGAACTCCTCTAATCCCCCAAGTGTCTGACGTTCCGTGTGCATTTGTCTTTCCACAGTAACACGCTTCGAAACGTGGGAAAACTCCTCCGTCTTTAGTTCTATTCCAGCATCCAAAATCGATGCCATGGGCAAGGAACGCTTCATTGGTAAAGAAACATTTCAGGATCTTCGTAATAATGATCAAACTCAAAACTGACAGCCCATATATAGAAACCAAACTTTGATTGAACTGTTTTATGTGACATCACAACACATTTGATTCTATTAACCCAGTCAGCCTACAGCAATTTAACCCTGGCCATTCATGCAGAGATTATAAAAGAGCGTTTCAGCCCGATTTGCCGATTTGCAGTCCGATTTTGAACAAAGCACGAAACACACCAACCAATCAGAACTGAGCATATCTTTAAGGGACAGAACTGAAACAGCCAGGGTTAAAGAGAAGTACAAATTAATTTTGATGTTATTTGGTACATAAACCCACACCAACATGGCAAGTGGGCCTTACGGAAGGGGAAGAAAAGTAGGATATGGGCCATTTAATCTTTCATTTGTATTCCTAATCATTCAGATGGACTATATTTGTAATGGTTTTACTGTGTGAGATCCTGAGACGTTTTTTTTTTTCTCGCAGCGCCTCACGTGGTGTATAAGACGGACAAGAAACCAGACGAGCCGTGCTCCATCACCACATCTCTGAGCTACTTCCCTGAGGATGAAGCGACAGAGACCAATGTGACTGGACCCCCCCGCACTGCACCGTCCAACCTCACAGTGGTGACCGTGGAAGGCTGCCCCTCCTTTATCATCCTCGACTGGGAGAAAACGGACAATGAGACCACAGGTAAACTTGGAGGCGGGAGAAGAACGAATGTGATTACTCAGCTCCAAAAACAAGCCTGTTATTGCTCCACTATGACCACCTTATGACAGGCGAACTCCCTGTCTCCCACCATTTCTCTTAAAAAATCCCAATATCTTTATGCTTTTCCTGTTTGCACTAATAGGTTTACTACAGTTTATACACATCATAACTATTGGAACATATTTTTGGAAAACTACCCTCTTGTGGGGGCTTTCCACTGACTGGTACCAGCTCTGTTCGGTTCAACTCTACTCACTTTTTTGCTTTTCTATCACAAAAATCTGGTTCCTGGTACCCGGTACCATTCTTGGTACTGCCTTGGCCGAGGTTCCAAGTGTGCTGAACCGATACTAAATGGTGACGTGTACATATTGGAGGTAACTGAACGTTAGCATTAGCGTTAGCCTAATGTTGCTTCTTTAAGCCTTGTCTGGTGCCAAGTGTCTCCGTTTTGTGTCAAACAGCCACAAACCAAGGATAAGAAATAAAAGCCCTCTGATTTCATCCATGCTGGCGACTGTAATGATGCCGGGTTGTTTACCTCAGCTTAGAGCCTTCACTCAGGCTGCTGCTCAGAATGTTTGGTCGCTATAGCAACCAGTTGTAGTGGAAAACTGTATGTCCGAAACCAAACTGAACAGAGTAGAAACAAACTGAGCTGGTACTAGTCAGTGGAGAACCCCCTTTATATCTCTTTGAAGATAGGAGGATTTGGGCATTTTTGGATTAAACTGTTAATATGCAAAATTAATTTAGAGTGTGTTTGATGTAAAATGTCCTGGTTTAGAGAACATCCTAAGTCATAACTGTTCACAGTGGTGGTGAATGAAATATTTTGGCACAGTTTCCTTACAGAAAGTTTAATCAGAGTAGCTTTTGGTCCCAAAACTAGACCCAGTCATGGTGAAGAGACACATGCAGAGTGCCACGAGACAAAATTGCCCCCAGAGACTTTTTTTTAGATTCAACACAACAATTAAACACTATTCCAAACTAAGCTAGAAAGCAAAGATACATGCATAGCTTCGCTGTTGCATTTGGATAGTAAAGAGAATGAATTGTATTTGTATTGTAGACATTGACCCCTATTTTTAATTATCTCCACTATAAAGAAATCTTTCCTTTAAGTCTTCAAGACACTTGCTGGTAATTAACAGGCTGTTAACTCATTATTACTTTATTATTATGATGATGATGGGTTTTACCACAGCAACCAATAATGTAAATTAACTGTCATTCCTGCATCAGAGTACGAGGTCATCTCTACAACGAAAGGACCTGATGGCGAAAAGGTGTCCATCTTGACCACCAACCAGACACACACAGCAGTGGAGAACCTCAAACCCGAGAGCAGGTACAGTCCTGTCAGGAACAGATTGGATGGGGGGGTCTTATGGGGGTTCTGAGTCTTGCAGCTGTCTACGATAGGACCACATGGAGGTCAGGAAGTTATGAATTTGATTCCCAGTGAAACCAAAACCATCGATGAGAGTCTGTGACCCACATTCACCTATCCGGGGGTTGGGGATATTGTGTGACTATGAGGGACCTAGCAAGTTCCTGGAATTTGACTGAAATTAGACAATTGTCAAGAATCTATTTTAAAAACGTTGAAAACAGAGGTCTTCAGGACCTACAGCGGCTCTGAGAATACCTTGGGCCATCTGTCAGAGAGCTGCCACGCTCGCTAGCTTTTTAATGAGCCTGAAATGGGACAGTGATCTGGACCCATTCACAGCATACAGCAGGTCTCCATATGAACTGGGAGCCGGCACATGTGGGCCCTCATAATGTCAGTGCTTCACATGGAAGATCCATTAAAGAGGCCTCAAAGCCCCGAGTCCACAGAATACCCATATTGAGTGTCGTGGGTTGGAAATTTGAGAATGAACATTGATAGCAACGGCGAATAAGAAGTCTAATATGACCCGACAGATAGTGAACAGTTCTGTGGTACGTGAAGCTCAGTAAACAGGATGGAGAGTGCGAAGTTACGTTGTCCTGAACATCAGAATGAATGACGACCAATATTTGTGTCTCTTCTAGCTATGAGTTCAAGGTTAAGCCGAAGAACGAGCTTGGCGAGGGACCGCCCAGTGAGCCTGTGTCTTTCAACACGGAGTCAGGTATGTGGGTAACTAACAGCAACGCACCTTTGACCCCATTACACGAGAACAGGGACCAAGTGTCTATCACTGCGGTCCAACAAACTGACATTTTCATGGCACGCTGCATGTTGATCCAACCGCGGTTCAGCACATCTTACACATAAGAGGGATTATATAAGCAGTCGGCCTGTCCGACTACATTTCCCTTCGCGTTTCCCTTCGTTTTTTTGTCCTCCCAAATGTCCACAAGTCCAGACGTGCTTTTAAAGTGTCAGGAAATGCAGGAGATGTCCAGGCTGATATGTCCTGAAGTCACTGCGAAACCAAACCCCTTCGTTTTACTCCTCAAAATTACCTTAATTTCCAGGAAATTAAAGAAAATTAAGGGAAAAGTGCATAGATTAAGGTTGATTAAGGGGTAAAACTGAATTTTCCTCTTACTTTTTAAAAGTGGCCCCTGAAATAATAGAACCTTCTGAATAAATTCTTTATGTTTAAGATTAAGGGGTTTCAAACTCGTGCCTTAAATCCACTTTTAAGGTAAAATTAGGGGCTCGCTTCACAAATTAATGACTATTTAATTCAGGTTACATAGCCTTAAAAGGCACAGCGGGTTTAATTCAATGTTTATGCAAAATTGAAAACAACAAACATCAGAGGGAAAAAATTACAAAGAAAAATCAAAGCGAATCAGGACTCTTTAAAGGTAATAAGACACATTGTGAAGAGTTTTTGCTGAAGAATTCCCTAATACATTCCCCATGGCTTGATTTGTATTTTATACAAATTTTATACTAAACTGACCAGTTTATAATTACACATTAATAGTAAATTGTTTGTATATTACACATCACATGAAATATACAATATATAAAGCATCACACACATCAGCAAGCCACATAAAACTGCTTAATTACCTAAAACACTCATCACACATATCAGAACACTGTCAAGTTCAATGCTAAACTGGGCAAATGATTCTGCAGCCTAAAGAGCTAGAACAATAATCTACATATTTATTTTTTTAGACACTTATTTTTTCTGTTGCTCTCTTGAAGTAGCTCAAAACTATGAACAGGATTAAAGCATGAAAGTCAGTATGATAATTTGTTCATATGGTTCTTATTCTAAATGCATTTTGTTATTATATTTGAAAAAATCGTTTAAAAATCTGCAAATATTTTTGTTTCATCTCTTTTTGTTTACAGGCCCTCTGTAAGGCCCTCTCTTTTTGTTTACAATCAAGATTTATTAATTGACCTATCCTATCTCCATTTTTCATATTAAAAACTACACTTCAAAACTGAGACTAAGACTAAAGCTAAAACTACATAAGCAACAAACTAAAATGATTTGTTTAAAAATAAAGAGAGAAAGCAGAAGATAAAATAGATAGGAACAATGAGGTGAAGAGAGGAGCAGAAAAATGAATGGGGGAGATGTTGGAGGAAGGATGGGTGGATAGATGGATGGGTAGAGCGAGAGAGGAAGACTAAGACTAAGATGGCAGAAGGAGATGCAGTGAGTGATGAGACGGGATGTGGAAAGCAAATCAGGGACGAAGTGAATGATGGATTTTCATACCTTCATGCAGCTGAATCACTTTTGGACGGGTTTGTACACGCCAGTGGATCCATCCTCACCAGAGACCTTCAGAGAGTCTTTGGAACAACATGCTATTTTTCTGCTTACTGGAATTTATAGTTTTATACTCAAGGCTCGCTGCCCACCCATGGTTAGCTAACGCTGAGCTGGAACGTGTCGCATTTCTAACTTTCCTACGGCCTACTCATCACTTTGATGGCTTCAACGACCAGGTTGCTTGCAAATGGACCAGTGATTGCAAATGTCTCATCTATTTTTCTTCTCTCTCCTTTTCCCCGCAGCGGATCCCAGAGTGAGCGAGAACGTTTCAGGTGAGCGTCCAGGGCGCGCAGACTCAAAATGGAGAGAGCAGAAATAGGAAAGAAAGACGAAGGCCAACTCTTTGGAGACGCGGCTAAACTAAAAACACATTCGTCCTTCCAAATCCAGATCCCAGCCAGACTAAACATCCACGGAGAGAGCAGGGAACACAAAGCCCTCCACTCTAAAACTCGCCAAATCGCAGATCCCACTCTAATCAGAGACCCCTTCTTCAGAGGAGAAAGTCCTATAAGAACATTTTCCATGCTTGAAAAGGGAGTCCTTACTATCCTGCTATAGTATACAGTCATTCTGCAATGGGAAAAAAACACTTTGAACATCTAGACATGGAATAAGGGTGCTCAATAGCTGGAGGGGCTTTCAATGGACAGTTTATAGATTTTGAAGAGCATCTACATAATGTAAAAGGTCTGGGAAGAAACCTGGAACTTGTATAGAACCTTTATTTAACATTATATGAAGCAATATAATGTTTTTTCAAAACTTCTTCACAGTCCCCAGTCTAGTTTTCACACATATCTCCTTAGGGAACCAAAAACTGGTTCTTCTGTAGGTCACTCATAGGAACCCAGTCCAGTCCTGAATGCAGGATACCCCACTGTCGACCTCTTTCTAAAACCTCCGAGCAGCAACAGATGATGCCCTTGCAGGGATCATTTCAAAGAGCTGGAAGATGTTCACATCCAGTCTTCCTGTTCTCTGTTACAACCTGACTTCGAACTGAAATGAATAGTCTTACAGAGTGTGCAATGAGTCAATAGAGAGCAAGGGGGATGAGTGATGAGCCAGTGGAAACAGTCTAATGGAATGGCCCCTCGACTCCGCTAACAGGTCTAGCAGGCCTTCATTGCAGGTGTACAAACAGAACGGAGGCCTGGGCTCCAAAACGGCACTGAAGAAAGCATTACTGTCAGAGATTGTTTTTGCATGGTGTACATTAGCAGATGACGTGTAGGTACATCAGGGAATTAAATCAACTTGCAAGCTTTCGTACCTACAACTATCTGTTGCACCACAGTGGAACTATGAAGGCCGATTTGTTGCACCTATGTACATCCATATGAATTCAGTAACGCCGCAGATTTACACATTTCAGCATTCGCAGATTCGCTCTAACATGGAATTTTCTGAGATCCGAACTGTATTACCGCCACCAGTCCAGAGGTGGCAGTACTACACTGAAAAGTTGTCAACCGCCATAGAACCTTTCTTTTGTGTTTTTGCTCGCCATGCACTAATAATGCTAACCGCTAATGCTAATGGCTTTTTAAACCATAAAGTTTTCTGATTATTAATTTACTTTTACATTGTCTTTAACACAATTAGTGTTCTAGGAGCATATTTGGGGGCATATTTAGGATTTACACTATAAAAATAGACATTTTTAGGCATTTTTTTTACGAAAACATGATAACGCGGTTTGGAACGCGAAAAGCGGGGGAGTACTGTATAGAGTTCTGCTCACTGGTCCATCCATGTCTGAGCTTGGAAAAGTCCCTGAAAAAACAGCCATATACAAGGTCAAATATAGAGTAACATCTGTTCCAAATAAAGCACTGAATGTCTTTTTCAAGCTTCTGATGTTCATGTTTAGTCTATAGCCTAACAAACTATTAGAAACCCCTTAGGTACGCTAGCTCTGATATTCACGAACAGCTGAAGTGTATGTATCTGGATCTGGTTTGTCTGGAAGGAACTGACAGGTTGTTTTGTGTTTGTCTCAGGTAAGGATGCTATCTGGACACAGTTCCCCTTCAAGACAGATTCATTCTCTGAGTGCAATGGCAAGCAGTATGTGAAGAGGACGTGGTACCGCAAGTTTGTTGGCATTCAGCTCTGCAACTCGCTCCGTTACAAGATCTACCTAAGCGATTCTCTCAACGGTAAGTCTTCCAGAAAATAATGAGACTCTTGATTTAAAACCCATTGTGCATCCAATACAGTAACACCTCAGTTTTACGCGGATCAGCATTCACAAATTCAGTCTAACACGGATTTTTCGGAGAACCCAACTGTATTACCGCCACAGTTATCTTGGTTTATTTAGTATTAGTAAGATGTGCTCTGTCTAAACATGTGGGTTGCGAGAGTTATTTCAACCTTTCTTTTGTGTACAAAGGTTTGTTTTTGCTCGCCGCACGCTGCTAATGCTAACTGTAATGCTAATGATTTTTTTAAGCAATAAAGTTTTCTGATTCTGATTATTTATTTACCTTTACATTTTCTTTAAGGGTAATGCATTAAACTGAGTTTAACACCAAATTAAAGTGTTCTGGGAGCATATTTGGGGGCACATTTAGGGTTTACACTAAGAAAATTTTAAGGCATTTTTTTTTACCAAAACAACACATTTTTTCACCCTATGCGGGTGCTCTTACAGTGGGGGAGTACTGTCTAAGGACTGGGAGTATGCTGTTGATGTAACCACATCAGTAACTGTATTTTTGGTGTGCCTGTAAACGTCTGTCAGTGTAGCCGTCCTCCGTGTAGCAGAGTAGGGTTCCGTTTGCCTGTTTGGGGAGGCACTATACTACAACACTATGAATCCTTGGACAAAACATCTACATCTGTTAGTCAAACCCAGCCTTTAGGTTTGGTTATCAGATTCTGTTTTCGATTATAATAGTGATTAATGCTTTTGGCAGATTTAAAAAAAAATCAAGATTAAAATAAATAGCTTTACGAGTCTTGCCCAAGTATGGTGTTGCTTGTTGTGCTTGCACAGGTGAATAAATAAAACCCTTCTATGTTAAAGTACATTTACAGCCACAACAAAAAGCTGATTTTGACCCATTTGGCTCCAAAATCATTCTAATTGGCCAAGTTTTTCTTATTACCCTCAATGACATTCTCAGATTGTATAAAATGCAAGAGAAAAGCTAAGAACCCTAAATCCTGATAGTTAGTCCTTGTTCATTTTGCAATGTGGCATCTAATGGTTCTCGGCATACCTTTGCTCAGGTAAATTCTTCAACATCGGGGACCAGACAGGTCACGGGGAGGACCACTGTCAGTTTGTGGACTCCTTCCTGGATGGAAGAACCGGTACACAGCTGCCTGCAGACCAGCTCCCAGTCAGGACAGGTACCATCACAGCAACACGGTTATTAGGTGTTGGTGAATGGAACCAAGGGTCTCCAACACAGATATAACAATTTAACATCATAACTTACCAACGATGTGCCTTCTGAGTATTCATATGGAATGTCAAAGATGGTAAAACAGTGACAAATCTGAACTAATTCAGGTTTTATTCAGACAATTTTGCCTTATGGCACCCTGCATGTATCTCTCCACCATGAATGAGTTTATATTTAGGCCAAAACCTCTGGCAAAACAATACCTCAGGCATCAGACAGCACACTCATGTTTTTGTAAGGGAGGCCTCTTGTTCCATTCACCACTGTTCCAATTCCAATTAGGTGAGTTTAGAACTAACATGATGATTAAATTATTAGGAGACTTGGGTCGAATATCCATTTACCCTTTTCAATTTTGAGAACAGACATTCAAAGGCCTGTCCAGTGACTCCCATTTCAACAATTTTTTCAATGATCTTTCAGGTTTTTACAGAGCTGTGAGGCAAGAGCCGGTCCATTTCGGCCAGATAGGTGGCAACTCTCACGTCACTTACGTGGCCTGGTACGAATGTGGCACACCAATCCCAGGCAAATGGTAGAAACGTGCAGAAGCCTATGGAGCAACTCTCATTGGCTGGTGAAGGTCACATGCTGTTTCGTTTTCTCTTTGTTTTGTTGTTTTTACCACCAAACGGCTTTTGGTGTCGTGTGATACCTCAAACTTCCAGCAGCAAGTCCGGACCTTGTATAATAGTGTACAGGATGGAAGAGTCAGGGACTTTTAATATGTGCGTTTGTGTTATGTATTAACAAACCATGCCTCGTCTTATTTATCGTCACTAAAGCGTACAGGTTTAAAGAGCAAAGGAGAGCGTTAATGACTTCAGATACATTGAAGTTATGATCATTTACAGAAAAATCTTTGTCATTTTTTTTTTTTGGCTTAAATATTGGGAAGCTGGCTCCCAGGAAGTATTTTGGTATTTTGTGTAATATTATTTATCATGGGGACTTGTTTCATGGCATGCCAGTGAGTGAAGAGGGCTTTGGCTTCCGATTCAGCATTAAGAGCTCTCCGTTGGAGACAGCCGTGCACCCTCAGCGATGACAGCTTTGGAATGGTGGCTAGTGTTTGGTGGAACACAGCCTCTGTCCACACTCGTTGCGCATTCGTTTCCTTGCTCATTCACCCCATTCGCTTGCACGAAAGAGAAGAGCCCCCTTCGGATGCCTTGTACCACGTCTATCGCCTTCCTTCATAAGCCCTGCTATAGTGGGCGGGACCTTACACTTGCAATTTGCACAGCATAAATGTATTTATATGTATATGGAGAGAAAGTATTTTGTTTTTCGGAAGCAAAAAAGAAAAAAAAAAAGGCCTCTCTTTGTGCTCACGGACCACAGGTCAAACGGTGGTTTTGGAACCCACTGAAAGCAACATTTGTTATTATTTTTTTACGATTCTCAGTGTCTTTAGGGAAGCTTGTCTCCAAGTGTGTTTTTGTACAGTCATTCTCTGCCATCTTCTCCCAGACAGAGGAAGGTTGATGTGTTTTTGGAGTTGTTTGTAAGATGAATTTGCCTTGTTGTTGTTCCGGACGCAATCCGTCCATCTCCCTCTCATGTAATTTTTTTCATAATAAAAAAATCAATGTTTCCCTTTTTTAATAAAACACAAGAATCCTGTTCTTTTTTGGCCTATCATCATCATCACACATTCTGACTGGATTGTCTATTTCTAGGCTTAAAAGCCTAGTTCTAACACCCTTTGCTTCTGCATCTGTCAAGATCTCTTCATTCTCTTACAGTAGAATGGAAGCTCCACTTCCATGTGACACGGCAAGGCACTGCAAATAATTGGTTTCAGATAAAGTCCAGGCTTCCTGCGGCAGCCTGCACCTCACCGCAGGGGCCACAAGACTCTCAGGGAGTCGGATGGTGACTGAGCTCCGGCCGTCTTTCCTCGCTCCCCGTGTCACAGCCGACCAATTAGAAACGTCAACAGAAATGCACACATTACCACACTTTTCCAGCCTCGGAGAGCGAGGGAGGCGCTGCCAAGCTCAACACAGGGACGTTCTTGCAGAAACCGCATGGCCAGGGAAAGAAAAAAAAAATGAAAAAAAGAAAGAAAAGACCCATGAAAACTTCAAAACGCCTCGCAGTGACTTTATTAGCCGTCCAAGTGAAAGTTATGGTCTGGGCACCACAGCTAATGTCACGTGAACGTGGAACTTTCTCTTGGGTGGGAGGAAAGGGATGAAGGCAAATAATAAAGCAAAAAGGGAAAGGAAGAACTAATAAACTGATTAACTAGTTGAGTGGATGGACAATGGAAGAAAGGAAGGATGGTACAAAAGCACTGGACAAAAAAAATCCTTTCAAGAAAAGTAGATGTTCACTTTTCTAAATAGAATTCTGGGCCGTGTTCCGATCGTACATGCTTGCATCACACAGGTGGTAGCTAGAGGTCACTTTCTGTCTGGTTCTGTTAGTTTAAGGGAAAATGGTTGTAAAAATTGTAATGAAAAGCTCTTGATTTCTAGAGACCTCAAGTCAGAATTGTTCCCAGTTGTGGTGGCATCTGCCTTTAAAAGCTCCCACACAAGACGTTCTTAGCTAAAATGAAACGAGAAACTGCATTCTACCAAAACCCATTCATGGTGCAGGGATACATGCAAGGCATTATGAGACAAATAGTACCCAAAGTAAAGTGATTAGGCCACTATTTCACCTTCATTTACATCCACAGAAACTTTTGGAAGACATGTTTAGCTTCGCTGGGGGCTGACAGCAAATAAAATGATTGTTTGACACCTGGTTCCACTCACCACCAAGCCATTTTACATCAAACCACTCACATCACAATGGATCAAATAGGCTGAAATTTCCGAAAAGTTATGCTTTAAAGCAACAGTTTGGTGAGAAACAGCTACAGAAGAATCAGTCTACATTAGCCTTGGAGCTCTGGTGGAAAAGGGGGCACCAAACATAACTTGCCAGTTAACAGCAATGATTGAACACATAAGAAGAGGCAAAAAGAGAGAGAGAGAGACAGAGAGAGAGCGAGAGAGAGAGAGAGAGAGAGACACAGAGAGAGAGAGAGACAGAGTCAGAGAGAGAGACAGGGAGAGACAGACAGAGAGAGAGAGAGAGAGAGAGAGAGAGAGAGAGAGAGAGAGACAGACAGAGAGAAAGAAAAGAGAGAAGTGCATGTCCCACACACTTTACCCCGTGTCCAGGGTGGTCAGTTGCTGTGCCCACCCACGCTGCCCCTGAGCACAGCTGGCTCTCTGGAGGGGCATTCGCACACACCAGCAGCTCCTGCCCCTCTCGCTTTACGACCAGCTCCTGACTGGAGACTTCGTTACAGCCCCAGCCAGTTTTAAAGTCCTGTTAGTGAGGAACATGGCAACGAATCAAAGCAGCAACGCTAGTTAGGATACGCCAAAGTAAAAAGGCATTGCTCCCTGCCCGGTGGCAAATCACCATCCAGGGGAAGCAAACGAACATGAGGCCAAACACGTGTTGGAAACAAAAATATGTCTCATCGCTGTTTTACTCCATTCGCTGGAGTAAAAAAAGAGGCTTTGACAGACAAAGCGATTTAAAATCGACATGATTTTCCTTTTTACGGGCTATCAAGTATGAAGACCAGTCGTCTTGTAAAATAACAGCCATAAACTGTAAGTGTGAGCAAAATCGTAGCTGTTAATTAATATTTCAACAACGAAGTTGCCAGGAAATGTTGTGGCCGCTCCAGGGCGTCCGATTGCAGCAGCAGTGCTTGATGGGTACTTAGGGCTATACTCCATCCAGTTCTGCAGATATTAAGAAATGGAATCAAGTCAGTTCTGTAACAGTGGCCGACGCTGTAGGTCCTGATTTATGAACAGTGAGCCCCATCTAACTGTGGAGTTTCACATTTAGAGTGAGAGATTTAAGATCATTTAAGGCAAATCCTCCATGTTGGTGAGGGCAGATCACAGCACACAGCCCCACCCCCTGCTAAGGAACAGCCAATTGTAATTGCGAGCCGTGGCTAATTAGCATATCTTCTAAATATTTAGAGCTCAATCTTTACAGCTCAAACATCCCACATTTAGAGTCGCCATCTGTAAACACTGCAGCTGAAAGACTTCAAACTTGACTTGGACTCGAGCAGAAAGACTTGAGACTAGACTTGGAAAAAATGACTGTCATTTTGTAGAGCGTCAATTAGAGTCCCCAAATGTTCAGAATAGCACTTCCAATCATTCTAAGGATTGCACATGTTCTACCAGCTTTTCAACTGACTTCATGGTATCCAGCTCATCCATTATATTTGCTAAAAATGGATGTTACCTACAATCAGGGTAATGCTGGTTTGTAGCCCCTCAAACTACTCTGAACCTGGGCTCTGAGTCTATAACCTCTCTTCCTGACTTTACACTTGTGAACCATTCTAAAGCACATTTTAGATATTAGATTGGCCATCATGCTGCAAGGGTTCAGACCATTGGAGATTCAAAGGTTTGCAGAAACACTGGGAGTTTGACCCACTAGATGTTGGAACATTGCTGTGAGGATTTGACTGAAGCCATGAGATCATCAGCGAGCTTGGATGATATGTTCTGGATCACATATTCCATTCAAACTCCATTGATGCTGACATAGCTCCATTGCTGCAGAGAATGGAGCTCCACTTCTCCACAGATCGATGCTGTTGAACTTCATACCCCCTTAGCCAGTGCCTGCCATTGGGCATGGTGACCTTATCCCTGCTCCAGAACGTCCATTGTGCTGCCAGGGCTTCTCTATGGAGGTCATAGTCAGAATCAGCAGCAACGTACAAATGAGAACAAGCCGATTCCGTAAGAGCAGCCGAGGCCGACTCTGTAGGATCTGATTTATGGGAGGCAATGCTGAGCGCAATGAGCTTTATGCTCCACATCATAAACTGCCACCAATCATTCCCTGTGAATTCTTTATGACACGAAATGTGGTCTTTGGCTCCGCACAACACACTGGCAGAGAAAACAAACACGGCTAATTCATTCATTAACAATGATGGGATTTTTATGATAGAGAACTTTCTGGCAAGGATACAGTCTATCTCACACACACACACACACACACAACCAGGCACACAGTTTTTAGTTTGCTTTGGCTCTGAGCATGCACGTGCCATTGAATGCTCAGATAATCAGGTACTTATTGGAGAATCAGGGAGGTGCTGAAGACTGCCTGCAGTCTGTAAATGGAAAAGCAGGGCCTGGTGCCACATTAACAAAATAGTCTGGCAGAACATAAACTATGCACAGCGTTCCCTCTTACCCCAAATGTATTCCATCACACGCAGCACATTTTGTGTCTGAAAGAGATGTTTTGCACTGGAGCTACAAGGCTAATTGCCAACATGTCATTTCTAACATACTTGCTTATGTATGACATGCTGTTCGCTAGGAACTAGGACCAAAGCACACTTCCTAAAAACCTAAATGGTGCCACAATGGGTTCTCTGAGGTTCCCTAAAGAACCAGGTTTGAGAAAGAGATTTGCATGTGTGAGATTCATTTAGAAACAGCTGATTGACCTGGACCAGTTGCTATAAATTGTCAACAAACAGAACATGCCAGCTACAGTTTAGTAACAGGGATGGAGCGACATGGTGGCGAAGGGATGCCAATGACCTTGTTGCCCTCCTATGATTGATGGTTGGGACCCCAAATTTGAGCTTGGTCCCGCTTTACTGCCCCCCACCCTCAGCCCCCTCAGTTTGAGCTTGGTCCCACTCCATCGCCTCTACTTGATTTTAGAAAGGAAGTCACCTTTCCATCACACACATGCATCCCCAATTCACTACACATGCATGTTGTTGGACTGTGGGAGGAAACCAGAGTTCCAGGTAGACACGAGAGAACCCTAGGACCACAAACAGAAAGGACCCTAGCTGTCCATGCTTGGAATCAAACCCAGGACCTTCTTGCTGAGACTCGATTCTACCACTCTATTGGTGTTTTTAACCAGGGTGCTGTAATCTTCAAAAGACTTTAAGTAACGTAAGTAATCTGCCACATGCCACCGCATCAAAATGTCTGGACGCATCAAAAAAAGTTCTGGCTAGACCCCCCGCTAACCCAAATGGAGTCAATCTGTTAACAAATCTGTTGTTTTCGTCTTTAGCTACATTAACCTCATAGCTACAAAACTAACGCTTTCAGACAGTCTACTGCTTCACCTAAATGGGCCCTTATGCCGTTATATTGTTATATGTGGTTTAGGCCTTTCTGAGATTGGCAGCTACAGCAGACTTGGACTAGGGGATGGAGAGACAGAGGCAAGTTTCAAAGCAGGAATAAATAAATAAAAACGTTTGTAAGCGTTATTCCATGGCCTTTTGTTCAATTTCAGCCAGATGTGGAATCCAGAGAACATTTTGCACAGCCCCTACTTTGTAGCTCAACAGTTAGAGGCCCATCTAATGATATACAGTTTGTGTTAGCCATCCTCAAACCCTGACCACAGACACACTCTCGGCTGGATATTTGGTGGTGAACCTCTCTTGACCTTGCGGTAATACTGGTGTGTGTACGAAAACCCAGCAATATCATCATACCAGCAACACATACTACTATGTCTGGGTGAATACTGTGTTGGGAAGGTGCTAATAATGCTAAGAAATGGACAACAGCAATCTGGTGGACAGTGAGTGAACGCACAAAGTAGATGTTTCCAATAAAGTGGACACACAAGCTTTATAGTTACAAAGCTGCCTTGCAATACCAGTGATCATGATGTCCTAACTAATACTGAGCAGGAAAAGACAACTTTTTAACAATAGACTTAAATGGCTAGTTTGTGTTCAGTGATTTTCATTAGATATTCAGCGGAAAGCAACACCCACACACACACACACACCCACACACACACACACACACACACACACACACACACACACACACACGTATAAACAAACACTCGTGGATATCTAATTAAATCCCCAAACCAGAGCAACAACTTGGAATAAACAACTAAACTGTCAGTAAATAAAAAACAGTCTGCAAACAAAACAGTGATTAGTCAGCACCGGTTCTGTTGTGGAAACAAAGATGATGCAGCGAGGTCTGTTTCGCATTTTCAGATGTTCTGCGTGAGGTCCATCCTTTCCGAAGCATGGAATATGTCGTGTCATTATGAAATCCTCCAGTGACCGGTCCAGACAGACAGCAGGGAGAACAGAGAGAGGCTGTTAAATGTTATCACAGAACAGTAAGACGATTCCTCTTCCTGCTCTTTTCTGCTCATCTCGCTCTCTTGCCCGACATGACCTCAAACCTCGGAGGCAGTACGTCCTTATCTACTCAACCCTTCAGTGGTGGAGGTGTCTTTAAACTGCTCTACCTGTTGCTGTGTAAGTTTTTCCTCATGTACCGGCGCTCCATACTCAAATTCAACTATTCGTTTTTTTGTGTTGTGAATTGCTCTTGTAGGGGCAGCTGGTGGCCTAGTGTTTAGGGTATTCGCCCTGCGATCAGGAAGCCATAGGGAAGCCATCCCACTGCTAAGTACTTCTGAGGTCCCCTTGAGGAAGGTTTTGTGCTGTGGCGTGTTCATGTTATGACGGATTAGTCACTTTTACTTGTATTCACTCCGGTTGCGTCGCCTGACTGCAGAGCAGCTAAAGTTCTTCTCATCAGTGAGACATTGTTTGCCTCGATGCTGGTGTCACTCTTTGATGAGTATGTTGTTGCCATGGTTACAGTACCATTGTAGAATAGGGAGGGACAATAAATACTCTATGAAAAGGGTTTCTTGCCAAATCACCAGCTTGTCAGGGTCACTTGCCAGTGCAGCTCGATAGTTGTGTATTTTGGTTGTGAAATCCTTCCCAGACTCTCCGCCGTCTGTGTGTGCATTATTTTTGCTGTGATGTGCACCAGTCCACCATGTGCACGCAATGTTCTTACCGGGTGTTTAAACATTATCATTATGTGCAATATCATGCAATGTTTTCTAAATGGCTGTTTAATCATTTAATTAATGCAATATTTTATGTACTACCAACGTCAATATTACATTTTCATTACTTAATATTACTACTGATTTTTTAATAAGTGCAATAACTTCCTGCAAACTAAAATGTGAATCCCCGTCAACCTGCAGTGTTAAGTCATCATTTAGAACACATTAGATTGCTCATTGCGAAATGTTCCAAAACACTGGTGTGACGCTACGTTTTAATAGAAAAGTAGTCAGGCAGCACAACCGTGTGATACTGCATTGTGAAGGGCTAAGATGGACAGATCGTCACCATATTCAACAGCAGAAAGGTTTCTGTATAGCAACTGTGATTGAATAATGATTGGTGGAATCTTTGTAGCTAAATATTTGTACACCTCACTTACTGTACGTCATTGGGATTGAAGTGCATAAATATAACAACCAATACGGATAGCAGACGAGAAGCAGCCCCACATCATGATTCTCGCGGCTTCATACTTGATTAAATATGGGGTTCTTGATCAGCAACTGTTCTATCTCCAAACTTGGCCAGCTGAATTGGTGGAAGGAGCTGAATGATGAGCTGCTGGCTTCTCTCTTACCTTCCTTATCAATATTCGGAGAGAAATTTTATTTTAGGTGGCTCTCCTGTCTGAGGAAAATCTGCTGTGGTGATGTTTGCGGTTTTTGCTGGGACTCCAAGTTCAGTTAATCGTCAAGTTAAGAGAGTCTCATTCTCAGCCGGTCCATCCACTTACCAAAGCCAGACCACAGTATGAAGTTCAGACCACAGTATGAAGTTCTTGATGCCTCTGATTGACAACTACATGTGGTTCTAGATGTCACTGGCTGTTGTAAAATGGGTTCTTGATCAGAAGCCTATGAACTTTCTCTAACATGAACAATTTCAACCTTCCTGCTACACTCCCTCATGACTCATTTTTTAGTCTCAGGGCACCTGTAGTGAGCGATATTTCATACCAATACTCCAGACCAACAGTGAGCTTTTTAGCATGAGAGCTCTTCAAACCAGTTCTCAAGACATCAATATTTTTGCTCCAATTCCACTAACACATGGAGATGAAGGAAACATGTGGAGTGAAGAATCAGATAAAGATTTCGATGGTAATTGTGTTAATTTCCTTTTAGCCACATCAGTGTTTTTGTGTGATGTGGTCCTTTAATGATGAGGTCTCTCCAGTTTTCCCTCGTTGGGGGAATCCTGTCCCACCGAGGCTTTTGGGAAGGGGGGGGGGGGGATTCCTCCAGCATTCTTTGTCTCTTCTGTCAAACGGAGACCAGCCAAGGAAACATGACAACCGAAGGCTGAAAAGCCCCAACAAACTTAAGATTTCCAAAACACAGTCTCTCCAGAGTGTGAGAATGTAATCAAAAACAGTGTTCCCCCATTCAGACACACACACACACACACACACACACACTTCTATTTTCGAGGCAACACATTTTTCCTGAAAACAGGCCAGGACATGTGATCCAATAACTCATTAATCATGTGCAAAAAGAGACAGAAGAGGAATATACAGAATCAATAAGAGAGCGAGAGACAGACAGACAGAGAGAGAGGGAGAGAGAGAGAGACAGAGAGAACAAGAGAGAGAGACAGAGAGAGAGCACAAGAGAGAGACAGAGAGAGCGAGAGAGAGACAGAGAGTGAGAGAGAAAGACAGAGAGAGAGACAGAGAGAGAGTGAGAGAGAGAGAGAGAGAGAGAGAGAGAGAGAGAGAGAGAGAGAGAGAGAGAGAGAGAGAGAGAG
>JBBPDC010000039.1:13145759-13175503 GCA_037974485.1 Hemigrammopetersius urotaenia | reverse complement strand
CATGTAGACCAATAAAGTCATTTAAACTGTGTGTGTGTGTGTGTGTGTGTGTGTGTGACAGAGAGAGAGAGAGAGAGAGAGAGAGAGAGAATAAAACGGGACAGTGAAAAAGGGAGAGTAAATAGAATGCAAGATTAAAAAAAGAGAATCAGTAGAATGAAAGAATAAAAAAGATAAAAGAAAAGATAATGATAATCGAGAGGGACAGACAATAAAAAAGACAAAAAGAAAGAGCAATAAATGAGAAAGTGGATATGAATGAAGGATTAAAGAGAGAGAGCAAGAGAGAGTGAATATATTTATTAACTTGGAAAGAAGGAAAGAAAGAAAGAAAGACTGAAGCAGTCAATAAAGCCCCATGACTTTAAAAGAGAGAGAATAAAGGATAAAAAAAAGATCACTGAGCGACAGAGAGAATGTTAATCATCTTGTAACTACTTTGTAAACACTGCATACAAAGAGGTCAAACCGGTACTGTTCATTAAACTGACAGAAAGAAAACAATGGGAAGAAAGGAAAGAAATTCTTGTAATTTCTTGGGCAAAGTCCCCTGACTCTAAAGAGAGAGTGAGAAAGAGAGAGAGAACAAGAGAGTGTGAATAAAAGATAAAAAGAAAAAGACAAGAAAGAGACAGAATATGACTAAAATATTTAAAAAGATTGATAGAACGGATATTATTGTTCTCTTGTAACTGTTTTGGTGAAGTGGTCATACGAATAAGCCCTTTAAACTTAAGAAAGAAAGAAAATTCTTTTATCTGCTTTCGTAATAATGCATTAAAGTAGTTGCACCAATACAGTCCACTTGAGAGAAACACACACACACAGAGAGAGACACAGAGAGAGAGAGAGAGAGAGAGAGAGAGGGAAAGAGATGACAGAGAAAGAGAGAGCGAGAGAGAACACGACAGAGAGCGAGAAAAGAGAGAAAGAGAGAGAGAGAGAGAACGACAGAGAGCGAGGAAAAGAGAGAGACAGAGAGAGAGAGATGACAGAGGGAGAGACAGACACACAGAGAGAGAGAGAGAAAGAGATGACAGAGAGACAGACACACAGACAAAGAGAGAGCGAGAGAGAACAGAGAGAGAGAGAGAGAGAGAGATATAACAGAGGGAGAGACAGACACACACAAAGAGAGAGAAAGAGATGACAGAGAGAGACAAACACAGACAAAGAGAGAGCGAGAGAGAACAACAAAGAGACAGAGAGAGAGAGAGAGAGAGAGCGGCAGAGAGAGAGGCAGAGAGAGAGAGAGAGGCAGAGAGAGAGACAGGGACAGATCAACAACTTGTAAAATAAAACAGAAATATTTTGGAAGTCTTGCCCGTGACACACTTCAGTATTGCTTTAATTTTAAAGGAATGATAAGAATCAATCATACAGAAAACAGTGCATACAGATACAAGTGCATTTTAAAGATGATCGAACAAGATGAGAAGCCATTTCAACTACATGTAACTCCCATGTAAAGCACGTACATGGAAAATCGGAATCCTCCCTATTAACACAGATTCAGACTAAACAGGTTTTAATTTGTCCTCAGCTTAATTCACCCGCCTCCATCATTTCAAAGCCAGCTGGAATGTGCGCATTAAACAGTTCCTTCGACGAAAACTCGGCTAATCTGTGCGTGATTCCGCACCTAATAAGTTGCAAGAGGCCATAAAGGTTTCAGCTGGAGAAAACAATTCAAAGTACAGAGTGAGGCTGGGTGGTTTGATCACATTATCATAACATATTACATCACTGTCGTCTTTTCTGAGTGTGTTGTGGAGAGAGACTGACCAGCTGCACTTAAAGCTTTATGAGAATAACTGGTCCTATGGAGGTGGATGTAGTGACGGATAGTAAAACACTGGAAAAATGAAAGTACTCGTAACTTAGAGCAGCTCAGATTTGAAACTACTGGTACATTTAGTCTGTTTAAATTGACCAAACCCTAAAAGTGATAGTAATAGAGCTGTCTGTATATGAGCTGGACCAATCAAAAACATCCAAACAGCCATGGGTCACACACATGACAACACAACCACACTAAACGCTAGTGTCAAGGCAAAAACGGTGGATATTCTTAACCAAATTTACAAAAATAGTTGCAATTTAAAGACCCCAAATATCTTGAAATTAAAAAAAAAATCGAAACCCATTTTAATGAAAGATTTTACTGCTTTAGTAATACTCTAAAAATCTCGGTCCAAACAGTCTATATATAAGCAGTTTCCTCTGGGAAGGGCATTCTGACACGGAAATGAAGAAAAACTTGATATTGAGATTCGCTGTTTCTGTGATGTCACAAAACACTGAGATAAAGCTATAAGGCGTGTTTCAGTTTCACACACAGGACACAATCAAGGGCAGCCAATCACAGGAGAGGTCATTTACATATACGTTTTAAATCTCACTCTTACTGATACACGTGAACATTTCTTGTGATATGACTGTGAAATCCATGCTGAACAGTGATGGTTAACACGTGAATCCTATTTTTTCACTGTATTTTAAACAGTGAGTCCAGAATAATAGACTCATTAAAGGCTATTACTGTAAATAATCTGAATCTGTAAATGTAGCGCAATCATTCTAGTTCACGATAAGGCATATTCAGTACTGAAACTGTTCTTTAGTCCAAGACTCGGCTTAACTTGTGTCTGTGTCACTCCTTAGGCTTGTGAAAGGACACTAATAAAAGAGAAAACCGAGGGATGTTTGAAAAGTTTCTGCACTTTTATATTCTGGTTGGAAACGGTGAAGTCTGGTAGCTGTGATTGGGCGTGTCTGAGAGCTCAGCTTCATCTGATTTCCACCTTTATGGAGCTACAAGAAGATTTGATGATGATGTGAAAGCAGCACTGCGCTTTTTGCTGATGCCATTAAAAAGTATGACACTGGAAAAGCGGCATCACAGAGGAAGGACGATAAGTGATGCAATCTGTTTTTGACATTCTTAATAAACAAGAGCTAAAATAGTGCAGAAACCTTTTAAATATCCCTCGTAGACGCGTATGCAGCCCACAGGCAGACACTGAGTAACTCTCTGAATCTGGATCAGTGTTACACCGTGTTTGAGTGAAGGGAAATCTTTACTGCTTCCTACGTCGTCAATAAAGGTCGATACAGGGGTCACAGGCGAAGGTGCAGGTGCAGGAAAGCTCAGCAGGAACTGATTTGGTCTCTTCAGTCAGTCTGTTCTTCTTCTCCTTGTGCGCTCTTTCTTTGTTCTTGTTCGTGGCGACTCATGTGGTCATAAATTAGCCGTCGGTGTGTCGGTGACTCTGCGGCCTTTTCCCGCGATGGGCCGATCTCTCTCCTCCCACAGAGTCACTCCATCACACGCACAGATCTGCTTAGAGTTCTGAAACAGGCCTGAGGATCGAGCGATGATCCCACACGCCAACCTGAGAGAGAGAGAGAGACAGACAGAGAGAGAGAGAGAGCGCGAGAGAGAGAGACAGACAGAGACAGAGAGAGAGAGAGAGAGAGAGAAAGAGAGAGAGAAAGATAGAGACAGAGAGAGAGAAAGAGAGAGAGAGAGCAAGACAGAGACAGAGAGAGAGATTGAGAGATATAACACCAGGTCCAAATTACACAAGAACATGTTTATTTGCATGTAAATGACATACAATAAATAACAAAAACAAACAAACAAACAAACATTTCCCATCTAGTAGTGGTGCATGCAGAAAGCTAAACAATATATCTGTAGGCATACACACACACACACACACACACACACACACTCACACTCACACTCACACACTCACACTTCATCTTTTTAAATGCCCGATGTGTTTTCCAGAGCCAAACTTGAAAGCAGTGCCAAAGCTGGAGGCCATTTCAAGCCTAACTGTGCTGTAAATTTCAAATTTCAAAACTTTACAACACAAAACGGCACATCATAATGTGTGGTAGTGCCTGTTTGCACAGCTGGGACCCCGAGTGCAGTGCAGAGACTGTTACATGCCGTAGTGGACATATAAGGTATGTGGACGGCCTGAAAAAACGTGGCCAGTGAAGTACAAGCTAAGTGTTTGTAATGAAGTGGATGGCGAGTGTATTCAGTAATGATTTACGACTGGGTGAGATGACCCAGAGGTGGCCGGTTCTCTAACGCAGAGCAGATTAATGAATAAATAATTGACCATATGGCAACCCGAAACGTCCTTGCACACACACACACACAGGCAAGCTCACGTATGCCCGAAGTGAGCCAGTGTCGAACTGCTGAAACGCAAACCAGCTGTTTAAATGTCTAGAGTAAAAAGCCACAGGAAAAACAAAGAGTGAAGGCTAACTAAACGCTACGCTAATTTTTCAGCTGCTGTTAAAAGCCGGCCTGCCCTGAGCAGAAAGGCATCTGGTGCCTGGACTTTTCCTCCTGACAGACGCCTCAAAGCTGTTTGGCGGCCACAAAACGGTCACAAGCATTGACTCACCCCTGGCCAGCCCTGGGACAAGAAGGGTCAGGCAAGCCAACCATCATGAATCTCTGGGCTCAAGGGGTCAAATGAGGGCAAACACACACACACACACACACTTCGTTGAAGACTTTTACAGATAGAAAGTGTTCAAGAGCCCAAGAACGTACGTATAAGTGTGTGTGTGTGTGTGTGTGTGTGTGTGTGTGTGTCTAGGTGTCATATAAAAGCAGCAAACTCCACCCTGTAGACTTTGAACAGGATTATATAACCAATTACAAACTCTCTTCCAGATGACCCTCGAATCCTAGATATTACAGCCGAAAAGGAAAATCATGATCACGCCCTTTTTTTAAAACCTCAGTCAAGTTGAATGGGTTTAAAATGAAAAAAGCCAGTTTGTACAGAAAACCCAGAAAGGTCTTGACTCTTAAAGGGCAATTCTACTGAGTTTTCAAATACAGGGGGTCCTCGAGTTGCGACACAGATCCATTCCTTTGACAGTGAATTTTGGTGTAAGTCGAAACACACCCTAGCCTGAGTCACTTACGCCAACAGTGTAAGTCAAGTGGGAGTGGAAGTGAGCATTGTAAACTCAAGGACCTCCTGCATATCTGCATAGGATGCCCCCCCACCCCTTAATCTGTACTAATTCTTACCATTTCAGAATTGCTCCCAGCAATAGTGATTTGTTGCCCAATCCTAGTCTCCTTGAGTTCCAAGCCCACCTAATGCATCTAACCCAGGTTATACAGGCCTTCAACAGCATCCAAATATTTGAGCCAATTGTGCTCTGAACTCTCCAGAACCAACTGACTTAATGAAATGGTAATAAATATGGTGCATGAGGTCTGAGGCATTGTTTATTATAGGTCTGAGGTAAGGTTTTTGTATTTTTGAAGTTAGGATCACTGATTATCTTGGATAGTAAATAAAATGCTATATTGTGGACATTGCTAAATCTGGTTAAAAAGGTTAAACACATGTTTTGGGGCAACATGCTTTACTTTGGTATTCAGTGTTCCTGTGATTATTTTACACTAGAACCACCAAGGGGGTCATTTTTACCTCCTGGCGTTTTCAAATGCTTGTAGTTCTGTTGAAACCCCGACATCTTTAAGTTCATGTTTTTTCCTAAAATGGCTTTATTATTAATCATCTAGCGGTTTTGGTGAGAATGTGATAAAAAGAAAAATGAAAAAAAGAAAAAGAAAACATTTATACCTAGAACCGCCGAGGGGTCATTTTTACCCCTCATTTAGATCACCATAAACAGCCCCTCCGGCTGCTTCCAGTTGCTTAGCAACGCTTGACACTTGTCATGTCATCCGACCATGACGGCGCACCATCGATTAAAATACTGCGAAATTTAAGACAAAAATATTTTAAACACTTATTTTGCCAAGCCTTCATTATTCTTTAAAAAAAGAAGACAGGAATGAGCCACTTCACAGCATCTAAAAATTACATCTTAGCATCGCTGACGCTATTGCATCATTTTGATCCCCCTTGGTGGTTCTAGCATAACTGGCTTGCTTTTCATAGATCACCTTGAGGGAAGTGATGCGATGTAAGCTTGTGTGGTGTATAAATGTATAGAGTCGGTTTGTTTGAGATTGAAGGTATGTGGATGGTATCCAGGTACACTGTGGGAATCACGGTCTACAGCTGGGGCTTCATATCATTGAATCTCTTGGAGAAGCTTGCTGATCTTGGACAAACCCCTACAGATCTGGACTCCGTGGGCTTCCAGGTCCACCATGCAAATCCAAAGCCACCTGGTCTTCATCAAACATTATATAATGCACTCCTTGGTATCCTGAGGCAAAGCAATCAAGTCCACCTGCATAAGGAGCTGTTTGGCAGGGCATCTTTGGGGCCCCTCGTGGGGAACAGTGTGACCAGTTGCCCTAGAGGACACGAAGAAAAGATCCTGGCAAATGTTTAGCAGGTAAAAGGAAAAAGAGTCCTTATTGCAAATCCATATCTCCATACTCCCCGGGAACAATTTCCAAGATACTCTTGTAGAGAATGGGGTCTTTCTGCTTGATCCTGGCTCTAACAGTACACTGTAGGGATCCTCATGTGTTTGGACACTTGCAGCGTGGAATCAACCAGACAGGTTCTGCTCCAATGAGGACTAGCACTCTGGAAAATGCTCATCAAATGCATCCAGAGACTCGGTGGAGAAAACAGGAGCCCTGGTTAACACCTAGAAGTGCAACCAAAGGTAAATTACCATCATACAGCTAAACAACTGCTTCCGGTCCTGGAGAGTGGCTGAGCGAAAGAAGGGCAAACGGCAAGCTTGTAGGAGAACAAACACTGGTTCTAGACACTGTTTTTTTAATTGTTGAAATAAGATTTTACTGATACACTCTGAATTCTACAGGTTAATTCTCATATACTCCTTTATGTTTCCTCTCATGGACAAACACCAAAGATATAAAAGAAGGAAAGTTCAATGAGGAAGAAGGGGAGCTAGAGAGAGAGAGAGGAACATATTGTTCCACATTGGAATTTCCTATAATTCATCGTCCACAGCAGCAGATCTGCTGACCAAGCTGTCCTCTCCAGCTTTGCCCAGGGTTGAATGCGGAGGTCTGCTTCAGATGGCTACTGTGTCTGTGCCACAAGTCTACCGCCACACTTTCAAAAGCTAGATTGATTAGATTGGACTCTGGCTGGTCATAGAGCCATATCGGTGGGCTTTAATCTAAGCCAGAAGTCTCCAAAAGTCTAGAGAAAGCTGCTCCGGGCCTGATGTCGTGAAGTATTTCTCAAGGGGAGAGAGAAGTGGGCGAGAGAGGGCAAATGCCACCACGACTTTATGACGTCTTTAACAGGACGTTTTCACCTCGATTCCTGCAATGGGTACCCTAAAGAGTCAGTGCGGCACCAATACATGTTACATGTACCCGTAGGTAGGGAGGACTTTTATTTTGATATTTTATGCTGTAGGTCGCCATTACTGCCTGCTGTTGTCTCGCAAGAGTATCAGGAAGTAACCTTTGGTCTCATTGCTAATTGGTGGCACCATTTAAATCGCGCTGGTCTGCATTGTGCTGAGGGCTTCTATGGTGGAAAACCTGGTACATAGTTAAAGGGTTTTCCATGCTTTGAAAACAGTGTGCAGAGTGGGTGTTATAGGCTAGGGGAAGCAACATGGCAGCTCTACAAAAACGTTGGGTAGCATGATTCTGGGTCCCCTAAGGTATTAAAGAGACTGCTACTGCTATCAGAACTGCTATGAGTGGGTTGTGGTAATGGCCACTGTTTTCTCCACGATTCTGTTTTTTTTACTGTATGGGTTTGAGGTTGTGATTTTTGACTGGGTTGCCAGAAGTTAGTAATCTTACCTCTTAAGATTCAGTAATACTCTTTGCATGGTCCGTAGGCTATTTATCCACTGGCTCTCCTATTAACCTTTGATTTTGTGGAACACCATTGTTTGAGTTGTGTGGATTTGTATCTATTTTTGGTTTTCTTTATTTTGTGATGGGTTTATTTCATTTATTGCTGTGTGAGGTGTGATTGGATTTATTCCAATAACAGGATTATAGGAGAATGCCAAGGGATAGCACTATTTCATGGAACCACAAAACTATGATAGAAGTTTGCATAGTGCCTTGTTAATGCCACTTAAGCTGACAAAGGAGTGTAATTAAAATATGCTTGACAAGTAACTATTACTCGTTCCACACCGTCCCAAATCGTTTCTGTGTGTCCCCACATTTCCATCAGTGGTGTATAGCAGGAAAGTCACACATGGATACTATAATTAGTTTCTGAAAGGTACCTTTCTCAGTTTACATCCATTAAATGCTACCAAGCTGGTAGGGTAAGGGGGTAACATGCTTCCTCAAGACACAGAAAGTGTCAAGTCATCTTTACAAACTGCCAATAATCCAGTGGCTTTGGTCCGCACAATATAGGGAAACTTTACCAAAAGTACATTTAAAGACAAACAATCCACTCCCACACGCCAGGTTATCACGCAACAACAATTCCCCAGGAGACTTTTAGCCTCCTGGCTGTAGTTTTGGCTCCCTCTTTTATAGAAGAATGGCTTGTAGCTCCCCACATTGCCCTCTTTAGGCCAGGAGGATAGAATAATAGAACACGAAGTGCTCAAGACCATTATGCAATGTCTACATTGCATGCATTGTGAAGCAACTGTTGGTAATCTGACAGACACAGTAACAGAGTAGCTATGCTGAGCATTATGAGCAGAGTTGCATTGCAGTCTTGGTCAGAAAACAGGTTCTCACAACCTGTAAAATAGGTTTTTAATTATTAATTACAATGAAATGTACACTGGTTGAAGTTTGTGATGATGCAATCCAGTTGAACTTGCTTCCTTCCTCCTTTGACTGCAACTGCCAGACGGAGGCTCTCTAGTCAATGCTGAGTCACTGTATTAGAACAACCTTCTCACCCACCTTTTGTTCAGAACTTAAGAACTGAGGTATAATGGAACTAAATGGATGGATTAAACCACAATGTTTATGGAGGCATTAGAGGAGGATGTTTCTACCTCCATACACCAACTATCCACAACAATTAAACCACTAGCAGGTGAAGTATAGACCTATAACTATCTCAAGGGCCAAAATTATGGGAGAACACATAAAAAAATGTAAGGGTTGACCAGTGTGCACGGCAAGAATAGAAGAATGTGGCCTGCTCTGATGAATCACATTTTCTTTCATGATCACACTTTAAAAAGCAACAGTACAGTAATCTCCCTCTTTTCACAAGAGTTACGGTCCAAGAATACTCGCGTATAGTGAAAAAACATGTTTTGTTTTGGTTAAAAAAATGCCTAAAATGCCTATTTTTATAGTATAAACCCTAAATCTGCCCACACATCTGCTCCCAGAACACTTTAATTTCATAATAAACACAGTTTAAACTCATTACCCTTAAAGAATCAGAATCAGAAACCTTTATGGCTTAAAAAACGTTAACATTAACGGTTAGCATTAGCAGCGTGCCATAACAAACACTAGTATACAAAAGAAAGGTTGAAATAACTCTCTCTACCCACATGTTTAGACAGGGAACAGCTTATTAATACTGAGATAGCTGTTGAAAATTGGGGGGGGGGTTAAAACACTAAAATAAGAGAACAAGACACGGAGCAGTCATGCTACATGCTGCAGCAGTCTCTTCTTCTTCTCCTTTTTATGGCGGTTGACAACTTTTCAGTGTATTTCTGCCACCGCTGGACTGTTGGAGGTACTACAGTTCGGTTTTCAGAAAACCAATCCATGTTAGACTGAATCCACAAATGCTGATCCACGTAAAACTGAGGGGTTACTGTATTCCCTAATAGCAGAGTCGTCTTTCAGCAGGATGATGCAGTAGCTTGAAGAACATCAGAAAACGTTCAAGATGTTGACTTGGTCTCCAAATTCCCCAGGTGTCAAACCTATGTGATGTGTTGGACAAACTAGTCTAATCAATGGAGGCAACACCTCACAATTTCCAGGACTTATAGGATCTACTGCTGCAGAACCACAACACACCTTCAGAGGTCTTTTGGAATCTATGCCTCAATTTTTTCAGAGCTGTTTTGGCATTGCGAGGGGGACTTTCACCACATTGGGCAGATGGTTTTATTGTTACGCACCCACCAAGCAACATTATACAGAGGAAAATAAGAAAATAAGTCGTTCGTTATTTTTGGACAAGAACCTTTCTCAGCTTTGGCCAAACAATACGTTTGTTATTTATCAAACAATACCTGCGAAAAGACTGAGGGTCAGAACACATTCCATGACGACTAGGGATACGATCACTAGCCAATTCAGAACCTGTCTGTTCCTAACAAATCAAAGCTTGTGTTGCTTCCACGGGAGAATTTCAAATAACATTTGACACAATATGTGGACCTGAACGGCACCAAAAGCTATTGATTTAGTGAACGTGTTTGCCTCTCTCTCTACCATCTGCTCCGGTGGAGATTTTCCTTGGAGTTTTAAACAAAAGGAATAACTAAAACTAACTCATCTTCCAAAAGACATCACTTAATCAGGCCTGGAGTGGGATCTTACACCGGGGACTCTGACGGGATGTCGACCGCCAGCACTCTGTCATGTCCAGGGCCTGATTGTCGAAACAGACCGAATACGGAGCAAGTGAATCCTCTAGCTTTCTCCCACCTGATGGGATCTGCAGCCACGTTCTCGCCCCGCCAAACTCACTGGCTGCCACCGAAGCCACGAGGATCAAATCCCGCACCGGCGCTTCCAACCTCAGAACTTGGCAAAGCCTGGAGACTTATGCTTGAAATTACCACTTGGCTCAATGGAGAAGGACAGTTGCTGCTGCAGTGTTTTGAGGGCCATGATGAAGGTTTTAGAGATGTTGTATATTTGATTTGCGGGAATACTTGAGTCGCTTCCACTGCACGTATTACACTGATACACATGACTCTCCTGATTAGAATTCAGAGCATTGGAACTCGTGAAGACACAACCTCTGACTGAACAATGGCATTGTTACCTAAATCAGAAGTCATCATTTAATGCCTGAGCATGTTCCACCTTGTTGGAGTCTGCAGATCCTGACATCATATTCAAAACAGCACTGCGCTGACATTGGAAAATTACAATATTTGTTGTTTCCTGTTATGAATTTATGTAGGTCTTCTTATCAAATTCCATGATGTGACAAACATCAGCTTGGCATCCATGTTTTTCCACTGGATCAGAGCGAAAGAGAGAGGATTCCATCATTCCACAATTAATCAGCCAAAGGCAACTGTGTGGACAGAAACTGACCAATGAGTAGAACAAGAATTTCTTTCTTCCCTGCATGAACATATCCAGAACTCAACTGGTAATGAGCTGATTAATTGGATCAGGTCTGCTGGGAGCAAGGAAAACAGAATCTGTGCCGGATGCAGGGGTTTCCAAACTTATTCCACACCAGGCTTTAGATTTTCACAAAGCAGGAGAACCAGTGACCAGTTGTTTTGACCCTTAGAACATGGTTATATTTACTGAAATCAGAGTTTACTGATACACCCTGAGTTCTGAGAGTAAACACCGGTTCTAGACTGTTTTACACCGGTTATATTTACTGAAATCAGAGTTTACTGATACACCCTGAGTTCTGAGAGTAAACACGGGTTCTAGACTGTTTTACACCGGTTATGTTTACTGAATCAGAGTTTACTGATACACCCTGAGTTCTGAGAGTAAACACGGGTTCTAGACTGTTTTACACCGGTTATATTTACTGAATCAGAGTTTACCGATACACTCTGTGTTGAGAAGGTTGCGCCGCACTACATGTCCCTGGCCTTGTAGGTACGGTAGGCGCAGTGGGGAGTTAGGATTTTAAATAAAGCATCTGGTGTGATTTTTGTGTCCTAGACTGGAAAAGTCAGGGTTTTGAGTCTGAACCCACATTGGCCTTGTCCTGTACCCCATTGTGGTTCTGTGTTTATGATTCCTCATCTCCTGCTGATTGACAGCAAATATGGTTGTTTGACACACATAGCATTACGGACAGACTATTTGGCAAGTCTGCTTTTCATTTAAACAATAAGGGTGGGGGGGTTAGCACAGCAAAGTTATGTAACCATGAAGAGCCTAGTGGTGAGCTGTCTTGTGATGTTTCGAGTGACTGTGTGCTACATGTTGGCCCATAACTCAGGGGTCCCATTGATGAGTAATCAGAGTAGGTGTTTTCATGGGAGCAATTTTGAGAGGTTTATGGAAGAAAAATAAAAAACTTGACACATTCTAAGTTTTTCAGGCTGCAGATTAATCAGGATCAAAAGATGCGAGTTCCTCGGTTGCACCTCTGGACTGAATGGCTCACCGACGGCTCGGATTGCATAAGAGGCCATGTTCGAAACAGCTAGCGCGCACAGCTGTGTCCACCGCAGCTCAGTCACGTGGAGAGACATGGAAGCCAACGATGCAGAGGATCTCCCGAAACTTAAACCAAATCCTAGCGGAAGGCTCTGATGTGAGCTTCAAAGGGAAGCAAACCCCAAAGGCTAAAGCAAGGACAGACCAAACACTCATACTCTACAGTGTTGAATCTAATTTCAGGAAATTCATAACCGTATCTACAGCTGGCATGATGACAGCCTTGCATAAGCAGGCCTCAAGTCTTCTTTTATGGCTCCAGCAGCAGCTATGATGTTTGGAAGGAAGGAAGAGCTGATATGTTGATATTTCTGGCCAAGTCGATGCACATAATACCCTCTCAGGACTGCAAGCAAGCACGGATCTGGCAGATTGTCCCTCCTTACACTCTCCTGGAGGCCGGACATGGGAAAATGATAAAAGCCTTGCCCATGCGTGCGTGCAGATAAAGGAAACAGGCCTCAAACGTTGTTCTGTGCCTGCTTTCAGTTCCAGGTCTTGCATCAGAGTTCTGGACCATCTTCTGTAATGCACTGGCCATAGGACCACTGGGATGGCTCGCAAAAACTTCCCTCCTATGAAGAAGGTTTGTGCAGACTCGGCATGAGTGGACGTTACACATTTGGCTCATGTGGTCACTATTATGTTGCAACCACACTGGGACGATGGCTGGAAGAGAAAGTTGTCCAGTCTGAAAGAAACAAGTTCCCCAGTAGAGGAGACCTAGCCAATGCTGTGCAACAGTAGACTAAATGTTTTGAATGCTTGTGCTGGAGTGGCCTGAATTCTTCATCATTTCAGTACTCCAGGGGTTCTACACTGATTTGAACTGATCAAAGTCATGCAATAAGAAGTATTCCTTAGCACAGCTATCGGTATTTGACTATCATTTCAGACTTGTTCCCCATTTGAGTGGCTCATGAGTGATATATTTTTTTAAGTGTTCATCCTGTTTTCTGAAGATTGGAGTCCTTCATCACGATGCTAGTCAATGCAGGCGTTTGCAACAGAATTGGAAGTTAATGTTCTCCTTCAAGCATGTTGAGTCAACCAACCTGGCTTTAAAATTATGCTTCATGTGTAAGCACATGCTAGCCTTCAACCCTCAACCTCATTAATTGATTTGTATTCATGGTGTTTTTATTGAAATGTAATTTATTTATAATTCCCATGTCCCTCAAGCATTACATGCAAACCCTGATATGAGATTTTTCCCTGCAACATTCAGGGACATTTTCTGATGATAAATAATTCTGCACCTTAATTTATACAGTTTTTCCACATATCTCAAAGGCAGCTGATCGTGCTGCATTCAAGACACGTAGCATATTTAAAAAATGGAGCTACAGAGCTAACACTAGAAGTCAATACTCCCCCAAAACCTCTCGCGACTCGATTAAAAGCCTTACAGAGGAAAGTTTGGGTGACTGTTGACCTCTAATGTTTGTTAGCCTCACATTGACCCCATTTCAGTGTTATCTGACACACAACAAAAAATGATATAATAGTTCATCTAACTAACACAACCATTTGGCAATGGTCTCTAGGATTAACCGCAGATTTCAAAATTGTGTCCAAGACATGAGTCCTACTGATCAAGGCTCTCTGTTGTTCTTGCCTCACTCTGTCCTTAAAGGAAGTAAAGAAGTGTTGCAGTGTAGGAGTTTGGGTCTGACATGCCCTGGTCTGAGCCAAAAAGCCCCTATAAATCTACGCCTCAATAAATCCTCACGGACCACAGAGCTGGCTCCAGAGCCAGGCCTGGCTGAGGCTTCCAAAGGGAGAAGGATCTGGACCCTTCACTTTAATAAGCCACAGCTGGGGAGCAGGTACACACACATGTGTTTCCTGAGTCCAGCAGCAGCATGTCTGATACTCGCCCCGAGGCTGGGCGCTACATGCGTGTAATGAAGATAACAAACACAGCAGGCGGACGGTTACGCTACACAGCCCTGTCTGTGATTAGGGGGCCCCGCAATATTTCTCAGTGTGGGTTAGGAGAGTGTGCATGTGCATCATCTCCAACCCAACCACCACCAAAATAATGTGCATGTTTGTTGTTCTGTGACCCACACATAAATATACAGTAAACCCTCAGCATTTGCGGATTTAGTCTAACGCAGATTTTTTTCTGAGAACCGAACTGTATTACCGCCACCGCTGGACTGGTGGTGGTAATACAGTTCGGTTCTCAGAAAAAAATACTGAAAAGTTGTCAACTGCCATAAAAAGAAGAAGAAGCTGCTGCAGCATGTAGCATGGCTGCTCCGTGTCATGACCTCGTATTTTAGTCTTTTAACCCCCCCCCTTTTCAACAGTTATCTCAGTCTAAACATGTGGGTAGAGAGAGTTATTTCAACCTTTCTTTTGAGTCTTTGCACGCTGCTAATGCTAACTGCTAATGCGCTAATGCTAACCACTAAAAAAATTTTAAGCAATAAAGTTTTCTGAATTTGATTATTTATTTACCTTTACATTTTTTAAAGGGTAATGCATTAAACTGAGTTTAAAATGTTCAAAACAATTTAAAGCATATTTAGGGTTTACACTATAAAAAAACACAACGCATTTTTTCATTTTACGTGGGTGCTCTTGGAACGTAACAGACTGTACACACTCACTGTCCACTTTAGTAGACCTTGATCTGGGTTTTGAAGCCTGTCTACAAGAGGACCTGTTACTCAACCCAAGCCTCATAAGGCCTGGCAAGATGTTTGTGTTCTGGGAATAATTCTGAACAATTTCGCTCATTCAGGGTTCTCAAAAGGCGTAAATATCATTATCATTATCATTAAGAATGACAGCAATGCACCAACATGACACCCTATTTTATTTATACAGCAGTGTTAATTTTGTTTTATAGTTTGCAGTGCCTTGTAGTTTTAACTGTACTCTAGCTAAAATGTGTGCATTCATTTTCTTCTTCTAAGAGTACCCATGATATGAGTTGCCAGGTCAATGTTGGGCTAGTTTTTAGAGGTGTTTTTATACTCATCTGTGCATATCTTGCAGTGTGAGCACTTGTACATGTAACAGGTCTAGGGTAACGTGATTGCTGGACCATATTTCAAAATTATATAATTTTCTTATAATTAGTTGATGAAAACTGTCATTTTTAGTTTGTTTTCTCGTTTTTGGCTGCAGCAAAAATAAACTATTAACACTTTTTTATTTTATTATTGCATTTATTATATTAGTTGTATCTACATAACAGGGCTTTCTAAGTGGCCGGTGTGCGTGTGTGGAGTGGTGAAAGATGCAAGATTGTGTTTCGGAGAAAAAGGGGGATGGATGTTTTGTCTCGGATAGTTTTGGCTCACTCGGCTAAGCCTTCTGCAGCCTGTTGATGCCTCTAGAGGCTCGATAAATTACAGCACTGAGGTCGGAGAAGGTGACAAGCTGGGCCTCTGATCTCTTACATACAAAAACAGATAGAGCCTAATGAGCAAACCTGCAACAGGACTGTTTCCCTCCCCTGCTGGAGCCAGGAGAGAAAGACATTGATGAATATGAGAGGGAGGGAGAATTTCATTTAGACATTTAAAGACAGAGGACAGGAATCTGTTCGGTGACAGCAGAGTCTTCAGGGTGCAGGAGAGTTTTCTTATAAACAGGGCTGAAATTTACACTAAATGTTGCGTAAAAATCTCGGATTCTGCCCTTCCCACATCAGAATCAGAAGAGGTTATTGATCCTGGAGGAAATTGCATGTCTATACAGCACAGGTTCTCCACTTACAGGGCTGTATATCAGTGAGCATGGGTGGCATAATGGGCAGTTGTCTTAAATATACCCATGAGTGGGCAGTGTAGGCTGCAAACTAGTGCCTGAGTTCAGTAATAAAATACAGCCGCAGAACAAACAGCGGTGAACAAGCAGGAGTCTGGGCCATAGAGAGGGAGATGTTCGGACAGTCAAAAATGATTATTCAGTGCAGATATACATCAAAACAAAGCATCCACCAGAGATGGGGACTCGAGTCTGAGACTCCGACTCAAGTCGCACTTAAGTCGCACTTAAACAAAGACTTGTGACTCGCCCCGGTGTCCCATTACTTTTGTCCGAGGTCAGCTAATAATGGTTTTCGAAGGGTTGTTGGAAATGGTTCACCGAGCCCCATCTAACTGTGGAGTTTCACATTTAGAGTGAGAGATATATTTTTTATATTTAACATTTAGATTTAAGATCATTTAAGGCAAATCCATGTTGGTGAGGGCAGATCACGCAGCCCCACCCCCTGCTAAGTAGCAGCCAATTGGAATCATGGGACGTGGCTAATTAGCATATCTTCTAAACATTTAGGGCTCAACATTTACAGCTCAAACATCCCACATTTAGAGTTTGTAAACATTGCCCCTCAAAGACATGAGACTAGACTTTGACTCGGTAAAAATGACTTGTGAACATCTCTGGCATCCACTGGTAGCCCCAGGTAGCAAGCAACCTTTGTCATAGGCCTTTTGGACACTGTTTTTACTGTGGTATTGACGATTACGTGATCAGTTCACTTAAATTTCAAATAGCCGGGCAACTAGTAGAAATTAATAGTCACGCAACCCTGAGCTGGGGATGTTTCCTGGCAACATGGATGGAACCGGCAGGACACGTGCTGATAGGGTCCAACCCCCATCGCTCCCAGTCAACACAAATTTCGTGGATCAACAGAAAACTCACTCACCCATCCCCCATTCAACAAAACTCACCTAGAGTTGGCAAACTGAACAGTTTTTTTTTCATTCACACTTCTCTGGATGTTTGTTCTCAGGTTCGTAGGCATCCTAGTGGCACAGTCGGACTGAAATCATATTTGATATTATTAACTATCATAATAAAATGCATATTTATTCCCTATAATGGTGAACTGTAAGCGAGCGATAGGCCGAAAAGGAGAGGGATGAGAACCCCAATGCTGTTCACTCCTTTTAAATTCCAGTAAAAAGACTTACTTCCAAGCCAAAATTCTGTTTGCTTCTGGTTTTGTGAACCATTCACATTTACAATTTTTTATTTTACAAGACTGAGCGGATGTGTTGGATCTGTTAACAGGTGCTCGAGTGTTGCAGAGTCTTCTTTTTGTTTTGGGGCAATGTGGTTAGCAAAAACCCCCGGAAATCCAAAATTATTCATAAGCACCGCCAGGCTGAGGGCTTAAGGGTATTTCCTTTCTTTATTCCTCCTGTACCAACCACGGTTATTAATACCTCATTTCTCTCAAGAAGAAGAAAAAGGGAGGCGAGAACAGGATAAACTGACCAAAGGACATGTTATACCATGAACCCAAATACCAGTCGCGGTTGCAGCTTCACCCATCTGAAGCTAGATAAATGGTATAGGCCTAATGCTGTCACTTATTAGAAAGAGTTCAGGGCAAATTTAATGGTCCATGCCAAAGCGCTGGCAAAACGCCATTCCCAAGAGTGGGTGGACAGCTGGTCTTTTTGCCAAATTGATTTTAGCTGCTTTTCAGGTATACTAAATAATCGAAATCTCTCTGCCAGACCTGCTGTTTGTTTGCCTCTAAAAGATCAAAACAAGTAAAGACTGGGTCCATAAATTGTTCACAATAGTTGTGAATGGAAGAGGTTACTGCCTCTAAAAGCTCACTCATAGAGAGGCATTACACAAGTTGCTTACAAATACTTTGGCTAATCTCTGAGATTTTGTTTTTTATCACAGTTTTGACAAGTTTTGGCCTAAGACATGTTCTCCATGGACATACCCGGTTCTAGACGGGGGCCCCTGTAGAATTGCTCCTGGCCCCTGTTGCGGCCCCTGCACTGAACAGCCAATGATTTAAATATTAATTTCTTATCACCACATGCTCAGCTCGAAGAACGGAACTAACGCTCTGTGTGTTCTAGACGGACTGCTTAAAGCGCTACACACACGTGCTGAATTGTAAACTACGGTTGTAATAGCGAACGGCTGGAGCCCTGAATGGACTAACTTTCTATTTTTTCTACTCACTACAGTGAGACGATGACGGTGTGATTTCATGATGTGAAAAAGAACTGGAATGAAAATAAATGAAAAGCTAAATAAAAAGAAAACTTATACCATCACCATCATTCTATATGAACAATAAGAAGCCTTAGTGTTTGTGCTCAGTAGGCCTTCAATATGGATACTGTCCAAAATGGTGAGAGAATATTAGAAACAACAGGGCGGTACATCAGAGAGGAGTAACAGCGGTTGAAATCCGATGCTTCTTCACAATAAGTGGACAATCCATCGTACCTGAAAAAAATAGGCCTGTTGGTTGGAAACCTCTTAATTTATGTTATAAAACAGGCCAGAGTGAGTCTGACTAGTGCTGCTGCGGTCATTTTTCTGGAACAGCTTTTATTTGAGAAGCTTCAGGTGTTCAAATGGGAACTAATGGAAGTTTGGGCTCTAAATTGCCCAACTGCTTGGGATGCAGCTGAAAGCATCAAAATCACCAGGATTAATGGTTTAATTGTCATTTTGGTCATTTTATTGCATTCTCAATCTTCAAATTAGCAACCTTGGTTGGTAGCTTGACTTATGTATATAGGGCGGTGGTGGCGTAGTGGGTAGGATACTCGCCTCTAGACCAAGAGGTCATGGGTTCAAATCCTACCTTCAGCACACCACCACTGGGTTCCTGAGCAAGACCCTTAACCCTGAGTTGCTCCAGGGAGACTGTCCCCTGTAGGTAGGGAATGGAAGTTGCTTTGGATAAAAGCGTCTGATAAATGCCATAAATGTACTGACAAACAGCTCCATAAAAAAATAAATAACTGCAGTTTATTTTTTAAATCAATAGCTCTATGAGAATGACAACCATGAACCTGATTATTATGGGTTTAAGGACAATATATTTTTTTGGAAATTTGGAGAAAAAGCTGAGTTCAATACTTGTAGCTATAAAAGATAAAACCTGAGGAACAGCATTTTTGCAGTGGTCACTTATTTTATTCTGGAGCTGTAGAAAGATACACCACGCCTTCCTGCACCAGTAACAACCAAAAACTACCAAAACTAGACCCTTTGGCACCAGACAGATGGCCGGTGGAAAGAACACGGGCCGGTTTCCTGCTGCCAAAACATTCAGGAGCTTTGTGCAGTGAAAATTTTCTTGTTAGAAAACAGCATTCAGGTCCAGACCTTCGGGCTGGTGCTTAGGCTCTGGCCTTTCCATCATTTTGTTTAGCCCCCTCCTCCCCACACGCCTCGGTGAGGACACTGCTGGAGTCCCATGTGAACAATCTGCTTGGGCTTGAACGGAGCACTCTTTAAACCAATATGTCCTACAGATGATGACACTGTAGAGGGTGCGCTTTGTGGTATTAGCATATTTTCCACTACACCCCATGTTTTCCATGGCGTTTGGTTTACGACACCGAAACGAGCGAACAAAATGTCACAAGCTGAGAAAGCAATTGAGATTAATGACAAAAACGGAGCTCGGTGAAGCCAGGCGGCTGTGGCGCACAACGCCCTCTTCCTCGGCTCTCTTGAAAACCTCAGGCCCCTGGGGTCGCTCCAGAGAGCAGCGTGATTGGCGTTGGAACGGAGCTCCGAGGGTGTGCTAATTGGACAAACAATGGCGAGCCAAGCCAAGCATGCCGGGAAGGAGCCCGTACACAGCGCAGGACCACAAAGAGACGGAATAATATCCGTTTATTACCCCGACACCTCGGGAGAAAAAGTGAGGGAGTGCTAGGCAGCGGGAAATGACTTCAGAGAACCCATCAATGGGGTTTTCTGTATTGGAAGCCAAACAGGAACTTCAGGTAAGGGCCTAAACACATGCTCCTTGTGTTCCTGAGGACAAAAAGGTTATTTACTGTCATGTATTCTGGCTAAGAGCTTTATGGGACATCCCATAAGAGTTGTTCACCATAGTACCTACCTGTCACCACCACAAACACTGGTAGTCCATGTTAAGGCCTTTGAATAGAAAGGACAGTGCTGGCTATCCTCACCTAAAGTGTGTGTTCAGAGGAAAATATAATTCCTAAATATAAAAATGTAACTCTGAATCTCTCTTATTCTCTCTCTAAATTATCACAGTGTTGTATGGAAAACTAAATAATTTATTCAAAAGTAGTATTGCACACTTTAAAGTACTGCCACATGAACAAAAGTGCAATCAAATTTGGTTTGCAAACACTTTAAACAATACGGAGCTTTCTAACAACTTTGTTTCCTTTAGTACAGTTATACGGTTCATTTTTTCTTGTAAATCTCACCTTATACATTAATGTAATCAAATCAAATATAAAACCAAAGCATTTTATCTAGTTATAGAAAAACAAGTTACAGGGCATGGGGGGGGGACCATTATAGCATTGGGACCAACTCTATATAAAAGTCTATGTACCTGAATGCAGTGTCATTAAAGTCCCTGTTGGTGTAATGGTCAGGTGGGCCATTACTTTTGTCCAAATAATATGAACAAAAGTAATGGGACGCCTGACCCCTGCAAAAATCAGATGAGACGTAGAGTGCTGCACTCGCATAAGAAACACTAAAATTCCTAAAATAATATTTAGGAATTGTACATACATGTTTTATATTTATATTTATATCGGTTATTTCCTGTTTTATATATATAGATATACATTTATATAGGGATTATGTATAAGTATATCTAAAAAGGACTACATCTCTAAGACTAATGGGAAAGAGTTAAAAACAAAAAGGAAGACAAAACAAATAAAGAAGAGAACAGATGTGGAGCATCTGCCAAAATGTGTTCCCAAACCAGACATGACCACACGCAAACACACACACACACACACACACACACACACACACACACACACACACACACACACACCCCAACACTACAGCCACAGCAGAAAAAGTCCTGTAACTCAAAGTTATGGCCAGGCCAGATTCTCCAGCTGGGTAAAAACATCTTAAAGTGCCCGTACCATGCAAAACCATCTTTCCAAAAATACAAGAACATTTTGGAATATACAGTTTACTCCTCTGTCCATTTATGTGCAAATTAAGTGTCAAAACAGCCCGTTCTGAAGTTTTCGGGGAATAACCCTTGATCTACTCGGGCTAAACATACAAATAAGGGCTCCTTGGAAAGGAGATCTACCGAACTGTGGAGTTTGAAGTGTCGGAGTGCTTTCCCAGCTGAGATATGCAACTCGGAAGGCCGCGGGACAAAAGTATTGGGACACCGCGGCGAGATGAATGGGTCCCCTTGTGTGAAAACATACAATAAATATATTTATTGCCACAAAAAAAAGCCAAAAAAGGTGGAGGATATTTGCAGTTTCTGTGTTATTGCGAGGATTCCTATGAGTTCGGTTCTCAAAAAAAATCTGCATGTGACTGAATCCACGACTCCTGATCCGCTAAAAACTGGGGGATTACTGTACCAGACTTTAAGGTACAGTAACCAGCTGAAGTCAGACAATGTGACAGCCCCTGCTATATTAATCATACATGATAAGTATCATGGCTTTAATAAAGGGAGTCAGCCCATAGAAATTAGAGCATTGAATCCATTTATATGTAGGCATTCTTTAAGCCGGCTGCTTGTCTAAGAGCTCTGACAGGAATCGAGCCCTGATGAGGCCGATGCAGCTAAAGAGAGATGAGAATACTGATGATGTAAGATGGAAGCAATTATAATCAGTTAGGAATTTAACCGCATTGTCTGGGAGGCCTAGCCGATTGGCCGCGACGGGCCGGCAGGGAGCACAGAGTTCACACAGGAGAGCACCAAACCGATATCTCAAACATCCTGTGGTCCAACCACGAAGACACACTGACTTAAACTGAACTGCCACAGGTCCTCTGGATACTGATGATGCCTTATGTAGCACCTCGAATGAGTTTAATGTGTTTCTGGTCAGAGGTTCTGTGGCGCAGGGTTGATTTCCTCAGGCTCTGCTTTCACAATTTTAGATAGTTCTAATAATTATGTTTACATGTGCTCCATCAATATTCTTTCACTACGGTACCCAGCATGCACTATGCCGATAAGCCCCTTGCAAAACACTTTGGAGTTAGAACTGAGTGCTAGCCTAGCCAATCCAACACTCAGTAGTTTACTAGTCTAGTAAACTGACCAATACTGACTATTTTACCAGCCAATCCAATACTAAGTACTTCACTATTCAATCAAACACCGAGTACTTCACTAGACAGTCCAATGCTGACTGCTATCTTAGCCAATCCAGTCCTCACTGCGTGACTAAGATTCACGATTCTTTATTTGTTACATATATCCAGATGTTCTAATTAGAAAAAAGAGAACAGTGTGAAAATATAATAGAATCCAATATTTTTGCCCATTCCTGAATGCTGGTATAGCCAATCTGATCCTGACTGCTAGCCTAGCGAAACTGCAGGTCTATCCAAAAACACATTCTTACAGCTGAGATTTCCAAAGTGCACGTTCTTTACATCGTAATGTATGGAATTCATTTTAGGGTGAATGGCGCCATTAGTATTTGCTGCTTCTGGCAAATCACAATTAGCTAGTCAAGAAATATTTCATCCTCTTTAAAATGTTCAGAGATATTGGCTTTAAATGTAGTGTTTTATTTTCATGTAAATAAAAAAAATCTGCTGTCTACATTGAAAGTGAAAGTGAAAAATTAATTTATCATGCCAGCCAGTTTTAAAGAAGGGCTAGCAATTTATTTGAGATGACATGGCCCCCTCAGGCCAGTCCACATGAAATATCAATGTTTTAAAAGCAAAAATCTTGTGATGGGGATACCGATAGTGGTAGCAAAGTGTATTGCACCATCACTAATTGCAATTGTTTACATTCCATTAAATCTTCATTACATTTTTGTAGTCCTGGTCTAGGCTTAGTCTGCATCTGTGAAGTTCTATAGGTACCCCTAAACAGCCATGGGCACGTTCCATCCTCCCTGAATTTCACTTGCTCTCTACCTGTCAGTGCTGGCCACAGAAATCACAAAGGCCTCAGACCTGGCGTTTCGGGCCAGTATGATTCTTGTCACAGGGAAACCAGGCATCGTTCTGGAACAGGAGGGACCACAGAGCAGCCGCAGAGAGTAAGGTGAGTAGGGATTTCAACAAGGAGGAAACCTGAGAGCTTTCCTGACATTCCCGAGTAGTGGTTGAGCTGGAGGATGAGCTAATGGTGGTTCTGGCGAGTTCAAGTAGATCGGAATAGACTGGTCCTCCCAGGAATGGCTCGGTCTACCTCGGAAAGCCATTACCCACATATGATGACAATCCCAGCGGGGCCTCTGGCACTTCTATAGATGACAAAACACCACAGTGAATGGACGATGGAGAAAAAAAAAAGAGAAAGATGAGTGAAGGAGAGAGTAATGCATCCCCAGCAAAAGAAAAGCAGCAGCACCGAGTGCAGCATTTAGAAAAATAGGCCGTGCCTCCAGATCTTCTTACTACCCTTATAAAAACTGTTCCTTCCACACATCGTTGATGGCAAAAGTTTCAGCCAGGTAACAGGTGCAAAAAAACATCTGAGGGGACGGTCCTGGCCCTGCAGTGAAATCTGACTGCCCCTGGAAGAGGTGGACTGTTGGGAAAGAAGATGGCGACTTCTCTGAATCAATAAATTCACTCAGCGGTTCCACCAGGGCCTCATAACGCAGCAGAATGCCAGCTCAGTTCAACTTAAACTCCATAAACAGGTTTACACATCCGTTCCTGTTGCTGTAACAGCGCACAAGGCCCGGGCCTGGGCTAATTGTAATGAGGCGGACAAAGTACTCTTGGAGTATAAAAATATGCACTTGTGCCATAGGGGTAGGCGTTCATGCCAATTCAAGAGAACAGGGTCTTTTTGGCAACCTTCTTTGACCTCAGGGCCCATTTTGAAAGTACTGCAGTCATCAGGATCCCGTCCCGAATGGTAATGCATTCTTTTACAGTGCCTTCTCGGGTAGAACGTGCAAACTTCAAAGCATTGGGTCATTTCAGGTAACATAACAGTAGGTTCTGTGTTAACCAGACTATGTATACAGGTTCTAGATATCAACCGAGGAACAATTGCTGTGTAATCATAGTTAGTACTCCAAAAAAGGTAAGATAAAATAAGATAACCCTGTAATAATCCCAGAGGTGGAAAATTTGGAAAGCACCACAACCAATAGGCCTTCCAATGGCCATTCCTTTGACGCGACCAGGGAGGCTCATGTAGGTCTCACCCGTCTGCTCTTTTGAGAGGTCCCCGCATATAAGGCCCATCCGTGACCTCCCTGTCCAAGCTCTCTCGTGGAGCCCTTCATGGGCCCTCCATGAGCTCCGTGTCCAAGACCCCTCACGGAACCCCTTCGGGGCCCTTTGTGACCTCCGTGTCCAAGCTCCCTTGGAGCCTATAAAGTGAAAGTGAGCACAGCACAGCAGACAGTGTGAACAGCACGATTATTCCTCTGCATTTAACCCATTCACCAAGTGAAGGAGCGGGCAGCTCCTAGGTTGGAAGCAAGCACAGAGATTGCAGCTTTAAGAACCGGAGCCGGGAAAAAAAAGGGGAAAAAAAAGAAAAAAAAAAGAACAGGGACCCAGGTCTTGAAGTCAGCGAGGGCAGCGCTTGGGGAGCCGGGGTGCAGGATCCATGTCCTCGTAGCTGGTGTTGGAGCCAGCGGGGAAGCCAGCATGGAGACTGATGGAGCAGCAGGGACGTTGTCCCTCAAAGCCGACCAGGGAGCTGGTCTGTTTAGTGCAGACATGAGAGCCTGTGTCCTTGGGGCTGACATCGGTGCCACCACTGGTGCGTCTCAAACGGGTGTGGTAGTCTGTATCCTAGGTACTGGCATGGGAGTCAGCCTGGAAACCAGAGTGGGGACCGAAAGAGCATCTGGGACGATGTCCCATGACCTAAACACATGAACCAATACAAACAGGACATTACTTTAACAGAAACGCCAGACAGCTGTAACTGAAATGAAAACCCGATGTACATAAACATGTAAAAGTAAAAGTCTGGTTATACAAACAGAAAAGGGTGGCCTCTAGCGGCGGCCACCCAGGGACATAACAGTATTTCATACTATCCCACATTTTAACTTGCAACCCCCGCCATCAACAAGAAAAGCTGATGGAGAGAAGGAGTGGAGGACCAGATATTTCTCGAGGGAGCAAATTTTGACGGGTGAGGTACGCTGAAAGAGACCAGGAAATTAAACACCATCAGAGATGTTTTAGTCTTTTTACCCTTCAAGCTGAGATCTTTAAACGCCTCCACGTGACAAGGTTTCACTGACAGGGGTCAAAGCAGACACACACACACACACACACACACACATTCACACACAGGGTCAGTTCATCAGCTCTGCCTGTAAACATCAGCAGGAATGGAACGGAAAGGAGTCGAGGTAAAAACCCACTTCAGGTAATTAATTCTCCAGCGCAGGAAATGAACTGAGTTTCTAAACTGAGCTGAAGATTTCGCCAGCTGTTGTGGACTTTTTATGTAGATCGTTATACGGTGTGTCTCGTGATTTTTATGAGAAACCATAGATATTAGGGCTCGGCAGTTGGGGCCATAAATGTGAAAACAAGTTTAAAAAAAAAAAGGTAAAAACAGTATTATGCTAATTTCTCCTAGCATCCCTTTGGGAGCACTTTAGCAGCAAGCTAGCAACATTAAACACCAGACATCCCTTCCTGTAAAAACTGTTTAAAGCAGGTAACACCAAGACCATCAGACAGGGATGTACCTAGAACTTCCAAAAGACTACAGTGGTGTTCTCCCTCATGAAATTGGCCCCACATTTTAGAAATCAAAACATGATTGGGTAATTCCTGACAAAGATTTCAGACTAGCATCTAAAGATCTGGCCAGTGGAAGAACCCAATTAGATACAGCTACCTACACTACGAGACACAATGTATTTAAAACGGGCTTAACCCTACCTTAATTTACCCCTGGAAATACTCCAAGACTTTATTTTACCTTAAAATGAAGGTGTTAATTCAGGAGGCTCTATTATTCAAGGGACAAATTTTAAAAAGTGAGGAGAAAATTCAGTAGTTTTACCCCTTAATCAGCCATTTTCTGTGCACTTTTCCCCTTAATTTTCCTTTATTTCCTATGTGGAAATTGTAAGGCGTTTGGTTTTGTAGTGCTGTGTACTGTGTGCTATTTCATATAGTGCGTTCAGTTAGTTCATGTGAAATAAACTTAACATGTGAAATATCACTATGTGATCTACTACTGATCTCTAGCACTAACCTGTGTGTTATTTATAGCACTTATACCTCAGCATTTGCGCATATAGCACAGTGTATTTCATATTGAATATTTTCCGCAGAGCTTTTACTTGACTTATTTTGACTTTGTATTTTAAATAGTCAATGACTGTGTCTGAAATCGCGCACTTATGTGAGTGCATTGGACTGTAGTGTGTAGTGCGCACTGAGCACTTCCCTCTGTAGCGCTCACTGCTGTGGGTCAGTGCTGTCCTAAATGGAACACTGACGTTTTGCACTCAACGGAAGTGACGGGCTAACATTTGCTTGCGATTCTCCAGCCGTCAAAATATCTGCTGGTTATACCGCAATGTACATCAATAAAATAATTTTATTAACGTTACTCACATTTATACAAACCAGTCGCCACCGCATGGGCTTCCATTTCCCTTTTGGCTGCCATTATTCAACTCGAAAACACGTTGAAATCCCCGCCCCCTCCGATACATGGTCAAAATGGCACCCATTTAATGTGCATAGTGTTCATCGTTCTGCACGGCATTTTCTGGCCATTTTCAGTGTACAATCTGGGTTCTTTCAGTGCACTGAGATTTTAGGCACTACAGCCTAAAATCGTACACTAAAAGTGTGCAAGTGTGCAATTTTGAACACATCGCTTGTCTCTGTAACATTAACAGTTTCCTCCGGTATCAGTAATGTTTTCTGATTCTAATTTTGATACTACAGAGGATAATTTTGCAGCAATTTCAGTACTGCAATATGTGCCAGTTTTAAATACATCTGTAGAGTATAAACTGATATTTTGGATTATGCAAATGCTGCAGGCAAACACACTCTAATGAGGCAGATTTTCCAGCAAGATCTGCCATGATGATGGTTGGACTTGCCGTGTTTTTGCAGTGGGCCTCTGGTCTCATCGAATGAACTCCTGCTTTTACTCCAAAGCGAACTCAGATGAAGCAGCTGCCTGCAATTACACTGCAGAATGTGACGTGTGAGGAATTGACAGATTCCCAGAACCACCTCGAACGTCCCCAAGAGTCATTCAGTATCTCTAGAATAACATAAAAATGCAGTGTTTTTCCCAAAAATGTTCCTTTCACTCATGTTTTCTCTCTCTTTTGCACACCACCCACACGTACAATCCGTGATGGTTACCAGCGACTATTTTATGAAGTGCGAACAAAAGAAAGGAGCCTGAAATAACATTTTGCACTTGAGTCGAACGTCAAGTGACTTAGAGACTTAGTTAAAATTTCAGGTCTGAGGGAAAAAAGGCTGTCTTTCATTTTATGCAGTAAGTAATAGTGGATATGGGAGCAGGCTAGCCCCTCTTTTTTAGCAAAAGTACCTAATAATGTGTGTGTGTGTGTGTGTGTGTGTGTGTGTGTGTGTGTGTGTGTGTGTGTGTGTGTGTGTGCACATGTATGTGTTTAATTTTCAACTGACTAGAAGTACAGAATGCAAAACAACTGGAAACTGTTGGCTAGCTTTTAGTTAGTAAGGCACGTATGCTAGCTAGCTAGTGAAATTGCTAACTAGTTAAAGATCTAGTACAGTGGTTCCCTACCTGGGGGATTTGTAATTAATCTTTTCATTCCGTTTTGTGCGTCTATGCAGGTAAGAGTTGGGGTTTGGAGGCCTGGCTTGTTTTGCACACAGGCAAGGTGGTATTCAAGGAAAAAAGGTTGGGAACCACAGAAATGTGATCTGTAATATATACGAAATCTAACTAGAGCAATCGCCAGTCAGCTTTTGTCTGAATATGTTTGGCGCTACTAGTGGTGTCTAAATGACAGAAGCAAAACAACTACAAACAGCTAGCAAGTATGCTAGCAAGCGCAATGTCTCTAAAAGCATTAGCCAATCTAGCTGAGGTTTTAATAAATTACAGATCACATTCCTTCAGCTTTTTAGCAAACTAGGTAGTCAGTTCACTTGCTATTCAACTTAAAGGGAAATAATTTGTTTCCATTTCTTTTATTGTCCTTTGGACTGACGTTCTTTCTTCACTGAAAGGCTTATATTATAGCTAGCACTTATATTATAGGCAGCTGGTAGCCTAGTGGTTAGGGCAGTCGCCACTGAGGTACCCTGAGCGAGGTACCGTCCCCACACACTGCTCCCCGGGCGCTGTGTTCCTGGCTGCCCCCTGCTTCACTTGGTGAATGGGTTAAATGCAGAGGTTGAATTTCGTACTGTTCATGTAAGACAAATGGTCACTTTCAATTCTTAGACAGTTTTGATGAAGCATAGCAAGATCGTATTCTTTTAAAATTACTAAAAGTTCAGTTAGCGATAACACTAGCTGGATGGTAAATTACAGGTCACATCCATTTAAAATGTACTAAACCTTCAGCTGGTTAGTGGACTAGCTAGCTTACTTGCTATACAAACACCAACTTTGCCCCTTTAACAAAGTTCTTTCTATAATGAAAGGCTCATAATTGGACACAGTGTGGAAGAAAATTCTCAACCAAAAACCTGTGACTTTAATTGGACATTCAGAGACTCGAGCAGAGTTTTCATGAAGCAGCGTGTGGACATCTCTGGTGTGTGTGGGCGTGTGTGTGTGTGTGTGGGGGGGTGTCTGTATGTGTGTAGCTGTGTGTGTGTGTGTCTGTATTTATGTAGCTGTGTGGGTGTCTGTATGTGTGTAGCTGTGTGGGTGTCTGTATGTGTGTAGCTGTGTGGGTGTCTGTATGTGTGTAGCTGTGTGTGTGTCTGTATGTGTGTAGCTGTGTGTATGTGTGGGTGTGTGTGGATGTCTGTATGGGTGTAGCTATGTGTGTAGCTGTGTATGTGTCTGTATTTGTGTAGCTGTGTGTGTGTATGTGTAGCTGTGTGTGTATGTAGCTGTGTGTGTGTGTGTGGGTGTCTTTGACTGATCTATGTAAATTTACTCTGTTCTGATTGGCTGCATTGTAAGAATATTGTATCTCAATATACTTACAACAATCTTGTGATGATAAATCTTTGCTGTATTTCTATTGTACTTTAAGACAGACATATATTAGGGGCGGGAATTTCCAGGGAGGCCGATATATCACATATGACATCGTCACAATATTTGGGCCATGATACGATTTTATGTTGATTTATGTCGAGTTACTTGTTAGGATGAAGTGCTGCTTCTGCGATACATTGTCTTTTATTTTTTTTCCTCTCTATTAATAAAAAGTCATAAAGAAAATGAATCGGTTCGTCACTTGGTTTCATTTGAGTTTCCACTGTGACGAAAGGGAAAGTCTGCTGTTATCTTAAATGAATAAATGTGTGTATATAT
>JBBPDC010000039.1:13121626-13145659 GCA_037974485.1 Hemigrammopetersius urotaenia | reverse complement strand
AGTATGAATCTGCAGTGTGTAGTTTTACAGTAATAATAGTGATTGTAATCCAGTATGAATCTGCAGTGTGTAGTTTTGCAGTAATAATAGTGATTTCAATCCAGTATACATCTGCAGTGTGGAGTTTTAACAGTCTGACAGTAATGGTGCAGCTGGTAGCCTAGTGGTTAGGGCGTTCACCCTGGGATCAGAAAGTTGTGGGTTCAAATCCCAAGACAGTTTACAGTTTGATAGTAATAATCGAGTAGGGATTTTAGTTCAGTATGAATCTGACAGCAATAAAGTATGCAGTATGTAGTTAAATCTGCAGTATGTAGTTTTTAATAATTCAGTCCTTTTACTTTAGTATGCATCTGAACTGTGTATTTCTTATGTTTTTTCTGTAACGTCTTTTTCCATTAATCCTTAAAAATCAATCGAACAGTATTTTTTAAATTCCTATTTAGTTCAGGCTGTACAGCAGCTGTTGCCGTCGACAACAGGACAGTCTAAAGTCCAGCATGCAGGCAGATTTTAACTGGGCCACATCTACTTTCTCAGAAATCGCATATATTATATTATTATAGACTGCCTGCTGGAACAACAAGCCATAAACTTACATTGTACTGCTTAATATTATGTTAAATACGTGTACAGAAAAAAAAATACCTTTTTTTAATATGACCAGACCTGAACATTAATTTACAGTTTTTGACATTTAGTCGTCACTACATACAAAAAGTATACAAGAGATGGAAAATACTTTTTCACTGACGGCCACAGCAAACGACCATGAACATGGGAGAAACTAATAATACTGATGTAGCAAAGCAGCACAATAAATTAGAATAAATATCTTGTAAGTATAAGTAATATGCATATTATATAAAACAAATAAATGATCGGTTTAATATTACATTACAATCATTAGGCAGATGCTTTTATCCAAAGCAATTAACAATAGGAGGTCGCATTTAAGTTACAGGACGATATAAGAACTAGAGGTGGAGAAAAATCTCTATGTAAGAGTAGTGCATCTTGTTAATATATGAAATATGCATCGGATAAACATGACAATAAATATAATACCACAATTAGATTGAATCAATACCTGACAATAAACACGATAGTACCATCTGTTGCTTTAAAAATCTGCACTTCTACTGCAATTTTTTTCAATTTTCTAGAAATTCTTTCATTTCTTCCATTATTTAATTCTATTTGGAAGATTGTTTGTGTATGCTATGCTATATAGCTAAACTTGACGAGTAAATATTAAAATACATTTGATGAACACGAACACAATAAGTATGGACATATCTTATCAATAATTATCGATCTTACAATAAATGTAATAATACATTTTATAATAAATATGATGTCCAGGACTTCACCTTGTCCTTGCAGCAGCAACAGTTCAAAACATAATTCATGTTTTTAATTTAATTCAGTCTTCTGCAAAGACACAGGATTTCCTAAAAAAGCTAAATAAAAAAATCGTTGTCTGACTTTATTCTGACCACAAATACACAAAGCTGAAGCAAGGATATCATCCGAATTTCCTGATCCACCTTAACTCTAACCTGTTTTAACATAATTCTGTCAAAGTATTGAAGAAATGGAGATATAACAGTAACTTTCTCAAAAAAGATGAGAAAGTTCTCCTTCAATAACTTTTCTAACTTTGCAGTTCCACCTTAAACAGAAAAGTAGAAAAGTGCAGCAGAATTTAATCTACTAGAGAACATTCTTCAATCTTATAATCATCTTGGCTGTAGTTAACTGTTTTAGTACAAACATGTGTAAGTAAACGTGGAAAGGGTTTAAACTGTCCCACAGACTGTACTTTATGTGCAAAATGTGGACAAAAGTATTGGGACACACCTGTTTTTGCATGGTTTAGGCCCTTTCCCTCCAGTTAAGGACAATTTTAATGCTCGGTGTGGAAGAACTTGACTGGTCCACACAGAGCCCTGACCTCAACCCCATCCAGCACCTTTGAGATGAACTGGAACGGAGATTGTGATCCAGACCTTCTCGTCCAACATCAGGGTCTGACTTCATGAATGCTACGGAATAAATAGGTACACAGAAACTCCAAACTCTTGTGGAAGGCCTTCCAAGACGAGGAGTGGAAGCTGTTTTGGATGCCCAACTCCACATTAAAGTCTATGGATTTTAACGTAATGTTTTTAAAGTCCCTGCTGTGGTAAAGGCCAGGCGTCCCAATACTTTTGTCCTCTAAATGTCGAGGAGTTTATGCTGACGACTCTTCACTGAGAAAGGAAACTGCCGAGTTAGCAACAATTGTCGCCTCTAAAGGCGAGGAGGAGAAAGGTGAGATAGTGGGGAAACAACCCTTAAATATAGTGGTTTCTGAACGAGAACAATAAAATAAACAAAAAAATAAAACTTTTAACAGCGTTTACCTCGAAACTTTGAAAGAACAGTGGTGTGAAGTAGCGTCTCTTCTTCCTCCTTTACCCTTTAAGCTCTTTACTGCCACTCTTGGCCTGGAGCTTCACTGAGCCTGCTCTACTTCTGACCTTCAGCTTCTCGTCAGAGGTGGGAGATGCTGGAGATAAGTCGATCTCACAGCTGCTCTTCAGAGGTAGTAGAAGTTCGAGAAAATCGATCTCACACATCTCCATCAGAGGGTGTAGATGCTGAAGATAGGTCGATCTCAGAGCTTTTCGTCAGAGGTGTTGGATGTCAGTTTCTCTGCTCTCCATCAGAGGGGGTAAATGTTAGAGATGTCAGTCTCACATATCTCCATCAGAGGTGGTAGATGTTGGAGATAAGGCGATCTCACAGCTTTTAGTCAGAGGTGTTGGATGTCAATTTCACAGATCACCATCAGAGGGATAGATGTTGGAGATAAGTTGATCTCTTTCCAAGGATTCGGAAGCATCTATTAGTGTTTCAGTGCAGAGTGTCCAGACAGCTCTTTGGAATTAGTGCTACAATTATAGCTCCTCAGCAGCCTGAGTGAGGATTAGGATTTAGATAAGGGAACTAAGCAGGTCTTGCTTTACAAAAGACCATGTGAGGACCAGACTGCCTGGCCTACAGCATGGCTAGTCGGTTGCTATGGTAACTGTGATGGTTGCTAGGTGGTTAGAATGATAGTCTACATATACTGTATTTCAAAACATTATTTTAAACACCAATATTAAACAATCAAAGATCCTGATTGGCTGAGGTGTTTTTAAAGGCCCCATATTCTCCTGAGACGGTAATTCATTTTGGTGCGCTGTAGTACACATTTAGTTTTTGCTTATCTCTTATACTATACATGTTATATAGAGAGGACAACAGTAACATTAAAACGATGTCCCGCTTTCCTGTCTTTTCAAAAGCACATTTTATGGAAAAAAGAAAGGCAAGCATAATAATTAAATGTTTTTAATGTTATATTTGGATGAATTTCCCAAAATTAACTTCTAATAAGTAATTTGAGTAAGTTTTCATAACTAAGGGTATTTAGTCATAGTGCAGATAAATAATTTATTAAGATTTATTGCAGTGCACATCAGGACAGTATTTGTGTTTATTTCACTTTTGTATGTATGTATGTAGGTAAGAAGGTAAGTAGGTAGGTACAGTGGGGGAAATAATTATTTGATCTCCTGCAGAATTCTTAAGACTGCAAAACTGCAGTTTCAATCTGTTTTATGTTGTGATGTTATCCATTGCTAAAAATAAATTTATTGTAAAACAACATTAGCTTTTTTTTTTTTTACAAGCGAGGGTTTTTTCATTGTGCATTTTGCATTCTGGAGTGTCCTGCACAGCGCACCATGCATCAGCTTGATCGAATGTCAAATGAAAATCAGGCAGCACAGCCATATGTTGCAACACACTGAATGTATGGGGCTAAAATGCTTTAGGCGATTGTGAGATTGGCCGCTGCGGTAACCATTTTTCGGGGTTGGTGCATAACAGTTTTGCCATCTTTATGGACATGCTGGTCCTGTAGGTACACGACTAAAAGGTCTGGGAACCACTTGTACAGTTTTTAACACAATATAACACACTGTATAATATCTACAGCTATTTACAACAATGACTGGTAGAGCTAGGCATTTCTTTTGGACTATAAATATCAAAACAAATCGAAAAATGAGGAGAAACACATCTTTCAGACAATGTTTATTTCTTGCACCCCTATGGGATGCTAGTAGCATTGCACAAAGAACATTTTTTTTGGCAAGGTGTGTAAAAGTGTTTCCATGTTGTGTGTGGAACTAACAGACATATGAACAGATGTGCAAGCTTGTGTGTTGCATTTCGACAGTGACTCCTTCAGTAAATAGTTATTCCATAGAGCTGTTGCTGTTCGCCATCTGGCACAAGTGAGTCACAAAATAGGTTCCACTTGGTTCCGGAATCAAACACAGTTTGTTCCTTTTGGTGGTTAGACAGAGCTTGAGAAGTCCTAACCAATAGGAGAGCTTGCTTAGCTACATTGACCTAGATTGGATAAATGTCAAAAATGTTTTTCTGTTGTTTCCCACCAAGACCTAATAATGAAATGAGTGGCACTAAAGTGCTGACAATTTTAAATGCAACATGATTTTATATGCCTTCTCTTAATAGGCCTTTCCCTCTGATATTTCTTTACTATGTATTTCACAATTAGGACTTATGCAATGTGCATTATTTGTTACATTTACACTTATTTGTACACTTGCCGAAGTTAAAAATCACACACAGATGTGTGACTGGAATCAATCTGATTTTATTAACAAAACAAAACTGCCACGAACCATTTCCTTGTTCAACTGAATTTTTAGCACCATTGTGAAAACTGGAAAACACAACATAAATTCATTGTTATTTCATGGTTTCAGCACATATACAAATTTACACACTCAGTAGTAAAATTAAAAAAGCAAAATAAATTACAGAGAAGAAGAACTCATTCTACTTCCATGTGTTTTAGATTATCTGAGGGACATTTAACAGTAAAGGGACAAATTATATACACATATACATTTTTTCCAACCTTGTTTTGTCATTTTGCCTCATAGAAAAACTCATTTTCAGATAAACTGATGATAGTAAATCCACTGTAAAGTCATGTGATAACTTGGAAATGCAAATGTACCATAAAGAAATAAACTGTACCATATTTTGTCCCAAGAGTATAATAAAAATGGTAATGACAGTTTAGAAATAGTGCATGAAGAAAATCTTATAATCTATATGTAATGTATTTAGTGAATTTAGCCCAGTCATGTACAAATAATGCAGATAAGTGTGTGGTTGCCATTCAAATGCTTATTGTATGAAATGTAAATGTAGCATATATGTAGCCCATATGTTAAAAGACAACTTTGAATGATGTTATGCTCCAAACAGTATTCAAAGTTCATGGCTTTTCATTGTCTCTCCTTCAGAAGCCCACGTCTACCACTTGATTAAGCCCAAAAAACTAATTCATTACATTCATTGTTTATAAGAACAAATACCATTGGCATCATGTGGTTTCTACATCATTGACATTCTCTTTTTGCATTCTCCCACTTATGTGTCATAAGTACTAATAACACCCATGTGCAGTTTCTATATATATATATAGACAAGCTGCTGTTCTCGACTAAATCGTAGTTACATCGGATATAATAAATATCCAGAAAATGATGAGTGGACATACTGACCAGCATAAAGTCCTGCTGCCTGGTCTGATGGTAACTGAATGTGAACAGTGTCTCCAGACTGTAAGGGCAGTACGGCACTCCCTGATGCTTGATCCAAGAAGCCTTTTTTGTACTCATCGTATGTGTACATTACTGGCTCATTGTTCCTCTGCAGAGCCACCCACACATTGGCTCCTTTGCAGTGGACATGGTATACAAAGTAATAAATTCCAGGTATGCTGCATGTGAAAATGCCTGTTTGAGGGTTGTAGTTCTGGTTGCCATTATACAAGATCTTGTTGAAAACCACGGGGCTCCCAACAGGAGGGAATGGTGTTGCTAGCTGAGCAGTAAATGCAGGCATCTCAAGACCATTCCTTCCAAAAATATCTCCTCCAGGCTTGAATTTTTTGTAGGCTGATTTGGCCCCGTCCAGATCTGGACCCATCTCGGAAACATCACCAGGTGGCTGACCTGGGGGCCCAGGTGGACCAGCAGGACCAGGTTGGCCAGGCATTCCGGATTTACCAGGAAATCCACTAGGCCCTTGTTTCCCTGGTACACCCATTAGGCCTGGGAATCCAGGTTTTCCTTCACCTGGTGGTCCAGGTCTCCCTGGTGGTCCATATTCCCCTTTTGGTCCTGGAAGTCCAGGTGGTCCTATTGGCCCACTAGGACCCATTAGTCCAGGGATTCCTGTTGGCCCCTGATGTCCTGTCTCCCCTGGAAGACCTCCTTCACCCTTTGGTCCAGGTTTCCCTGGGGCCCCGGGGAGACCAGGTAAACCTTTATGTCCATCTGCGCCCTGAGGTCCTAAGGGCCCAGGTAAACCCCTTGGCCCAGCCTGTCCAACTTCTCCTGGGAGTCCTGCTTTTCCTGGAAGTCCATGAGGTCCTGGTTCACCTTTTGGACCTAGAGGCCCCTTTGGTCCAACTGGTCCACCTTCTCCTTTTAGTCCAGGAAAGCCAATACCTCCTGGGGGTCCCATAGGACCCGGTGGACCAGGTACACCCCCTGGACCAGGTGGGCCAATTATTCCAGGAAATCCACCATGCCCTTTCTCACCTTTTGGACCCAGAGGGCCAGGTAAACCACCATGTCCTCTGTCACCTTTTGGACCAGGATATCCTGGCTTCCCAAATCCTGGTAAACCAGGACCACCTGGAAATCCAGGTGGACCTGGCTCTCCTTTTCCTCCTGGAATACCTGGTTTCCCTGGCATACCATCTAAACCAGGTTTACCTACACCTGGTAGTCCTGTTGGTCCAGGTTGTCCCTCTTCGCCAGGAATTCCCGCCAGTCCTGGCTCTCCAGGAGAACCTGGTTTACCAGGAGCTCCAGGCACTCCAGGAAGACCATTTAATCCTGGCTTGCCCACTCCAGTTAACCCTGCTGGGCCTGATGGCCCAGGGGAGCCAGCTGGTCCTTTTAAACCTGGTAATCCTGGAAGTCCAAAGCCTTTATCACCTTTAGGTCCTGGAAGTCCTGCAATCCCTGGAGGTCCCTTGAGTCCAGGCTCTCCACGAATTCCAGATTGTCCAGGTAGTCCCTGTCCACCTGGTTTTGCCACACCTGGTAGCCCAGGTGGTCCTGGAAGACCTGGTTGTCCTGGCAGTCCTACTGGTCCCGACACACCACCTGGTCCCAACTCACCCTTTGGGCCAGGCAGTCCAATCCCTCCAGGTTTTCCTGGCAGTCCTGGCATACCAGGTTTTCCAATTCCAGGATATCCTTGAGGACCAGGGGGGCCTGGTTTCCCAGGAGGCCCTGAAATGCCACGACCTGGGGGACCAGGAAGGCCTGGAGGTCCTGGAGGCCCTAGAGGGCCTGTCTCTCCTTGGGGACCCTTCTCACCTCTGGGAATGTTTTCACCTGGGGAGACAAAAGGGATTTCTTAAGAACAACTGCTAAGTATGTGAATATGTATAAGTGTATATAAATGGACTGATAGATTCTGTTTCTTTGTTCTGTCATCATGAATCTAAAAAAGCTTACTTGGTCTTTGGAAAAAATGTAAGGCTATGAAATGACTGAGCGTTCTCAGCTAGGGAAATCTTTCATTAGACATGGAGTGCAGAAAATCCTAACACACAAATGTTTATGGTTTCATGGCCATTTTTGAGATTTGTAGATAAAGTGTTGTTCTTTAATTATGTGATTTGTCAGGAATGTAAATTGTTGCATGGGTATCCATGTACAACTCACTCCATTCAATGATTCCTAGATAAGATTTGTTTAGGCAAAAGCACATAAGTTTTTGTAGCAGCTGCCTTTGAAATGTGAGAGGGAGTTATAACGTGTTTTAAATGGCATGGCATGTCAGGGAGATGAGAGGTAATTGGCTCTTGTCATTCACTTTGATGGGGATGTGCCAAACTCTGCTTCTTCTTCGGACTGAATGTTAGCATTGGCAGCTCTCCCTAATACAGTCAATTTTGTAAAATGACAGCCAAGTATGAAAAATTTGTAATACAAAATAGACACAATGCAGAACTGATCTACGATCATTCCTTCTATGCAGTTCATGCTACGCAATCTGAAAAACTTGATTTGACCATGTCAGGTTCTCCGAGTGATGCCATAAAAGAACCACTTTGCTTCCCCAAAGAACTATTCTTGAAAAAGTGATGAAGGACTTTTTAAAGGGTTAAGGAAACTTTACATAATATAAAAGTTTTATCCTATTCTATGTTATTTTTCCTCCCTTTATCCTAAGTGGAGGTTCTCTCCAGGCTATTTAACTTTTAAAGATTCTACAAACACACACTTCAAATACAATTCAAGTTTCTCTAAGAAACAATCCATCAAAGTTGTTTTAGGGAAAGAAAAGCGGTTCTTCTACAACACTGCACAAAGAATCCTTGATCTTCCTGGAATAGCCCATTCTTTAATAGCTAATTTGTGGAGATTACCATAGTTGTAAAAAAGCGGTAAGAGTATGGTTTCTCCAATACTATTTGTACTATAAAATCACTCCATGTCCAGGGTGAAGCATTTTCCCGACTATGGTAGGCTAATGATAACGACTGCTTACTGTAGTATGCTCGCTGTAGTGCAGTATCAAACAAAAATGACAGGCCTAATGATACATAGCACACAAGCAGTCTTAGAAATAGGTTAGCATGTAAATTATACTAGAGTGCAGTGCCCCTTAAGACAAGGCCTGGTTGTACCACTCACGTAGCCTACTTTACATTTACGGCATTTAGCAGACGCTTTTATCCAAAGCGATGTCCATTCCCTACCTACAGGGGACAGTCTCCCTGGAGCAGCTTGGGGTTAAAGGTCTTGCTCAGGAACCCAGTGGTGGTATGCTGAAGGTAGGATTCGAACCCATGACCTCATAGTCCAATGGCAAGTATCCTACCCACTAGGCCCCCACCACCCTCTACATCAACTCTCTGCTCTGTAGGTATTTCATACCAGTGATAAGACCGCAGTTAAAGTAGAGCCATAAGTGTGAAAATGAGGAAAGATGGACGTAGAATGATAAGTTATTGCAGACAGCTGATGACCCTGCTAATCAGTACAAGAACAAGAAGTGTGTTGGAATCTTATGGCAGTCCAGACTGGGCCTTTTATCAGCAGAGTAGAAAACACATCTCTGTTATCTTCTATGAGGCCAAAAAGTCTGACGATCTTTCAACAAGCAACACATTCCAGTGAATTTCACCAGGTAACAAAGAAGGACAGAAGCCCTTTCGTGGAAGATTGCTGAGGTTAAGACATCTTCCTACATCTTGGACAAGAGACATTCATTTGAAGATTACAATGTTAACACAGAAGAGGTGGTAAGAAGGCCACTACTGATGAAACCTCACACAAGACATTAATTCCCAGTCACCTTGACTTACTGCTAGACACGGTTATTTAACATTATAGACAAGAATACTCATACCTTTTCCTAGACTTGGCAGAGGCATCTGTGGCTGTTCCTTTCCGTAGTGCGGCAGCATAGGCATCTCATTTCCATATGGCAGATGAGGCAACTCTTTGCCCAGGTACTGCTGTTGGGGTATCCTTTCCTTGCCTTGTGGTATGTGAGGTAACTGCAGCTGTTGGTGCTGCTGGGGCAGGTGCTGGGGCACCTGTTTGTGCCCGTAGTATGCCCCCGCTTGGACACGATGCAGCAGACAAAGCTGCACCACCAAGGCAAAGCAATGGGCAGAGTGGAGAGGCATGGCTATGTCCTGCAAAGTGGAGAAAAAAAAAATACCAGTTGCAGAGGTATTAAAGCAACGGTTTGGCCCAAAGTGTATGCGTTATGTCTCAAGATATCATAAATGTTTCCTGGTTCCATGAGTAATCCTATCTTTAATTTTTAATGGCTCGTTGGTGCGCAGAGAGGACAAGTGCTTGCTACCAACATCATGGTACAGGGTGTGGACAGAGTGGCGGTAGGATACTTGCCTCTGAACCAAGAGGTCATGGGTTTGAATCCTACCTTCGATACCACCACTGGGTTCCTGAGCAAGACCCATAACCTTAAGTTGCTCCAGGGAGAGACTGCCCCCTGTAGTTAGGAAATGGAAGTCGCTCTGGATAAAAGCGTCTGATAAATGCAGTAAATGTAAATGTAATGCAACAGTCAGATTCTATGCAAGAAGTGAGGTTCAGAAAGCTGTGGTGCTTTTAGGGTGCAGTTTAGTCTGTGGGCTTGTGTGGGAAGATCTACTGAGGGTGAAACCTTTGGAAATACAACATAAAACTGTTCTACCACTCAAATCTAAATAGCTAATAGCCCCCATTAGCAAGCTACTAAAAACACCCAGGTAGTTTTCTTACCCTGGGAATGATGGCCACTTGTTTAAAAGACTAGGCGACTAGTAAAAAAGACTTGTTTCTACCACAGTAACCTAATTACTGTCACTGTCACACATAATGGAATGCACTGTTTAACATCTGCCATTCGTTGATAACGTGGTTGCCCTTTTTTTCACTTTCTCCTTCACTGTCCCAAAGACAACACATCATTAAAATGATCCCATTTGCATTGCGTTTGCATCTTCATTCTGTTGCTGCAACACATTAGGCCATGAGGTGTTTGGGTGTTTCTGCAGCTACAGGCACTTTCAGCTGTGGAAATGTGGTCCTCAACTTGTCAGGTTCAGTACCAAGCCCATAAGGACCACATTTAATGAGGAAATCCACTGTTTTTATCTGCAGTATTAACTGGTAAACAAAGTGGGTTTGGTGAAAATGCTTTGTTCTATAGAAATTTACAGCCAGACATGTTCACATGGGTGTGTATTTGACATTAAATCCAAGAAAACAGAGCACATGACTGCAATTGACTGAAATTTAGTCACTATGTGGCTCATCAGTATCAGATCCACTCCAACTGTACCTTAAAAAAATGCTAAAAACTCCACTATTCTCCTCTGCCTTTTAAACATTTGCACCCCAATTGCACTTTTGGTTTAAAATGTACATGTTCTTTTATTTCTTCATTTATTTTATTCTATTTTATTTTGTATTTTATTTCGGTAAAGCATATTGAATTACCTTTTGTGTATGATAATGTGCTTAATAAATAAACGTAACCTTAAGCCTGAACGCCTTTTAGCTTCTAATTGTCAACCCCATCATCAGGAGATTGCAAGTTCAAGCACGGGTGATGCCACAGCCGTCAGGTTTCTGTTAGCAAACATAATAGAACTGGAACTAATGTTCTCCTCCAAATGTGTTGAGCCATACAGTTATGTTGCCTTAGTGGCAGTTTGAAAAGATCCACTTGTTGGCAGAGCTTGGGTCATCTACTGTATGGTATACTACCACAATACTAAGGTGTGCTGTATGGTACTGATACTTAGGTTCCAGCTGTGGGCTTCCTCTTTATCACTGACCTCCTAGTTTTAGGGCAATGGCCCTCAACCTAAATTCTAAGAAACCCATGGTGGTAAATGGGCATAGAAAACAGAGAGGATACAGAAACACTGTTCTATCGTAGAAATGTTTACTCCCTGAAGGTCAACTACCAGAAAAGATAACAAATCTGAGAAAAACACTGCTAACCCCCTAAATCAAAAATATTGCGAGAGAAATGGTTTTCAACAAGCATTCATAAAACAGGTGACTAAAGTAGATATCATGTCATAATGGTGCCTTGTAGGTGCCACACATTAATAAAAAACAAGGATGAATGGAATTGAAATACTTGCAGAAGCTGCAGTTTTTAGCCCAACCCTGGATATAACTTTAAGAGAGGGAATTAAACAAGAAAACTCACCTCCCTCTCTTTCTCCCCCTGTCTCTGTCTGTCTCGCCCCCCTCTTCCTCTTTCTCACTTTCTCTCATCTCTCTTTCTCTCTCTCTCTCGTGCTCTCTCTCACTCTTTCTCTCCCTCCCCCCTTCCCCCCCCCTCTCTCTTTCTCTCCTTCCCCCTTTTTCTCCCCTGCTCTCTTTCTGTCTGTCTCTCTCTCTCCCTCCCTCTCTTTCGTCTGTCTGTCTCTCTCTCTCTCTTTCTCCCCTCTCCCTGTCTTTCTGTCTGTCCCCCCCTCTCTCCCCCCTCTCTTTCTCCCCCTCTTTCTGTCTGTCTGTCTGTGTGTGTCTCTCTCCCTCTCTCTCTCTCTCTCCCTCTCCCCCCGCTCTCTCCTGATGGCTACCGAAAGCACGTCATTGGTGCAGACACAGATATTTTCCAGAAACCTACAAATTCTTCCCAGATTATAAAGGCGGAGCTGTGGGTGAATGTGTGCGTGTTTAAATTCCAGTTTGCTCTGGAGTTCTCCATTCAGCACAGAATTCGGCCTCAGCTTCTGGAGCGCAGTAACTCTGCACACGCCGATGACCTTTAAAGGGCTCATATCATGACTCTTCATCCAAACAAACACAATCATTCTGTGAAGTAAATGCATTTAACATGGCACACAACATTCACACCCAGATCCATACAGTGTAAATGTGCAAACCTTGTGCACTTCTCAGTTCACTGTTTTTGTGATGTCACAAAAAACATTGCCATTCTATACATCCACCTATTCGTTCTACAGCAGTTTAGCCAAATCCAGTTCAAGCTCAAGTTTCAGCCTACCAGCCTGAACTGTGGAACGATTGAGGCGTAACATACGGTACAGGGCTCAGAACAGGGCTCATTTACATTCATGAATTTTAAAGGCGCAGCAAGAGCAGGAGGAAATGCTGGAAATTTACAGGAACGTCATTTAGCCGACACTTTTATCCAAAGCGACTTCCATTCCCCAACTACAGGGGGCAGTCTCTCCCTGGAGCAACTTAAGGTTAAGGGTCTTGCTCAGGAACCCAGTGGTAATGCTGAAGGTAGGATTCAAACCCATGAGACAAGCATCCTACACACTTGGCCACACTATGGTGATAATGAAGAGGATTATTATTATAATATTAATAATAATAATAATCCTCTTCATTAACACCATCAAAAGAAAAAGAAAAATATTATAAATTCTGACACCTCTTAAAACTGCCATCTTGAATTGCTCTTCTGACACATCGGGACTGATCTGGAACAGCGTGCTTGTTCACAGTTTTATGCTACACCTTGTCGTTCATTCGTTTTTCCCGTTTTCCGGCAAAAAAATGGCCCATAGGGAATGAATAGGGCTCAGTTTTTAGACAGTCCTGCTTGGACACACTTCGTCCAAAACCCACCAAACTTCATGTGATACCTCAGGCCAACTTCCCCGACACACAAACGTGGCCGGTGATGACCAGCACTCCTTGTCTTTCGCTCATCCCTTTTCCCCCCATTCACTTCCATTCATTATTATCCCCATTGAAATTAATGCAGTTTCAGGAGAAACCAAACCTTATGAAACTTCACATGAGACCTCAGGCCACATTCCCACAGACACACCAGTTTAAACGGAATAAAATGGACAAAAGTATTGGGACACAGGTGTCATGCAAACCTCACCAAGAAGAAGGGGGGCAAGAAGGGTCAGACGACTGCTGCAAGCACACTTTGCATTTTCTCTGTGGAAATGCAGTCTGCTTTGATCTGTAACTATATCCATTTTTTGCATGAGAGCAATTCATACAGAGTCAGAAACCACAGCTGAGGTAACTTAGTTACATTATAAAGCATGTCGGTGATGATCTAATCATGTAGTTAGCACTGTGCTATCCAGTAGGATTGAGTGTTAGCTTGCATTAGCCTCATAGCTCTGAAACAAAAGAAGCCAACCAAATAAATCTTGGCTTTTACAAGGTCACTAACAGCTGGTGGCCTAGTGGTGTTGCCCCTGCAATCAGAAGGTGACACTAGCACTGCTAGTGTCCTCACTGAGGTTCCCTTTAGCAAGGTACCATCCCCACACACTGCTCGCCGGGTAGCCCCTCACTGGTAGCAGCTGATTGCTTGTTGAATTGGTTAAATGGGTTAAATGCAGAGAACAAATTTCACACTGTGTGCTACACTGTGGTGCGTTCACCCGTGAGTACAAGGGGTCACTTTACAAAAACCGGAGGCAGGAGTGTCCCTTTAAAGTGGGCGTGTCCTGCAGGCCCCGGGACTGGGCCCAAATGTCCAACTATGAAAAATCACAGCAGTAAAGGTGCCACCAGCTTCTGCAGACAGACGGACCCAGTCTGAACCAGTTGGGAGCGGTTTACGGCAGAGTATGCTCACAGCTGGAGGGGCACGAAGAAGAGGAAGCGCTCACATTCCTCCACGGGATTTCGGTGAGATTCGAGTGGAATTTAGGAATGTTACTACAGCTGCAGTCTTTCCGCTCCACCTTCTGCTGACCGTGGTTCGACTGCTGTTTTTCTCCTCTGCAGGAACACCGGCTTACCTCAAACTGATATTACTGTGAAGGCCTGTATTGTTCTTATTATCAAAGCCACTTCTACCTGTAACGGGACAGCGGCAAGGTGAGCAGCCTGGGTTACAGGTACGACTCCCAAACTGGGACATTCCGTCTGCATGGGTTTCCACCAGGATCTCCAGTTTCCTCCCACAGTCCAAAGACATCATTAGATGGATTGGAGATGCTAAATTGGCCCTATGTATGTGTGAATGTCTGCACTAGTAACCTGGCCTGCCCTATCAGGGATAGTCTACAGTAACACCCACCTCTCTGGTTGAGGATAAATAGTTCAGAGAATGGATGGATGAATGGAGGCCTCTTAGTAGTATGTGCATAAAAGCTAATTTTGTGTTTACATCATTATTCAAGAAAATAGTTATTTTTCAATTTTAGCCTACAAACATATATGATTTGGTTCATTTTCTGCAAATAAGACATCCACAAATGCCCAAAATAGGCAATATTATTTTATTATTATGTATTTAATATTTTCATGACTCTTATTCAGGGTTCTAAATTACTAAAGGCTTAACTTTACTGTGACATTTTTGTTTCATTTAATTAAGAAGTGGATTCAATTAAAAAAAACATTATTCAATGACATTTTTATTAAGGAGACCTTTTCTGTTTTCTGATTTAGGTTTAGGGTTCACTCATTTTCCTGTCTCCTGTGAAATTCTCCGCTGATTGAGGCAGAATGGAGGCGTTCAGCTGGATCTCCACTGGCTGTGTCCACTAGAGGACACCAAAGCTCCGGATCTGGACCGAATAATCCATGGCAGGAGGGTCCACACGTTTTGCAAAGAGGGACAGATTTGAGGTGAAAATATGTAGGGGGCCGAACATTCGATATGATATTCTTTGAACCATTAACATTAAAGGCAAATGAACTATTTAATGATTTTTTATTGCATATTGCATACTTTTCATTTCTTCACATTGAACAAATAAATCTAACCATGTTTTTACACACTGCCTTTCATATTTGAAGAACACAAAAAAATGAAGAAAAGGTCTGTCTGGAAAATAAACTATTGGGAAGATTAAACCTATCTAGGTTCATTTGAAACATTACACATTATTCACTGTTAAATGCTCACTGTAAATTTCTAAATTCAAAACACAATTCAGAACAGGAATATAACACTAACAGTTACATTGAGCTTCATATGAATTTGTGTATGATTTGTTCTTTCATTTTTCAATTGACGATCAAAAATCAATTTTCAATCAGATATCAAAAACGAAAAGGGCTTTTTTCATTAGTTCAATATTAGATCTCGGATAAAAAAAACCTTAAATATTAAAACGGGCTGCTGGACCGAATTTGAGTTTAATTTTTAATTGATCGGGTTTAACGGGCCCGTTTGATTGTCAGAACAAATGATACACGGATGAAAAAGATTTTTTTTTTTTATGTGTTTTTGTGATGATCAAAATCAATCAATTCACTGCGATTTTAGACTTTATTAATCTCAGAAGACAAATAAATTGGCTGCACTAATGTGACGAGTCGAGATGCGTCCACAAATTGCCTCCGCATTCGGGTGAAAAATAAAATCGCTTTTTTGTATCCGTGTATTTCATTCTGTGGTCGACGGTGCTGTCGGCTCGCATTTTATTGATTTTATTACAGATGCTGCGGAACGGTGGAAATTTGAACACGGACCGGACTTGCTTAATCCAGGGTCCAGACCCATTTCTGTGCACTCTAGCACACATTTAGATTTTGCTTTTGCTTATATCTCTCATACTATACAAGTTCGGTGTCCAAGTCGAGAGGACAACAGTAGATTTAAAGTGATTTGCCAACTCCCCCGTACCCGTCTTTTCAAAATGGCTGGCATCTCCACAAGCACAATTTATGGAAGAAAGAAAGGTAAGCATGATGATTATATTTAAAATATATTTTTAAATGTGAAAAACATCTAATAATTTGAGTAAGTTTTCAGAACTAAGCTTATTTAGTTTCACAGTGCAGATGACTAATGTATTAATGTTTACTGTAGTGCATGTCAGGACCTTTTTGTGTTTTTTTCTATAGATCTTTCTGAAGATGAGAGTCCAGTGAGCCAAACAGGAGAGAGTGAGAAGCTGAAGTGGACCAAGATACAAGGCCAGCTGAAGTGTGCCGCCATCCTATCTGAGCCAAAACCAACATGTTGGGATCTGGGATTTTTTTATTATGAACAAAAAAGGAAGGGTGGCATAAAGAAATATGTTTCAGTATTGACAGTGTGAGAGAGAGAGAGAGAAAAAGAGATAGAGAGAGAGAGACAGAGAGAAAAAGAGATAGAAGAAGAGAGACAGAGAGAAAAAGAGATAGAGAGAAAGAGAGAGAGAGAGAGAGAGAGAGAGAGAGAGTGAGAGAGAGAGATACTTTATTAATCCACAAAGACAACCAGGCCTTGCAAAGAGCCCCAGAGAACATCTCCCAGTACCTGGAGTTCAGACTCCTCTTGGCCAAAGAACTGATAGCCCACGGACAAACATGTCAACATGACCTGAATGATTAAAGTGATGAGGAAGCCCCGCCCAGGTGAGAGAATAAGAAAATAAGGTGCAGTCCACCTGCCTGAAAGAGTACACCCTAGTCCACCAGGGTGCAACAGCAGAACATATGTGAGGTGTGTGAAGTGTCAAATGGTCCTCTGTGTCTCCAAAGAAATCACAGTGCGTCCTCGGGTATCATAGATGAACTGACTTTTAGAAAGTGTAACCAGTTATTCTTAGGCCAGTGGCCTACAGCTGGTGAAAATATTATTCTACTTTTCTGTTATTTTTATCTAAACAGTAATCTGTTCAATAAGTTTTGTTATCCTACTTACAAAGATTTCAGAGCTGTTCATTTTTTATAATAAACTCTTGAAATGTATTTATCTTTCACAATAACAATCAATTAAATCCTGAACTTTAAATAAAATTTGGTTAAAACAAAATAGTCTTTGCAATTTGTTTTTTTTTTACCACCCCAACACTTGATTTTCATGGAAAATATCATTTTTTTTCTCAGTATGCGGGACATTCACACACACACACACACACTAATCCAGCATGCAGGACAGGGTCTCTGATGTGAGACCAGGTCTCCCATGTCCACAGGGAGGTGGGATGGAGATATGCCAGAATAAAAGTGAATGCGATATTAAGAGATGGATTCTGCCAGCCCCGCCCCCCACCCCCCCACCCCCACCCCCACGACCGGGGTCTCGCAGTGTTATCCCAGTGTGGCTGAGTGTATTATAACAGCCGGAAGGGCAGTATGACAGAGCAGGCCAGGTTCTCTCAACAGGTTCCATTAAAGTGCAGTTAAAAAGCAGCCAGTTTGCAGGTTAACCATTACACAACGAACAAAATTAAACTCTAAACGCTCAGAATTTTCACACAGTCTTTAGTTTTGGATTTTTTTTTAATTGCCTTTTATTTTTTAAGAACATAAAATTATTTTATATAACATTATTTTGTATCATTATCTTCTGTTAACTTTAAATAGTTTATAATAGTATTATCTGAAGTAACTAGTCATGAATAATGAGTAATAATAATGAAATCATTTTCTACTGTTGACATAATAAAGTAATAAGCAGTTACAGTTAGTAGTAATTGTAATTTTAAGTGTTTAAGTGTGATTGAGTCATTATTAGTAGTAGTGGTAATAGTAGTAGTAGCAATTATTTAGTTTATTTACTAAATTTAATGATAACCATTATGATATATTTGATAAGGTTTTTTTTCTCATATGCTGTGCACCAGTGATGGATGAGGGACCGTTGGCACGTTACTTTTCTCGGCATGCTGGTGTTTCGACACTGAGCCGAAAGCTAGCGAACCCAGCAATCTGAACATGGACCCATATAGGGCACAGGGGTCGTCCCTCTGGAGACGAAAAAGAAATCTTATAGTGTTCCCCTTTTCCCAAATATCATGAGTCAGTCGAGAGGAGTTTGGTGTTTGGGGGTTGCTTCTTACAGCTGAACCTTATGCACCATGCTGTACCTTCTTTTTAGAGAGTCCCCCTAATCTGACAGTGGACAAAACACTACCATTCCATGTGCTACTTTAGGAAAAGATCAGTTCTGTTATTTTTCATTGATCCACATACTTGTCATATTGGAGCTAAAAGTTGATTTAAATAGCTTCAGATCTTGCAGCTATAACTGCATGGTTTTAGATGATGCAACTGTAACTTTGCGACAGCAATTCATGGTTCTAGAGGATCACGGAGAAAGTATGGACAGTCCTAAGGATCTGCAGATACATATTCAGGGCAGGAATGACGCAGGGATGGGCCGTACTGCACACAAGCAGCTTTTAACTGCAAACTGTGACATTGCATTGGTCCAAATGGTCCCAGAATTTCTTTGACCCTCGGCCACCAAAGTGCGCCTCCACATACCAGTCCGCCATTCATCTGGGAGAGAGGACACTCTTCAAACAGTCCTCAGACTTTCAGGGGACGAAAAGGGTCTCTGAGAAGGCATGTGTGGTTAGAAGAATGTTTTCAGAATTGGATCTCAAACTCTTCCTATGTACGTACCAGTGGTTTCAGGATCTGCTTCATGGTTCATTTCAATCACTGAGATGCCTCTCGATTGAAAAATGTTGAAACAAACCGCCTCCCCTGCCAACAAAAATATATCTTCAAAACAAATTCAAGGCCAGGCAGTTTTTTAAGATCCTGATGATGTCTCTGTCCTGTGAGCTGCTGGTCAATACACCTGGTCTACCTACTCAAAGAGGTCAGGTACTTGTGAACATTAGAGGTAGGTGTGTTAAGGTTAGAGGTGTAGATCTAGATCACCTTGGGTCACGGCCTTCAGTGTGATCCATGTAGTCCATCGTATGTGGTGTTTCCATCGAAATTGTGCTTGAAAAAAAGAAAGAGAAAAGGACTCCACCTGAGGTTCATGCTTCTGGCCACTGTAATTTATTACTCCTTTCACATGTTTGTTTTTGGAGATCCTCGTGTGATTCTTCTCGACACTGACCACCTTTAGCCAAGACCCAGAGCACTGGAAAAACAGGATTTGGGAGGAACCCCCTGGCCAGAATCGTTCTCCATATCCCTCTTTTTCTTTCCGTCTCTAAGGGATCGGAAGGAGCGATCTGTTCAATTTTCATTGCCGAAAGAAGCCGAGGTATCGAAGACCTCCAAAAAACACGGTAAACCCACGACATCCATCCTCATCTTCAGCGCCTGTTATACACATTGACCTCGGATTAAACACGACACCCCAATTGCTTTAAGGAAACAGCCTGAAGTCCTGACGCCAAGGGCCCAGAGTTCATATGGACTAACTTACACAGCGCTAAACCCAACCATAACTCTGTGTGTGTGTAAAAAGGCATCTGTATCTGCCTCTTGAGAAGCTCCCATCAAACAGACGTGAGAGGCAGGCAAAGGTCCAGGAGCAGGTCACTAGAGTCCATGGGAGAAAATGAAGGCCAGGAACCGACATGGACTTTGGTTCTTCAGTTCCTTCCAAACCTAAAATGCTTTACTCCCATTCCCAACCCCCCCTCCCCCATTTCTTGATCGAATTCACTGCTGAAATCAAATTCTAACCTAATTACCTCAGGGGCCTACCCTGTACAGAACATCATTCTGAAGATCTAAAATGTTGCTGTGGGCTGCAGCCAAGAGCTAGAACACAGTGCACTTTCTGAGGTGAAAACAAAGGACAGGAGCCAGAGCCAGTCATAGTAGGGCCAGACCTGTTTGACCTTCTGCCCATGCTAGCCATGTTCTCGCAACTGTAGGTAGCTAGCATCGCTAACTTGGACGACTACCAACGTCAGACCAGCTTCAACATCAGCTTCCACTCCTTTTATTAAATTTGAACGCCGTAGTCAGCAGCAACCAGTGCACGGGACAGTGCGAGTTCAACATGCTGCCGGGCTGCAATGCTCCTTAGGGACAAAGAGATGAAATGATAAAGAGATGAAGAGATGAAATAGAAATGTCTGTAATGCCCTGCAGATGTAGTCAAATAATAAATAAAACATTTTTTGATCATTTTAGTTTTCTCGCAAAAGTAGCAACCTGCACTCTGTTTACTGCTATGCAGAAAAGTACCTCTAACAAGACGAAGTATTAAGGGAAGTAATAAATGTGAGGCAGTCAAAGAAATGTCCACGTAGGGACCTTCTGTAATGGCTTATTAGGAGGTTGCTAGGTTATGGGAACGCAGGCTAGACTGACACCACATCGTCCAACATGTTTTTGTTTGGTATTTTTTAAAGTTTTATAATTGTAAATATTCATCAGATCAATGCATAGGATTGTATAATCTATGTATTTTATCACCGCTGGTAAGACGCCCAGGAAGCAACTGGCCACAAAAGCAGCTCGCCAAGGTTGAGCACATAGAGGCTGCTATAGAGGCTGCTGGGGTCATCATATTGGAGTGAAAATCAATCCCCCTTCCCCCCAGTCAGTCAAGACAGGTTTGGTGTTTGGGGTTGCTTCTTACAGCTGAACCTTATGCACCATGCTGTATGTTTTTTGGACTTGTTTTGGAGAGACTCTGACAAAATAGTACCATTCCTCAGAGAAACCGGAACGATTTCTTCCATGTGCATCTTTAAGAAAAAAACAGTTCTGGTGTTTTTCTTGATCCACATGTTTGCCATATTGGAGCTAAAAGTTGAGCTAGAAGCTTCCAGACACTGCTGCTCTAACAGGTCCTGCATGGAGGCAAGTGTAACTTTGGAGCAGTAATTCTTGGGTTTAGGGAATCAATGGGCAGGTATTGACAGTCCAAGGCATCTGTAGATACATATTCAGGGCAGATAATGCAGGGAATGGTTGTGCCGCACACAAGCAACTGTGATGCCATTTACTCCTATTTCCTGACGTAATAAAGGGTGGGCAATTAAAGAAATTGTCATGATGATGTCATGATGTCTGTGAGGGGACACAAACCTTCTGTAATGGATTCTCCCAAACCACTTATGAGCCGTTCCAAAGGTGTCTTTTGTACAAGAACTGCTCATCACCAGTGAGAACTAGAGTGACTAATGTGAAAACACACACAAGACAGTCAAAACCACAATGACAGGCATGGAAAACTTGCAAACACACACACACACACACTTTCAGCAGCTGAAAACCGCATTCGCAGGCTCTGAGCACGGACAGCGTTCCCCCCTCCCCACCTGGGCCAAAGCGTACAACCGCAGCGCTCTGGCCGCCTGGGCCACGTCCACATCGCTGTTAGCACCCGGCTGCTGCTTCTACAACCACCAGATTTCCACCTCGGAGCCCGGACCTTCTAACTGCTTCCAGATGTTCCACTCCCACTCGCAGTAAACAAACCAGACGGCTGGAGGGGGCACATTAAACCCTCACCACACGGTTCATCATCAGACAGGCCTTCTCTGTTATCGATGTTGTCGTTCAGGTTGACTTGATGAAGAATGGTTGTGGGAAAAAAATGGTAAAAATACTGCTGGTATTAAACATGGCCGAGGTTATTCAGAAAGTTCAGAAAAATGTAACATTTTATGAAGAAAAGCAGATATTGTGATATTGCTGTATGATCAGCATGTCCACCTACTAACACCACTGGCAAAATGAATTGACTTAAATAGATTGTTTTCTTTTAGCCAAATAATTTTTTATATATTTTTTTTCATTTTTTATTTAAAATGTATACATATATACAGAAATCCCCCGCTTTTTGCAAGGGTTATGTTCCAAGAGCACCCGCATATAGGAAAAAAACTACGTTGTGGTGGCTAAACATTTATATTTTTATAGTGTAAACCCTAAATATGCCACCAAATCTGCTCCCAGAACACTTTAATTTAATTTTTCAACTCAGTTTAATGAATTAGCCTTAATGAAAATGTTGCAGTAAATAAATAATCAGAATCAGAAAACTTTATTGCTTGAAAAAACATTAGCATTAGCAGTATGCAAAGACTCTTACACAAAAGAAAGGTTGAAATAACTCTCTCTACCCACATGTTTAGACAGAGCACAGCTTACTAATACTAAATAAACTGAGATAACTGCTGAAAACAGTAAAATACGAGGACAAGACACGGAGCAGTCATGCTACATGCTGCAGCAGCAGCTTCTTCTTCTTCTTTTTGTGATGGTTGACTTTTCAGTGTATTACTGCAGTGTAATACAGTTCAGTTCTCAGAAAAATCTGCGTAAAACTGAGGGGTTACTGTATAGTGTTTTTATCAAAAAATTGGGATTTCTGTTTAGATACATTTCCCATTCATTTCTGATGGTTCTGATGGTGTGTGTGTGTGTGTGTGTGTCTGTGTGCCGCATTATCCCATGAAGTCATGAGGTGTTGGTGTGACACTAGTTGTGGTTTCTGTTCTGTTCTGAGTGAAAGTGCTATTTTACTCTGCCTGACCTGAGATCAGTTTTGGTCACTTTTTACCTTTTCTTGTGTAAAAAGAATTCCCCACATGCTAAAAATGTTACCACCCTACTGGAGGGGGACAGGGCCTCAAAGGACCTGAATACACACACACACACACACACACACACACACACACACACACACACACACACACACACACACACACACACACACAACACACTGTGGAAAGTGTGATTGAGTCATGTTGTAATAAATCTGCTGCTGATGGACATCTTACCTCTATAAACTCCTGCAGCCACACACACCACACACACCCACACACACACACACACACACACTCAAAAACGTCACTACAGTTTATCTACTAGCATTTGAGGAGTAATATAATGAGGTAAAACGGTCTCTTCGTATTCTGAGAAATTACTGTCTTTATCCCTCTTTCCAGTGGTTCCATCCCTCTCTCTCCTCCCTCCCTAAAGGTCTTGCCTTTGCTTCCGAGCTCCACTAATTTATAACCCTGTGTGTGTGTGTGTGTGCGTGTGTGTGTGTGTGTGTGTCTGTGTGTGTGTGTGTGCGTGCGTGCGTGTGTGTGTGTGATTGTTTATCACTATGACTTAATTGTGCAGACATCAAATCACACTCCAATCACAGAGAGAGAGAAAGAGAGAGAGAGAGAGAGAGAGAGAGGAGAGAGAGAGAGACAGAGAGAGGAGAGACAGAGAGAGAGAGAGACAGAGAGAGAGAGAGACAGAAAGAGAGACAGAGACAGAGAGAGAGAGAGAGAAAGATAGACAGAGAGAGAGACAGAGAGAGAGACAGAGACAGAGAGAGGAGAGAGAGAGAGAGAGAGAAAGAGGGAGAGAGAGAGACAGCGAGAGAGAGAGAGGAGAGAGGGAGAGAGAGAGACAGCGAGAGAGAGAGACAGAGAAAGAGAGGGAGAGAGAGACAGAGAGAGAGCGGGAGAGAGACAGAGAGAGAGAGACAGAGACAGAGAGACACAGAGACACAGAGTTAGAGAGAGAGAGAAAGAGAGAATGTGTTTTACAGCAGTTTGTGCTGTTGGCTCGCAGTCAGTTCTGTCAGCTGATTCTGCATTCCTGCAGTCTCAAACAACTGTACACAAACGCACACACCACACACGCAATAAAACAAACAAAGTATAAAGTAACATGGTTATGAAGACACTCAGCTTGGGTTTTGTATATATATATATATATATATATATATATATATATATATATGTATTGGTATATCAACAACAGTAACAATAAAAGCAGA
>JBBPDC010000039.1:13077866-13092706 GCA_037974485.1 Hemigrammopetersius urotaenia | reverse complement strand
TCCACAGTTAGTGATCCTGTTCCACTACGGTTCTACTGCACATTATGGCAAGAACCACTGAACTCAGTAAAAACAACCTTCCATCATTCCTTTATTACAGAACAGAGTTTGGTTTGTTTACTGCATAATTCCACGTGTTTCTTCATCATCTGTTTGTTTTCGATATGAATCTACAATGTAGAAAATAATAAAAACAAAGAAAACGAGAAGGTCTGTCCAAACTTTTGACTGATAGTGTACTACTAGGCATTAACTGACTAAATTAATGCTTACAAATACAGTCACAAAGAACATATTTATTCTGAATGTCACTGAAAATGATCCATGGTGGTCTATTTGCTCACCTGTTTTGGGGAACTGCTTTGGTGTCAGGCAGAAATCTGTCAAAAAGATAGAGAACTATCAAGGTTTGATTCTCCACGTCTTCGGCAAGCCCTCATTCAAACCTAGGCCTTGAGCAAAGGTTCCACGACACTCAACCTTTGTATAAAACTGCTCTCAAAGAAAACAAAAGAGGTTGTGCATGAACCCCTAAGTCTATAAGATGTAATATTTTGGACCATTATGGTTGTAATGACATTCTTTTCGTGGTGTGTGTGCCATTTTGAAGTACCTTCCTGTGATGTACAGCATCCTTCAATTGTGCACTACATTTGAACTTTAGAGTTGACATTTACTTCCAGAGTCTTTCCTTGCCCTGCAAAAGCCCATTTCTGAGCAATCAATTTCAGTTTATCTTCCACAGCATCAGTTAGACCCTCATAAAAATTCATGCAAGTGGCTGTCTTCCATGACCCATGACTTACAGTACATTATAGAATAGCACATTTCTCCAGTGCTCCATATAGCTTAGAAATAATAATGTGTCTTATGTCTTTTCTTCTGCTCACAAAGTTCATACATCTATTGCTGCAGCAGGTAGGAGGGCTGATGAGGGATCAGATTTCTTTGTTATTTACAATGATCTCATTCGCAGCTGGGTGGAAGCATTTTAAAAAATAGTAAAAGCTGAATACACTGCCCTAAATGAATCCAATAACGTATTCTGTTAGAGCACATGAAAAGCTAATGTATTCAGAATGCATTTAGAATACATTTAGACAAGGCAGGTGGGAAAACCGCTGCTGTTAGTTCACACTGTTCCTCCCTGTTGCTGGTGTTCAGTCTTCAGTCATTTTGTCATGTGGAGTCGAGTAGGACGTAATCACAAACAGGGATTTATTAACAAAAGAATGGGAAACAGGCTAAATGAGAAACTAACAGAACACTGGGACTAACAAAATGAAACAAAATGAAGCGAGAAGAAACTGGGTTGTAATATACATAAACATGAATGCAAGGGGAAAACACAGAGCAAACTATCAAACCTAACCATGGACCGAGAAGAACAGAGAAGAAACTTCACAGAGTGAGAACAAACTGGGTAAAAAAAACGTCAAGCCAAAACCACAGAGTAAAAACACCAAGCAATGACATTAAGAACTAAGCAAAAGACATAGTAATTATACATACTAACTAACAAATGAGTTATTAGGTGCTGGGGAGGAAACAAGAACAAGACAGGTGAAGAGGATAACAAGGGCGCTTAAGGCGGGGATAAGACCAAAATGAGTCATATGGATCAGGTAAACTAGGGTTTCTCAACCAATGATGGGCCCTAAAGGCTTTTGATTGGCTAAAATTGATTGGTCTGTAATTGGTTATTTAATATTATCTAATGTGGCCAAGTGGGCCTTGGCAGCATGCTGATAGATGGTGGGACCTGAGGTTGAAATGGTTGAGAACCACTGAGGTAAACAAAGGCACATGGAGAAGGTAAACAAGCACAAAGACAGAACATTACAAAAAGGCAAACAACAAGATAAACACATTTTCAGTTATTTTCAGTTTCACTGTATTTCTGTTAATATTCTTCTGTCCTCACAAACCCTGAGCCTTAATACTGTACATCAGTGCAAGTATACTAGCCTTGTTAGTTACCAAGCCTGCTTATATTGTCTTTGATGCCTGTTACCGACCTTATTCTGTTTTCTGGACTTCCTTTTTTTCTCTACGGACTCATTTGTCGTCTTGGATTATCTGGTTTTGACTTTTTGCTCTGGACTTTGGTTTTTCCCTTTTTTGCCCTGCGGACGTTTCTGTTTAATAAACATCTTCTGCATTTGTTACTCTGCATTTGGATTCTTTCACGTATTCATCACACCAACGGTACCACCCTTTTTATGAAGGGACTATAATAATTGGTTAAACCAAGGAATGTGTGTCAGCATAAGCCAATCAGAGGCAGAGATTGTATTGTGTACACAAGCGAGCGCAGAGAGAGAAAAAAACATACAACTAGGGGCCGTCGACTTGTGCCTCTGTAGTCTACTAGTTGACTTTTGTGTTAATGTCCTATCAGGAAGAGGTCAAGAGCCTGGCTCCATCACTCCGGGCTCTTGACCTCTTCCCTGTAACCTCACTCATTGGTGTTCCAAATCAGACCTACTGTATTTGATTGTATCATACACAAACTTTGCAGTGATGTCGTAATCATGGTGGGTTCGCGGGGTGGGGGGTGTCAAACAGCCCTGTGGGGTCCCAGTTTTCAATCTTGTAAAGGTAGGGGACCATTTGCCCATGGGCACTGAAAGTGATCTGTTAGAAAGTGCAGAATCCAGTTGCATAGGTGTGTATTCAGTCCGAGGTTGTTAGTTTGATGGCCAACTTTATTGGGGAGATGGTGTTAAAAGTTGCTCCTGGTCTGGCCGGACAGTGTGAAGGTGCAGTGAAATGGCGTCTTCGTTTGACTGTTGTTGGTCCGGGGAAGGGGATTGTGGTTATTTTAAAGTGTGTTAGGACCAGCCACTCAAAGCACTTCAGAACAATTAGGGTCTGGGTGATAGTCATTCGGAGGCATGTCCTCTGCCTATTTTGGAACAGGGATGATTGCGGCAGACTAGAAGGAGGTTGGGATGGTGGCCTGTTCCAGGGATACATTAAACAGACTGGACTCAGTCCTGCACAGTGTTTTGCATTCATCCAAGAATGCAAAGACAGCGTTCAGGTCATCAAGGAGGTATGAGTTTACTTCTGTAGGCTCATGAATGCCAGCTCTCTTACCCCGCTTCTGCTTCCACTGCCATCTCTTTCTTAACTACCTCTAACGTCCACAGTGACTCAGCACACGCATAAACAGATAGACTGTGTTATTTAAAATGTTAGTCACGTTGCACATTATATATTTTCCATTTCCATACGCAGCATATTAACCATACAGTTTTGGGCCTGTTTGCATTTAGTAGCATTCCTCACAAACAAGAACAGATTCAGCAATCAAATCTGAAGAAGCTGTATGGCTCCTGGTCCAAATTAAAAAGTAGAGCCATGCACTAAAATGCATTCCCTCATTTCTACCTGCACATACTCAGCTACAGGATTTCACCAACTCTGTTTTCTCTCACACATGTGCACCGAAGTGTTGGTTTCATCTTGTTTTCTATAAAAAGAACCACACAGTTCCCACAAGCCTTCTCTCAGAGCCCCTAAGCCAGCTCTCAACTCCCAATATCTGCTCAGAGGCTGCACTCCACCATAGTCTGGAGTCTGTAAGCTGTCAGGGCTGGAGAAAGGTCTGACAGCTATTTTGTATGCTGCCAAGTTTAATGTGAAGCAGGGAAATCCCTACGTCTGTTTGTGTGAGAACAGTTCTACCAGCAGAATGGAGCAAAATGGAGAGCTGAAACTTCAGGATATTGTTTTATTGTTTTAAGGTCCTTGGTGAGATGCAAGATGGTTTTTAACTTACAACTTACAAGAATTGGTGCTCTTAGGTCTTAGAGATCTACAGTCTCAACTGTTTCTGACAAAGAACAGCCCAGTATAAAGCCTGTCTATGTTAACTTGTTGGTGTTTCTTGGGAAAATAAGGAGCAGGCATTTAATTCATATAAATTTTAACCATAACTGGGTTGTATGAGAAGCTATGTAAGATTTCCTTAAAGAAAGTCATAAAAAGTTTTTTGCATAAATTCCAGCAAAGTGTAGCCCAAAGATAGACTGTAGTGGGATTTCTATGTACCACTGTGGCTTTGATGGCTATGAGCAGCTCTAATGTTTCAACCTTAAAGTGATTTAAGGTCTCTGCAAGCTAAAAACAGGCTAAGGACCCATCAGCAGCACACCAGGATGAACCTTATCCCGAGGCTTGATGAAGTTAGAAAACCAATGTGCTGCTGGGCAGCTCGAAGCAATCCCTGCTGTCGTCAGTGTTGAGAAGAACACTTGCTTGGGTTTCACTGGTCTGTTGCCCATGAAATCTAATTTTCCACATGTCTTTTGGATGATTGAGCATCTGTGCACCCCCGAGTACTGATCTAGATGTCACAGGACTTAAAGCATCACTAGCGCTTTCATTTGCAGACAGTTTATATCGCCTTCAATTAAGAGACAGCAGGTGAAGATCTGCGTTGGCAAGAGAGCAAATAAACCAAACAACAGCCTGTTAGAGAAATTAGAGGGTGGCAAGCAGTGCATTGTCAAGGCTGGGTCATATACGGAGTGGGATGGGACCACTAATGCTTTGTCTGATGCTCAGTGGTGGGCGTCAGCTGCTTGCTGGTTTTATACGCCACATAGATCAGTGCAGGAGCAGCAGATAAAAAAACTGCTACTGTTAGCCGTAAGATGCCTAGTTGATCTTGCTGATTATAGAAATTTGATCTTTGCAAAACTCACCTTGTTTGCTGTCACAGCTTAGGAAACTGACCAACCTCTGTTTTACGATGCTGACATTTTTGCAACAGTTGTAAGTGAGTTTCGGGTGAATTCCATTATGCAATTCATAATGTATAAATATTTTCATGTAGTCCTCAACCAACTGAACTTGCATTGATGTTCTAGTTTCCTTACTCTACCCCGTCCTCCTGATACAATGTCTAATGTTGTCTGTATTTTCCTCAGTTCATGTTTTGTTTATCTACCCAAAACTGTACAGCGTCTTTGGGTATTTTGAAAAGTGCTTTATAAATTAAATATATTATTATTATTATTATTATTATTATTATTATTATTATTATTATTATATTATTGTTGTTGTTGTTGTTGTTGTTGTTGTTATTAGGGCATGAAAAGCCAGCCTGAAAAAGAAAAATGTAACTAATAAATTTCAAAGTAAAAAAAATGTAAATAAATAATCATAATCAGAAAACTTTTTTGCTTAAAACGTTAGCATTAGCGTTTAGCATTAGCAGTGTTCAAAGACACACACAAAAGAGCAAGACAGCTCTCTGTGCTGATGCTCAGTCAGGGACAAGGTAGGAAATATTGGTTTATTTGTGTGTGTGTGTGTGTGTGTGTGTGTGTGTGTATGTGTGCGTGGGTGTGTGACGGAGAGACAGAAACACTGTTAGCCTTAGCAGTTAGCATCACAAAAGAAACATTGAAATAACTCTGTTCTCTCCACTCTCTATATGTTTAGACAGGGCACAGTTGACTACTACTAAATAAACTGAGATAACTTGAAAATCCTTTAAAATCCACATGTGACTGAATCTGCGTTCCTGTAGTGCTGTGCTGATAGGTATGACTAAAAACTCCAAAACCTATAATCCTGTGAGCTGGAATAGCGCATTCTGGGGAAAAAGCTGTGTGTTACACCAGTGGTGTGTGAGTTTATTAGGATTACCAATTAAAGTCGTCTTAGTGAGTCCTTGACAATGCTATATGAACAAAAGTGCAAGAACATTTGGTTTGCAAAAGTTTTAAACAAATAAGGATCTTTTTAACAGCAATGTTCCATGTAATAAGCCTTTATTAGTCCCACAAGTGGGATTTTTCTGTTGTCTTTAACACTGTTGTCTGTAACACTATCTTTGATGCTGTTACACTGCTGCAGTGCAAATATTTCTAAACCTCAACTTAAACCTTAGTGAAATCAAATCGATATATTATTATTATTGGGTTGTTTTTTTTTGCAAAATGCTTTAACAGTGTCTCACAGTTTCCACATAAATGCTACAAGCACAAAGGCACAAAGGTCTTTAGGCTTTAGCAGAACTAAAAACTCAACATGGAAACAAAAATAAGAAATATGCTCCTTAAAGCTCCACTAGAATCATTTAGAAAAACCGTGTTTGTGCCATTGGCTCATTACGACAATCAGCCCCTCACTTTTTTAAAGCAGTAATTTAAGCTGCATTCTAAAGTAGGATGCAGTCTGCTGCAAATGAGATCTCTGGAGGATTTATATTTGCATAATTAAACAGAACGTCTTAATAAACTCAGAGCACTAGCGATGTTTATAATGGGTTTCATTTTTTACAGATGACAAATACTGATGCAGCTCCATCTGATTACAATGACACGTAACGAGGCACAGGTAACCTGGATAGGATTTTGCGACACATTACAAGACCAAAACCATGAATGAATTACGAATGAGCAAAATTATCGACAGTGCGCTCAAACAGCCAATTTTGAAAGAAATTTAATCAGATTATTCTGTGAAACTGAAATTGCCTGCATCAGTCATGTGGGCAACCATGGGGGTCGTACGCGTATTTTATGGTTGAGGGGCATATTGCTTGGAGGTTTGGGGAAAGGGGTATTGGAGAGATTGAACGGGGGTAGGGGCCTGGTATGGGGGGTTCCGCCTGTAAACAACCATGAGGCTGAACAAGGTCTGTACACCACATTAGAAAAGGCACACACACATGTGCCAAAATTAACAAAACAAGAAAACACATAAAACAATGACAACGGACAACAATAAAATTACATCCCACAGTCAGCACATCACACTGGGTCGAAAGCCAGAGAATAAAAGTGCGTTTTTAGACGACTTTTAAAAACTGCAAGTAACGGCGCCTGTCTAACATGTAATGGCAGGTCGTTCCACAGTTTTGGAGGCACCACTGCGAAAGCCCTATCCCCTGTACATCTTCGTTGTGTCTTTGAGACAGATAAAGGCATCTGGTCTTCTGACCTTAAGGAACGAGTCGGAACATACGGATGTATCAATTCTGCCAGATAAGGCGGGGCACAGGCATGTGGTGACTTAAAAAAAACAAAAGAGTTATAAAACGAATTCAGGAAGCCAGTGAAGGGAAGCTAAAACCGGTGTGATGTGCTCACGCTTGCCAGTCCCAGTTAAAAAGCGTGCAGTGGCATTCTGCACCATCTGTAAACGATTTATGGAACCCTGACCAATCCCAGTAAGGAGTGCATTGCGTGAGGTGATAAAAGCATGAATCACAGTTTCAAGGTTGCGTTTTGACAGAAAAGACTTGATGAAAAAAAACCTGATTTTACCACTGTGTTTACATGTGCATTTAGCTGCATTGCAGAATCAATTTTTACACCTAAATTCCTCATCACTGGTTTCTTGTATTGGGAAAGGGAAGCAAGGTCAAAAGAAGACGTAGTACTCGAGTCACTACGTCTAAATAGCATGACCTCTGTCTTCATCACGTTAAAACTAAGACAATTCAGAAACTCATTAGTTGAGGCTGTTATGTTATTAGTCATGAGTGCAGGGGCAGTAACTGCTGTATCAAACATGATATACACATATTTTGACATTTGCATTTTGTGTGTGTGTGTGTGTGTGTGTGTGTGTGTGTCTGAGTTTGTGTTCATTTGGCAACTGATGCATCCTGTTGTTATGCAGTAAAAATATTGAACTGTAGTCCCAGCCCATAGACTTGAGTTTTATACACAGACATACACATGTAGACCCATATACACCTTCATGGGTCTGTATTGCTGTGGCAGTGAGTCAGTGTCTCTGCTCAGTTACAGTCTGGTTCATGAGGTCATTTAACTTCTCTGCTGTTGCTTCTCTTTTCACAGACATTTTTTAAATACCTGACCTTTTCAGAGCCCTGACCTCAACCCCAACCAGCACGTTTGGGATGAACTGGAACTGAGACTGTGAGCCAGGCCTTCTCATCCAACATCAGTGTCTGATATCATAAATGCTCTACAGAATGAATGGACACAAATTCCCACAGAAACTCCACAATCTTGTGGAAAGGCTTCCAAGAAGAGTGGAGGCTGTTATAGTTGCAAAGGGTGGGAACAGCTCTATATTAAAGTCTATGGGTTTGAATGCAATATCATTGTTGGTTTAATGGCCAGGTGTCCCAATACATTTCTCCATATTGTGTATTTTGGCCTAATTTGAATGACATCATATCTTAAATTTTTACCTTAATACTCTTTTTTAAAATCTAACTACTGAAGCGCTGCTTGTCTCAGAGCCGACGGGAGCTAACCTTCCTGCATTTTTGACCTGAAATCACTGATGCTTGAAGAAATGGACAAATCATATACTGCAAATCATAATCTGACCAATCAAATTGTCTTCCCTTAAACTTTGGTTGATGTTTTTCTTCTTGACAAGAGGGGTCTTGGAATAAACAAAGATTCAAGTAGAGTTGTGTTCATTGTTTGCCGTTTGTAGACAGAGAAAGGTCTTTCAGGCCTTCCGTCTGAGTGCAGTATTAAATTTTCATCTGGAATATAATGGGAATACCAACAGAGAAATGAAGTCTGTTTCTCTTCAACAGTTCATAAATATTTGTCACCCGGCTCTGCCTTGTTTTTGTCATTATAATGTGTATTAATATTCAGACAAAGCGGAATAAAAAAGGATTAATTCCTCCAGTTGTCTGGGCGGCAGCTGTTTCACAGGCATCATTCGTTTTACTTAGATCAACTCTGGCTGAAGGTGGCATCTGCTTTAGATCAGTTACACCAGAGAAGAACGTCACCGACTTTGGAGAGTTTTAACGATGCAACAGTGTGTGTCCCTGAGTCCATGCTCTCCTTAAAGGATGTACGCGAGCGAGAGCTTTGGGCTTCGCTCGTGCAGTTGCTGTCAGTATTGCTTCACTAAACCGTGTAGTCACACAATACACAGCAAAACATCAGAAAAAAAAGTTTGTTATGGAACTCCAAAGTGTTCAAAAGTATTATGAAATACGTATATCAGAATGATATTGTGAAATACAGCTCATTATTGTGAAATTATGTTATATATATATATGCATTATGTTATATAAATTTACTTATTATTGTGAAATATGAGTTCATGTTTTTATTTTTCAAAGTCAGTATTTATTTCATAATGCCGTATTTCATCATTTCATGAAATTTCTTCATCTGTCAATCAGTGTCAGTGGGTTGGACCTGTGCGCCTATTGGCTCATCCTTTAACATTGACTAGTTTTCCTGCATAAATGCTCAGGACCGCTGTTACAGCTAGAAGCAAAGTGAAAAGTCACGGAGGATGGCGGATTGGCATGAACTTTGTTCAGTTCTGCTTATTTTAGCAGATCAGATAGAGAGGGATAATTTACCCGTAGATACGGGTTTGAATCGTTTAGAGGAAGTTTTTGAAATGCTTGGGATGATAATTGCTCTTCAAGGTGTTAGCATCGATGATACCATTGTTGATAGTGATGGACACACGAAGCTCCGAAGCGCAAATCGAGTATAAGGGGGCGTGGCAGACGAAGCCTCGCTTCGAGGCGTGTATCGGCTAAACAGAAAACCATGTGACCAATGACAAACGAAGCCTCGGTTCGTTACGTCAGCTCTTCATCCCAAGTGTTGCTTTCTGTATAAATGGGGGTGAATCCCGCCGGCGCTTCATGGGTTGTTTGTAGGAGAGTGTATGAGCGAGTATTGGACGGAATTTTTCTTTTGTGTATTTCCTAATGGATGAACTCTATATGATCAAAAAAGAACATTTTAGTAAATATAAACATATCTTAAAATATTAACATATCTATCCTAGTCATTCATTTAGCATATAACTATAACAGCAAAATGTTTCACACAATTCATTTTTGTTGAATTGATATCGTAACAATGCTTAGCCATAAAAAACTACCCTGTATCAAGAAAAATTGGATCAAAACAAGAAAAAATACAAATAAAATTAAAAAGTCATGTATGTTATGTATAATAATATTAATATTGATATTTAAATTTGAATGATTTTTGGATCTTTTTTATAAGTTATCATGTTTTTAAGCCAGAGTTGGAGGCTCTACTCCAGTTCATTGTTCTGAGGTTTGAAGAGGTGATAGAAAAGCAGTGCAATCTGAAGAACGAACATGTAAACATGTGAGCATGTGACATGAATGACGTGTGTAAACAAATGTTCATCTGAACTTTTGCACTCCAGGAAGGGTCCTTGGCTGCAAAAATGTTGAGACCCTCTGCTTTAGAGGAATGAAAAGTGGTTCTTCTGTGGTTTTGCTCAAGAAAAAGTCTTTTTGGCACCTTCACTTTTAAGAGTGTCAAATTATTATTAATTGGCTGCCAGAGCTGCTGTCCTATCGTCCTCTCCAAACACTCCTCGCTGTGCTTTATCACTGGTGCACAGTTAAGGAACAGGCCTCTAGGGAGCGCCAGGCCTGCTAGTGGCGAGCCATTGGAATAATCACACATGTTCATTCATCCAGGCCCATCTGCTTCCTCTGGCCTTTCGGGGAATGCATGAAGGGCCAAATAGAGACAGAGCTTTGAGAGAGAGAGAGAGAGAGAGAGAGAGAGAGAGGGGAGAGGGAGGGAGGGAGGGAGGGAGAGAGAGAGAGAGAGAGAGCGAGAGACAGAGACAGAGGGAGCGAGAGACAGAGACAGAGGGAGCGAGAGACAGAGAGAGAGGAGAAAAGATTAACTCTCCATATCCTGTGTCCCTGTCTGTCACTACTGGGAGAAAGCAGAGCTCAGCTTCAGAGCTTTAAAAGCATGAGCTTAAGAGCATATTATTTCTATGAATCCTTTCAGCTCTAACAGACACTGCCCCTTTAAATTAGCATTCATGCTATTACCACTTATTAGCAATGTTAGCCTTCATGTGTGAAGCAGTTACTATATTTTTATAGAAGAATGTGGTTGTATTCTACCAGTACATTTGCCCACAATCAGGAAGTTATGGGTTTGATTCCCAAGACTGCTAAGCACCTCTGAGGTACCCCGAGCAAGGTACCGTCCCCACACACTGCCCCCCCGGGCGCTGTGTTCCTGGCTGCCTCCTGCTTCACTTGCTGAATGTGTTAAACGCAGAGGAAGAATTTTGTGCTGTGTTTGTTTGTTTGTGTGTGTGGTCAACTGCAAGGTATTTGTTGTAGAGTCTGCTACTTAATTTCACTTGTTCACATGTTTAGCTTTAAAATAAACAGCTTCTAACTCTACCAGAAGGAGCGCCACACGACCTCTGGAAGCAGTTTTCTTGGGAAAAAAAACCAAAATGATCAAGGAATTTTTCTAATGAATGAAGCTTGTGACAAGCAGCAAAAATAGACTTGCACACCATAAACACCACATTCACACCAACCAATCCTCTGTATTCTTCTCATGCTTTGGTTCTACCACAGGTGTGGCGTTGAGCAGGAAGAACCAAACTATGACAGCATACAAGCTTGTAAATGAAGGAGGCTTTGCCCTTTTATAATTTTCAAAGTAAATATATTTCTAAAGGTGCTATTGACATGAAATCTTCACCAGATGTCGGTAACAACCCATTCCGGGCGACACAAGTCCATAAATTTAGTAATGTATAATAAAATGGAAATGACACAGATAAAAAGTATTGAACACAAACAATTTATTTAATGCTTCATACAAAATTCCTTTGTTGGTGATGACGCCTCCTGCTGTGGTGGGATTTTGGCCCATCCTTCCACACAAACAGTCTTTAAAACCTGAAGGTTTTGTGGGACCCTTCTATTAACTCTGAGCTTAATTCTTTCCATAGATTTCTATAGGATTCAGGTCAGATGATTAGCTGGGCCATTCTAGTAGCTTTACTTTCTTTCTCTGAAACGAAAAGAGAGTTTCCTTGGCTGTGTTTGGGATCATAGCCATCTTCCTCATCCTGGTAGATGGCAGATTTTTTATCAATAATGTCTCTATACATTTTCCCTTTAAACTTCCTTTAATTATATAAGGCGTGCCAGTGCCAAATTCTGAAAAACCGCCCCAAACCATGATGTTCCCACCTCCAAATTTCACTGTGGGTTTTGTGTTTTGGGGGTCATATGTAGTGGCTTTTAACCTCAAACATTGTTGTCTATTATGGCATCCAATTTTGATCTCATCTGACCAGACTATATTCTCCCAGTATTCCACAGGCTTGTCTAAATGTTGTTCAGAAATATTTAAACGCACTTCAGCATGCTTTTTCTTCAGCAATGGAGTCTTGCGTGGTGAGCTTGCATACAGGTCACGACGGTTGAGTGCATATTGTGTTCTTTGAAACAACTGTACCTGCTAATTCCAGGTCTTTCTGAAGCTCTCCACAAGTGGTCCTTGGCTCTTGGAAAACACTTCTGATAATTCTTTTCACTCTTCTGTCTGAAATCCTGTGGGGAGCACCTGGTCGTGGGTGTTTTATGGTGAAATTATGTTCTTTCCACTTCGGGATTATGGCCCTAACAGAGCTCACTGGAACCTTCAGCATTTTAGAAATTCCTCTGTAACCTGCCTTCAGTTTGTTTTGCAACAAAAAGGTTGTGAAGGTCTTGAGAGAGCTCTTTGGTGTTTCCCATCATGAGATTTTTCTTGTCTGACCCCTTGTTAATGATCATTTATCATTTGGGACTGAGCAAGCTGATATTAATTTGCACTAAGTGGTCGGGTTGCTTTCTAATTACTGATAGATTTCAGCTGGTCTCAAGCCTTTTTGCACCTTCCTTTCTTCATGTGTTTAATACCTTTACTTCGCGTCATTCCATTTTATTACACATAACTTAAAACTCTATGGCTTGATTTCTTGTGTGGATTTTATGGGTTGTTACATCTGTTGAGAATTATATATATGTGTGTGTGTATGTGTGTGTGTGTGTGTGTGTGTGTGTGATATATATACACATATACATAAATGTGTACGTGTGTGATGTACATGTGTATATATATTAATGGTGGGCATAGATAAATTTTTTAATCTAGATTAATCTCACTGTAATCTTGGAATGAATCTAGATTAATCTAGACAAAAATGGATCATTTGAATTCTGCTGAAGCAATTCAGGATATGTGTGCTACCCAAATAATGACTAAAAGTAAGTCTTTGAGAACGGGTTTCACAGCATGGGCACCGTTATTTCTATTTTGAGGGGCTAATCCCCCACGACCGAGAACTGTCGTAGAAAAAGGCTGGAAACTTGGACTCCATGCTTACGTGTGTTTTATTGTACAAAGCGGATAAAGAAAAACAGGCACGTGGGCCAAAACATAAAATGAGGTTCAGGAACAGGGTAACACAAAGCAGAAACACGGCATACACTAAGCTCATAAGAGACGATGGACAGACAACGAGGGTGACACACAAACAGACATAAATACAAAACCTAATGGGGATGAGACAGGACACAGGTGGCAACTCAAAACCATGTGACACAAGCATGAACACGAAACAGGTGGAAACTCAAATCACAGAATCACATGGGGAACAGACATGGCACTGGGAGAACAGAACAGGAATAAACAATCAGCGTGATGAACAGAAAACCCCAATGAACAGAAAACCCAATAAACAGAGCCATAACGAACATACAGAAAAACACAGACCCAGAAAACCCAAACAAAAAAGCAGTGGCTAACCCCCGCCACTGACCAGGCCGTGACAGTTATAAATTTTGCTATAAAGAAATAAATTACTTTAAATATTTTGTATTTTCCTTTCCTTATTATGCATAAAACATTTTGCTCTGCAACTCTGTAGCTCTGTAGCTTTTGTTGAACGCGGTTCCCCAATAGACCCAAGTCAGTCACCAGCCCCCCTTCCTGCCCCGCAAAGGGGTCTGGACTTCCCTCTGATGCGCTGTCCAATATTCTGAGAACCTAATGAGATTCTGAGGCAAAATCACAGAATGTCAGACAGCGACCGCAGAGCCGGAAAGGCTTGCTTGTCATGGGAGAGTTAAGTCATCTGGCGAGACCGTGTGAAACTGTCTGATAAGACTTTCAGGTATTTCAGGACCGGCTCATTTGTTGCTAAACCAGCACTGGGAGCAACCGGCCTGGATAAGACCATCTCTCTGACGTCCCACACTTCAGGCTTCATGCTGGAGTAACTGTTCCATTAAATAACATGTTTCACTATGTTCACAGACTGGCTGGCTAGGACAGATCAGCTTAGAGATCAGTGACATTTTTACTTCCAAGATTTTTCCTATTGCTTTGTGTTTAATAAAGAATTTCTGCTCTTTATTATTTGGTTGCATCAAACTTCTGCTCCTCAGTCTTCAGTTGCTGGAGATGACTTGTCATTAACATGTGTTATGTAAAGGATGTGTATTGTTATCTATTATTAAAATCATGTGATTAAAGGGCTTTGGTGACTTCGCCAGTGCGTCTCTGCCGAGTGAATGCTGATAGAATGATGTCCTGGAAGAACAGAGAAAGGAAGTGGCACGGGGTGCTTTCCCTGATTTGGGGGATACTTCATCTGTCTTCCTTTTCATGCAAGTCCTGAGTGTTGCAGGTTTGCCTCACATCGCCAATGCATAGTCTTGCAGGAGAGCTGGGCAAAAGAGAAAAAGCAGGGCAGGCTCCTATAGACCTATGAAAGCTATGGAGAACATTCACCCTTTTTATTTCCGCCAAAGTGCCCCAAAGCCTCATTTTCAACAGTTTATTGAAACTAGTGGTGGGCATAGATCCTTTTTTAAATCTCACTGTAATCTCACTGTAATCGTGGAATTAATCTAGATTAAAATGGCTCATTTGAATTCTGCCAAAGGTCTGAAGTCCCCCTGCCCAAAATTATCCAAGCCCCCCTAAATATATAGTCATTATTCTACTATTTTTAAATTATATATCCAAACATTTCATACAAGATATCAC
>JBBPDC010000039.1:13056441-13076715 GCA_037974485.1 Hemigrammopetersius urotaenia | reverse complement strand
TCTGCTTGAATGATTCATACGTAGGTCACTGTGTGTCTTAACCAACAGAAACATTCCTCTGAAACTGGTCAGGTTCATGACTGGACTGGAAATGAAAGGCTTTGGAAGTCCTTCAGGAAGCCTGGAGAACTGTTCCTCAAAATATCTTTTTCAGATTTTCAGATTTTTTTCTCTACAGATTGTCAGAACATGCAACAGCAGCAGAAGAAACCCATCTGGGTGTATTCCAGGGCCATTTCTGTATAATAGAATTACATACGTTAAATAACGTGCATTATGATGGCATAACCTCACCCCAATAGAGCCACAGCTCAGTATTAAGTCCATTAACTGGGGATTCCACCGGATATACCATAGGCTCTCTCTCTCTCTCTCTCACACACACACACCTGCTATGTGTAACCAGCTGTTGCAGGCATCACCCAGCAGCCTCTGAAGCATCGCCTACTCGCGGTGCCAGCCTTCTGAGTAATGTTCAGCGGTTATTTATATACCCAGCAGTCCAGGGCTTCCCAGCTGAACTGGCACTTGACTCTGGGTCTCTTTGGCTCATCTCCAGGCTCACTGGCTTTTACTCTTTTCTCTCATTTAAAATAATTTAAACATAAATGCAAGGCTTAAAGTACTTGAAGACTGGGATCATCTACGGGATCAAGAATGTCTGAACCAAACCAAAACCAAACCTGACCGAACCAAATTGAGCATCGGTCTCCACGTGTTGGGGAACAGTCAACACTGACTACTAAAGTCAACTCTGACTAGTAAAGTCACAGCTCACAACTAAAGTCACCTCTGACTACTAAAGTCACAGCTGACTACTAAAATCACAGCTGACTACTAAAGTCACCTCTGACTACTAAAGTCACAGCTGAATACTGAAGTCACCACTGACTACTAAAGTCACCTCTGACTACTAAAGTCACAGCTGAATACTAAAGTCACCCCTGACTTCTAAAGTCATCGCTGACTACTAAAGTCACCGCTGACTACTGAAGTCACACCTGACTACTAAAGTCACCGCTGACTACTGAAGTCACCTCTGACTACTAAACTCACCGCTGACTACTAAAGTCACCACTGACTACTAAAGTCACCGCTGACTACTGAAGTCACCATTGACTACTGAAGTAACCACTGAATACTGAAGTCACCACTGACTACTAAAGTCACCGCTGACTACTGAAGTCACCACTGACTACTACAGTCACCGCTGACTACTAAAGTCCTAAACTCACCGCTGACTACTGAAGTCACCTCTAACTACTAAAGCACCGCTGACTACTGAAGTCACCACTGACTACTAAAGTCACCACTGACTACTGAAGTCACCCCTGACTACTGAAGTCACCCCTGACTACTGAAGTCACCCCTGACTACTAAAGTCACCGCTGACTACTAAAGTCACCTTTGACTACTAAAACACAGCTGACTACTAAAGTCACTGCTGACTACTAAAGTCACTGCTGACTACTGGAGTCACCTCTGACTACTGAAGCACCGCTGACTACTGAAGTCACCGCTAACTACTAAAGTCACCGCTGACTACTAAAGTCACCACTGACTACTAAAGTCATCGCTGACTACTAAGCCATCACTTACTACTAAAGTCACCACTGACTACTAAAGTCACTGCTGACTACTAAGCCATCACTTACTACTAAAGTTACCGCTGACTACTAAAGTCACCTCTGACTACTAAAGCACCGCTGACTACTGAAGTCACCCCTGACTACTGAAGTCACCGCTGACTACTAAAGTCACTGCTGACTACTGGAGTCACCTCTGACTACTAAAGCACGGCTGACTACTAAAATGTGTCCGGATATTACTTTCTGACAGTGTTTAATAATAGTAATCACAATCACCATCATCATTATCATTACATAATAATAATATAATATAAAAAGTATGTGTTATAATAACAAACACCAGTCTGTCATAATTCATTTTTACTCATCAGTTTCCCCCTTGGAATTACACAATTACACAAACTGCTCTTTTCCAATTGGCTGTATTGTTTTGTACCTCATTCAAAAACCAGCAACATTCCTTTTCATTTCAGTATGAATGGATGTGGCTAAACTGCTGGAGGCTGCGCATGGGTTGGTTTTTGTGATGTCACAAAAATGATGAGCACCTTAACAGGTTGTGTTTTTGGATTGTATGGACTGGGGGTGTATTTACACACTACATCAGTTCAATAACATGTGGAAACTATGCATGATATACTATAACCGTCTCCTGCAGGATCTCTGCTGGGTTATTGATTTATTGGTTTGTTTGTTTATTAGGATTCAGCTCTACGTGTTTGTTATTAAGTCTGTGTTGGTGTTCTCAGTGATTTACTGTATGTAAACAGCACTGAAAATATAGTGAGTAAATTAAGCTTGTGCACAGTGTTTGTGTGTGTGGTGGGGGTGACTGAGCTCCGCTAAATAACAGGAATATGTGTGTAATTTATCTTTAATGGCAATGGATACATAAATACCTTCACTGTCAAGAAAGGTGTCATCTGGCATTCTCTCTTTCTGCGTCTCTCTCTCCGTCTTTCTCTCTCTCTCCCTCATTCTCTCACACACTCTGTCTCTGTCTGTCTGTCTCTCACTCTCTGTCTCAGTCTCTCTTTCTCTCTCTCTCTCTCTCTCTCTCTCATCTTTGTCATGTCCTCTAGCTGTCCTTCTCATTACATCTTATTTATTAGCTGGACATGGGCTGGAGCGCAGATCCTTTTCTGTCTATTTCTGTCTCTCTCACTCTCTCTGTCTCTCTGTCTCTCTTTCTCTCTCTCTCTCTCTCTCTTTCTGTATCTCTTTGTGGTGTCCCAGCTCTGTGTGCGTACGTGTGGGTTTGTGCGTGTGTTTGTGCGCGCGTGTGTTTGTGTGTGTGTGTGTGTGTGTATGTGGAGTAAAAGTGCTGAGGTAGTGTAATGCAATAACAACAGGAGAAATAGCTCTCAGAGAACTGAGGGTCATGGAGAGAGAGAGAAAGACAGAGAGAGTGATAGATAGAGAGGCTGAAGGTCTTCCCCGCTGGTATCATACCAAACAATATGAGAGGATCTACTGGATGTGACCTATGGAGAAAAAAACAGTGAAACGAAATGTTGTCCGGTGTCTTTGTTAAAGGGAAACAGATTTCTCAAAGTTCAGTCTTAGACATGGACAGTCAAAATAAGTGCTGGATCCAGTCTGTTATAGTATTTCTGTCACGGCTTGGCCAGTGGCCGGTAGGGGCCACTGTTTTGATTTAGTTTCTTGGGGCTTTTATTTTGACGTTCATGTATGGTTTGTCATGTTTCTCGTTTTCAGCTGTCTCATGTTTAGTTAAAGTGATTATGTTTGGGGATTGGTTTCTGTTCTGTATTTAAGTTCAGTTCATGTGGACCGTGGGCATTAGTCCATCGCCTCACATGCCTTGTTTGAGTTCTGTTTTCATGTATCGGCCATCGAGGCAGGTTTCATTTACGTTTAATAAAGAGAGCACTACCATGGATGCCTGCCTGCCTTGCGTCTGTTTCCCAAGAGGTAAATCATGGAAGCGCATGGTGCTACGAGCCCACAGGCTGGAGCTCCACCCCGAACGACCTGGTCCTAGGGGTGAGGTCTGCAGCCCTGCCGAGTGCGGTACGCTGGAGTGGGGTGTGTGGGACCCATCTCGTAGAGGAGCCGACAGAGCGTCGGTAGACGATCCGCGAGCTGCTGAATGGTGGAGAGTCGGACGACAGTGATGAGGACCAGTGCTCCCTGTGGTACGGGTGGATCGACGGATGCCTGATGGGCATTGTCCATCTCCTCACATGCCTTGTTTGAGTTCTGTTTCCATGTATCGGCCGTCGAGGCAGGTTTCATTTACGTTTAATAAAGAGAGCACTACCATAGATGCCTGCCTGCCTTGCGTCTGTTTCCCAAGAGGTAAATCACGGAAGTGGGTTAACCCACAGCTTTCCCACAGACATGGCTCCACATAAATCACACTATTAGTCATGCGCATATCACCTTAACATGTATAATGAATAATAATACTGTGCAATTATCTCTGCTTGGTCAACCTGCTGCAGGGAACCTCCTAAATATGCCCCCAAATCTGCTCTCAGAACACTTTAATTTCATGTTAAACTCAGTTAAATGCCTTACCCTTAAAGAAAATTTACATTCCCCCCCCGAGATACACAACTCGGAAGGTTGCAGGACAAAAGTTTACACCCGGATCGCATTTAAAGACGGACGCGGGTCTGAATGCTCTCCGGCTCACGGTTTTCGGGGAATAACCCCTGATCTACTCTGGCTAAAAATATAAATGAGGGCTTGTTGGAAAGGTCTCCTGGAGATCTACCGAACTGTGAAGTTTGAAGTGGCCGAGGGCTTTCCCTGCTTACATATGCAATATGACATATGGCGAGGTCAACTGGTCCCCATGTGTGAAAACATCAAAAAATATATATATTTATTGTCACAAAAAAGCAAAAAGGGCGGAGAAATCTCCAGTTTCCGCCTTATTGTGGGGATTTCCGCATAGTTCGGTTCTCCAAAAAAACTAACGTAAAACTGGGGGGTTGCTGTATTTATCATTTCTGCCCGTTTTTGTTCCTGTTGAACAGAAGTAAAATCCACAGGTCACTTTTCAGGACAGTAAGAATATTCAATTTCCATTTCATCTCATTTGAATGAAAATGAGATTTTTTTCTTGTGCCTGGCATTAGGAAGGGAACACAGTGTCACTGTCGCAAAGCATAACTTTGTTACACTGTTATCAAACTTTAACTTTGTAACGGTTCGGTCAGTGGCCGGTAGGGGCCACTGCTTTTTAGTTAGTTTTAGGGACTTTTATTTTGATGTTCATGTCTGTTTAGTTCATTTGTCACGTGTTTTGGTTTTCACCTGTTTTGTGTTTTCTGTTTACTGGTTCAGTTCAGTAATTGTAATCTTGGAGCCGGTTAACCCCTGCTCCCGTGACAAACTTTAACTAAACCTAAATCTAAAATTGAAAAAACTGATAGGTTGAGTTCAGCTACACAGCTCTGGAAAAAAATAAGTTCCCACTGCGAAAATGTTCAGTTTCTCAAGTTTTATCTTTTATAGCTGCAAGTATCAGACAGAACAGCTTTGCCCTCATTTTTAAGAACTGCTGAAAATATTTCTCTTCATTTCCAAATAAAAATATTGTTCTTTAAATCATCATTTTAAAGGAAACACTATCAGAATAAGAGAAATTATGCAGCGTTTACAGAACCTGAATAATCCAGAGAAAACTAATCGCTCATTCTCTCTTAAACTAAATGGCAATAATGAGCTTTGAGGAACTTCTAGTAGTGTTTCACCATCCAACTGGTCTCAGTGTGAGAGGAGAGAGTTGATTATAGCAGTGTTTTATACTTTTCCTCATTAAATAAGATTTGATTCAGCTGATCACTAATCAGTCCCTCATAAAGCAGAATGAGGTGTTTGTGTAGGAATTTAACAGTATGAATGGTTGTCATACATAAAGATGCTGATTTCAAAATAAATTCCAACAGTCTCCTACTTTTTTCCGGAGCTGTACACACATTCCTGTGGATTTCATATGGGTTTACAAATTTACTTACATGTCTTTTGGCCAGATACATATAAGCGCCTGCACAGCATAGAATGTGCCTTGCAACTGCAATATACGCCTGAATTAATGATCAATTTACTACGACCACTGCTTCTTCCGGAAACAGACCCCTCCCCGCTAAAACAGAGCAATCGACAGGCTTGAGCCAATGAACAGAAAGAGAAAATGAAAGCTCAGCGATGAAGAGATATAGGTGTTAAAGGAAGTTCTTTGCCACTGAGATGTTCTCCAGAGGTTGGATTCCACTAGAACCAAAAAACATAAGAGTTATTCTCCACTTCCCCTCGTGCATGTACACCTGAGAGTTCTGGTAGGAAACATACTTCCATCACGTGTTCGAGGCTCAGGCCTCCTCCTGTAAGATTGTAGATGAGTCTGTAGATGAGCATAGACGAGGTAACAATCACACAGCCCTCTCTGCGACTGGCCTGAAAGCACATTAAACAGAAAAGCTGTTACTGCGAAAGGGCCCGCAGGGACTGTGGCTAATTTAAAAGAGCTCAAAGGTTCATCAAATTACTGGCCTCTCCACTCATCTCATCTCACCTCGGAGATCCGATCTGCTCACCGGGAGCCAGTGCATGAATCATGGCGAAATGATCCCTCCACTGTCCAGCGCTGTATTTGAAGCGCTGACAGGCGGCCTTGGTGTGTGTGTGTGTGTGTGTGTGTGTGTGTGTGTGTGTGTGTGTGTCTGTGTGGACGACGCAGGCATTGCCAAAATACACAAGTCAATTACGGCAACACAACCTGGGCTGCCGAGTACTAGCTAAACGAACATTGAACTGCTGGAAGTACTGTAGATAGAAAAGACAACACACACACACACACATACACACACACACACACACACACACATACACACACACACACACACACACAGGGATGCATAATATCCATGTTCTTTTGTTTTGACAGGGTTTGTTAAGGTGTGCAACTCATCTATTAGCAACTTGGTTAAAAGCAGATGTTGATTCCAGTCTAGCTCTAAAGGTCTGAAGAACAGTTGTGGACTTTTTAAAGCACTGATGTACATCGCTCTGGAGACGAGCATCTGTTAAATGCCATAACTGTAACTTTCCACTGTCCATGGATTTGTTAGAGTGATACCAAAATAGTCATTCAAGTCTACAAACTATCCCTCTTTAACCCTTAGAGTTAAACAGGCTGTTTTTGTTACTGTACCTTTAAGACTGATAAATGTGAACAACCTTAGTTCGGATTGGCTGTCCTGCATTGTACCTTGGTCAAGTGGCAGATGGATAAAACTAAACTTGTTTTTCATGACATCATGATAGCACCAGTTTCCCATGGTATAAAAAAGGTTCCTCCTGAGGTTTCCTCCTCCAGCTGAGGGAGGTTTTCCTCACCTCTGTTGCCTCTGGCTCAGTAGGGTCTCGGACCTGGGCTCCGTAAAGCTGCTTTGTGACAGCATGGTTCTATAAAGCGCTAATTGAATTGAACTGAATTGAACGGAGGAAGAGACACAGGATTACGATCCCAAATTTCCCAGTTCCACCCAGTAGTTAGGTTTCCCTCTATCACATGATGCCACCAAGATAGGACGGTTTCTTCAAGATGTGTGAAGCACAGAAACAGTTCAACACGCTTGGAGGAGAATGCTAACTTAATATCTCATTTTATTATTAATTTTGTAATGTTTTTCTTGATAACATAAAACAGATCATCCCATGAACACAGCAAATGTGAACAAGGTGCTGGATCCACCAAAACTGATGTTGGATCAAGATCTAGATCTAGATCCACTAAAATAGGGCCTGAATCCAGATCCAGGTGCTAAACAGGTGCTAGATCCAGGTCTGCCTGGATCTGGTTCCAACTTCAGGACCCCGGCAATAACAATACAGCAGTAAGAAGCTTCACAAGAACAATTCTCCAAAATCTTTGTAGGAACTTTGAGAGTTTTCTTCTCCATGGACGAAAGCCTGCCTTCTGTGACAATGGAAATTTATGAACTTTAATTTCCACAAACAAGGTCACAAGAACATCTAAACCACCTCCTGTACATAACCTAAATGTTTAACATGCCTTGCTGTTCACGCACTCCTACAAATGTGTAACTGTGACATTCATCTGTTACATCATATGGCCTCAAGCAAACTGTCTTTACAAGCATAAGCCATGCCTGTGTGTACTATATATATATGTATGTATAAGCTTTCATGAGTCTTCTCAGTGTAACTTTTTAGCATCTTCTCAGGCTGTCAACGGGAGTGTTAATTAGCTGAGAGAGAGGTGATGTAGCGTTAGGGTCACCCTCCCACTCTATACATCAACACCTACAGTTTAGCCTTTGATTTACATGTACTCTGAAGGAACCTCGATGCATTTCGTTTCTAAGCAAGTTATAAACACAGTGCAACTGAATGCTAACTCCCTACCTACCAAGGAATTGCTGAAGGTATCAGACAACTCCATCAATCACAAAGGCCAGATGTTATAATAGCCCCATTGTCAGTTGAAATAGAAGACCTTGAGACCTTGATTATGAAGGTTTGTATTGATCAGTGTCTATGGCCAGTATTTCACTCTACGCTTGAGACTTCCATTGGCCATTGGACCACAAGGCCTTCTGGCTTGCTGAATCCCAACAAAGGTGAACTTGTTTTGAAGGGAAAAAGTGCTAACTTGTCGAAGCTTAAGATGATTCCAAAGAAAACGTTTATGTTTCTGCAATTTGATACAGTACTCGGATGTTCGACTGTCCATTGTGTCCAAGGCTTACTACTACACTACTATACCACCTAACATGCTAACTCCCCACCAACGGAAAAAACGTTTTTTTTAAGGAATCAGGGTATTTCCATCAAAGACTTGTGAAATTCTGCGGTTGAAATTTAATACAGCAACTGCGCCACATGACATCAATGACCCACATTCCCAAGCAACCCACACCTCAACACCTCCACTCATATCACACTGACTCCCCACCGAAGTGGACTATTCCAAAAGAAGAACACTACAGCCTGTCGGAGCTTGATCACACCGGTACAAGATAGTGCCAAGAAAGAATTGCTACAATGACCAAAATCTTAAACAGAACTGAAGAGTCCCACCTATGATTGGGCCACAAGAACTGGGTCTTACCCGGCTTCCCATTGGGTGGTCTTTTTAAACATTAGCCCACCCTCTTGACCACCCTGCACCTCAGCGAGTCCCCATCAAGGTGGGCTCTTCCTGAGGGAAAAACAAAGAGCTTGTTGAGCTTATGGAACAACTAAGGTCGGAATTGTCCTAAGTCCTGAGCTCTAGGCCAATACCGGTTAAGTTACTGGTTGGAGATTTGGACAGTTGGACGCTCAGATCCATTGGCCGGGACACAATGATCTTCACACATAAGAGAGTCTTCCATGGTCCCAACACACCTGATCCAACTAAACAACTAGTCAACAAGCTCTTCCTGGGGGTAATGCTGTGGAATTTCAGGACCAACGTTGGGAACTAGTCTTATTCGGCTAAGAACTTAACCAGGATGCCGTGTCCATGTAAACACAGTTATTGGCCGCAAGCCCTCAGCAAACCTTCAAGGCTTTCTATATTCGGGCACCCTGACAATCCTGGCACTGGCTGCAACAAGCAGAAGCCACCACATTCCATTCCACAGAGGGAAACATAGTCTCCCAGAGAGCCCCCCAAGCTACCTTTGCTTTTGCACTCTAAAGATCTTGCGTTTAAATAGACACTCCCAGGGGAAGCCTGGCAACACCCCGGTTCTTGTCTCAGCACCTAATTTGGGACCAAATGTAGCAGTGTTGGGCCAGAACAGGCGTTCAGGAGTCTATGTTGAGTGTCATGAATGGTGGCGTATTGTAATGACAAGCTGTCGAAAAGAGGAAGTGAAAAAAGTGACCAGAGAAATCGATCCCGTACTCCACGCACGCAGTCCATTCCACCCTGGGTTCCATTATGACCCAGTCTCTACTGAAATAGACCAAAGAGCTGGTCAGTATATATAAGACTGGATGGTTGACCCTCCTCTCCTACCTCTGTCTCCCTCTCTTCCTCTCTAAAGTTCTCACCATCTCTCTTGCTTTCCCAGAGTCTTTGTTCATCCTGTGCTTCGACATATTTCTCTCTGATTTCCCTCCTTCTCACACAGGTAAGTCCTGAAACATGCTACACAACATTAGCAGAGCAAGATTTACGAAAGTGAGCAAGAAAATGATGGCAAAGTCATTCCAAATGATTTGTAGTGAAATGTTTCATTCCACAGACAGAATTGTTCACAGTGATGGTGAATGGAACCAGACGTCCAGAGCCTATTGCCTTTAAAAGCTTGAAACTGTATTGATTTCACTACCTGATGCCTGAGACATGATCATAGTTTTGAGGCAAATAGGCCTTTTGATGCCAAAGGTTTGCCATTCTTTTACCATCCTCAACATTCCATAATAACGCTCAGAATATGCGGCACTTCACTGGTGGGTTGGAAGGTCCATAAAATAGATTTGTTCGTGTTGCAGGTGTCGCAACACCTGGTTCCATTCACTCCCACTGTTCCTTTCCTAAACGAAAATTCCAGGATTAGTGTGCCATGTGTCTGTGAACAGGTGGCTTTGGGGTTTTCCAAAGACACGTTATCATGTTCATCATCTCCTAAATGAAAAGCTTGGAATTTTTGGGATTCCGAAAGCAACCCAGTCCTTTCACTGCGGCTACTCATAAACTCTGATTATTAAACAAATAGCAGAACTGGGGTGTTGGCCCAGAGCTTGCAAGTATTTCTAAAGTAGAAGTAACTCCAAATGAACTCTATTAGGCAAAACCGGAAATGGACCAGAGAGCGTAGGAGAGGGTTGATGGCCAGTATCCCAATATAAATAATACCATTATGAATAGTCTACACATACAGAATAGATGAATTTCAATGTGGAATCACATTGATCCATATATAATTGCTCTGTCTGCACCAATCTTCATTCAGAAATGCTGAAATTTTCCAATGAAAACCTGCACTAAAGACGTTTTCTGCTGTAAATACTGGTGGTCTAATGACTACAGTCCACCACACCACATAAAACCAGTTGAATTCATCAGTGTGCATTTCTGGGACTGGGAATATTAACACACACCGGGTTGTTTTTAGACGTGCCGCACTTTGTCAGATTTGTTGACGGCACTCGCACAGCTGCACTAAAACCTGGCCTGCGACCTGCGTCAAGTGTCAACACGTCCAACCGAGAGAAACAAATCATTTAAAAGATACGACTCTTTTGACGACTCCCACTGTGGCATGATGAGAGAGAAATAAGAAAGATTTATTCTCTGTCAGCAGATTTAGATTGTATATAAAGTGATTCACATTTGAAAAATTTTATCTAGAGGGATCTGGAGTTGAATAAGAAAGACTGCTTGAATTTAAAATGAAAAAAAGTTCAGGATATAAAGGATATATACTTTCTGTATATAAAGTATTCCGAGTTGAATAAGAGATCCTTTGTGCATTAATTAGATTCGAATAAGGAAAATCCATTTTATGTAAAATCGTTCAGATTTGAATAAGAAAGTCCCCTTGTGTCTAGAGTGATCTGTTGCTGAAAAAAAAATATTCCTAACATATAAAATGATTCAGATTTTAATAAGAAAGATTCTGTCGTATATTATGAGTATATTAAGTCGTACAAAAAGTACATAAGTACCAAATCTTTAACACGGAGTGATTCTTTCAAGATCCAAAATATTGTTTGCAGCCTCTCAAGAATATTAAACAAATGTATCCTCCTGCCTTGAAACAAGTCTAGTAAATATTTCAACAGACAACGAGTTCATTTTTTCCCCCCACGGTTTATTTAAAGATTTTTCTTACATACAACCCACAAAGAGAAAAACAAATTAATACATACACAGGTTCATAGATCAATCAAAGCAAAACAAAAACAAAACAAAACAAACATACAAACAAACAAACAAACAAATACATAAATAAATAAATACAAATTCAGAAAATAAAAAAGGGGTCTCAGGTATAAAAAACACAAGCATTACTGAACAGGACCTTGTGTTCATTTCTAAATTATATACAAATTATTATTACAAGAGATTTGAGACTTTTGAACAGTAAAGTAATTCAAATCACTTCACTGTTCAAACAGAAGGTATTCCTGGTTTCTGCTCTATGTTCGTTTCATTTTTAACCTCATAAAATTAAAATGCAAATAAAAAAGCACACATTTCATTTGTTGCACCATTTCTAGGAATTGAGTTTTAACACACTGGAAACAGAACACAGACAAACCGCAGACACACACAACAGTACAGTATCGAGCGGATCCAGCACTGTTCTGCTGGGAATGTGTGTGAGCTCGTCGAGCTCTCAGAAGAATACGCCTGCACCCTTGAGAAACTCTATATGGCTTTAATCTCAGCAGTACGTGTGTGTATTTGTGTGTGTGTGTGTGTGTGAGTGTGAGATCACTGGCTATAAGCGAGGTGACATTTCGAGTGGTGGTGCAAAAGCTTCGATACCCTCCCAGGGATCCCACGCCTTGACCTCAACGGACACTTCAGTGACAAAAAACACACGACCCCTAAAACACACACACAAACACACAAACACACACACGCACACACACAGCTGTCAGTCTGCCACTCCAAGCAGCTCTGATATATTTTTTGAGTAGAGTCTCACTGTGAAGCCTCTCTCTGTTGGTTTCTGAGGGTACATGATCTCACTGGCTCTGAGTGGTCAGTTGCAGTTGCCTCTGTGGTGACAGTGATGGATGGGATGGCAGTTCCACTGTAGCGTCACTAGATACTGACGGCTCGCTCACACAGAGACCTCTTGGTTCATAATGATGGACAATAGACCACCAGAATACTAGACTTTAAAGAGAGGCTTAGCAAAGCTGGATTCTGGTGGGGAGAACAAATACCCGTCACCACCTCATCAACACATAGCTGTTTCTGGATGTGTGGGGATGTCTGACCCACCAAATTTAGAATGATAAATTTCCTTCTGAACTCGACTGTATCCTGATAAACTTCCTTCTGAACCCGACTGTATCCTGATAAATTTCCTTCTGAACTCGACTGTATCCCGATAAACTTCCTTCTGAACCCGACTGTATCCCGATAAACTTCCTTCTGAACCCGACTGTATCCCGATAAACTTCCGCCTGAACCCGACTGTATCCTGATAAACTTCCTTCTGAACCCGACTGTATCCTGATAAATTTCCTTCTGAACCCGACTGTATCCTGATAAACTTCCTTCTGAACCCGACTGTATCCTGATAAACTTCCTTCTGAACCTGACTGTATCCCGATAACAATTGTGACTACATTGTATCTCAACAAAACTCTTTTCCAATCCAAGCATGGAACATGAAAATGCTGTAGTTTGTCTCACTTGGTTCCAACTTTATCAACAGTATTTTAAATTTGCTGGTTTCTCTTTCTGGCTCTCTTCTAGCTGCCGAGATGGCAATGCAAGACTTACTGAAAGCCGAGGACATCAAAAAGGCCCTGGATGCATTCCAAGGTGGGTTCATTTTTGGTTTGATCCAAGTTATTGTCTGTCTGTTTGATGTTTGCTACAGTAATTCCCCGCTTTTTGTGGGTGTTGCGTTCCAAGAGCACCTGCGTATAGTGAAAAACTGCATTGTTGTGTTTTGGCTTAAAAAATCCCTAAAAATGTCTATTTTTACAATTTTTACAACACTAAATCTGCTCCCAGATCACTTTAATTTCATTTTAAGCTCAGTTTAATGCATTACCCTTAAGGAAAATGTAAAGGTGAATAAATAAACAGAATCAGAAAACTTTATTGCTTAAAAGAACGTTAGTATTAGTGGTTAGCATTAGCAGCGTGCAAAGACTCGTACACAAAAGAAAGGTAGATAACTGTTGAAAATGGGGGGGTGGATGTCAAAACACTAAAATACGAGGACAAGACACGGAGCAGTCATGCTACATGCTGCAGCAGCTTCTTCTTCTACTTTTTATGGGGGTTGACAAGTTTTCAGTGTATTACTGCCACCGCTGGACTGACGGAGGATAGTTGCAGTTTCTGCGTTATTATTGTGGGGATTTCCGCGTAAAACTAGGGGTTTGGTTCTTTAATAAATCTGCGTGTGACTGAATCCGCGACTCCTGATCCACGCAAAACTGGGGGATTACTGTATTACACAATCACCAAGATTTCCAAAGGTCTGAGACACAATACAAGATTTTGGATTTTGCCAGTGAATAGTTGCAAATGGCTAGAACACCTGCGGGAAACTCTTATTGTAGTGGGTTTCTCTATTGTAGTGTAAATATCCCTGGATTCTACCATTAGCTATTATTCTACTATTCTACTATTAGCATCTACACCCACACCACTGAGACTGATCCAGTTATCTGGCATTTGAAGTATTGATACTGATTTCTATGAATATTCAGTGAAAAAAAAAAAAAAATTATTGATGTAACTGCAATAGAGCTGCTGGATGTATGTTTTTTTAAATATTTTTTTAATTTAATATTAGACATTTAAAATCAGTTTCACGACAACAATATTATTCATATTTTAAATAATGTGGTTATGTGTCTATATAAAAAATTACATTTAGCACTAATGACATAATTGACATAGTTAAATTAGTATTTATACTTCGTAAGGTTTATCCATGGCTAATAAATGTCAGGATATATTACATTACTGTTGTGTTGTATTTGTTTGGTTTCTTAAACAGTCTGGTCTGTTGCGTGTGGCTCATGGGTGGCAAAATATGACGCTCGGTATATCAATCTTAAATAAAGTAAATCAATATAAAAACTATTTTTGAATATAAAAGAAGCAGATTAAGAAAATAAGCTGGCAGATGCACGAAGCTATGCACGGCTAAATTGGATTTTCATGTAATATGTTTCTCTGTGTGTGTGTGTGTGTGTGTGTGTGTGTGTGTGTGTGTGTGTGTGTGTAGTCGCTGAGTCATTTGACCATAAGAAGTTCTTTGAGATGGTGGGGCTGAAGGCCATGTCTGCAGAGAACGTCAAAAAGGTCTTTAAAGTCCTGGACGTCGACGCTAGCGGCTTCATCGAGGAAGAGGAGCTCAAGTGAGACATATGCACACACACACACACACACACACACACACACACACACACACACACACACCCTTTGTGCAGGTGTCAGGGTTGTATCTTGTGACGGTTGGTTAGTTTTTAGAGCTGCAGTCTCATTCCTCCTTTATTATGTTACTGCCTCCTGCCAGCAACACACACACACACACACACACACACACACACCGGTGACAGCATAAATCAGAGAGAGAAAAGCGGAGGGAGCGGCTGTTTGCCCACTATTCTTCATGGCTGTATGAGCGGATATCAGAGACGGACCCCAAAACACCACCAAAATCAAAAGTCTGTCAGATGTGTGCAGACCCCCGGACTTCTCCTGACAGTCCCATTTCCCAACTGAAAAAAATCCCTGCTAATCCTTCAGCTTCTGTCCTTCAGCTTCAGGTCCCTCAAAGGTTCTGCCTTGGTTTGAAGAGGTTCTAATGAATATTTACTCCAAGCAAAAATGAACATTTCGGTCACGCAAATGCATCCAACCGTCCGTCATCCTTTCATCAGTCCATCTGTCCATCCATCATCTATTCATCAGACCATCCATCCATCCATCCTTCACACACACAATCATACACACCTTCACACACACCATCATACACACCTTCACACACACCATCATACACACCTTCACACACACCATCATACACACCATCATACACACCATCATACATCTACACACCTTCACACACACCATCATACGCACCATCATATACACCTTCACACACACCATCACACACCCCTTCACACATAGTATTGTATATCTACATGCATGTCGTACCCCAGTTTATTAGTTGCACAGTGTGATTTGTGATTATGTATGATTGCTGAAATCTGTAGAAAGCAGCAGAGCAAAACATTTTGAAGCTCATTGTTTGAAGTATCCTCTTCTGTAAGTTCTGAATGGTCTTTTGTTCTCTTCAGGTTCGTGCTGAAGGGCTTTTCCAAAGAGGGCAGGGATCTGACCGATAAGGAGACCAAAGCATTCCTGTCCGCCGCCGACAAGGACGGGGACGGGAAGATCGGCATCGATGGTGAGAGACAGACGAAAATCTCTGACTCAAACCTGACATGCACACACCTCCAGTTTACTGGGTTCAGGTTCCAGTTAGACAGTCCTGCTGTCCCGACTGGACAACAAACACTAAACACCAGTTCTTACTTACTTTCCCCCTTTCTGACGTGAGCTTCAAGGCAAGCAGGATGTAATCACAGGATCCAAAAGGTTTAATGCTAAGGAACAAGTAACAAACACACAAGCAAACACTGAGCCAATAGAAAACCTATGGCAATTACAAAAGAGTGACAAGAGATTTTAGAGGTTTTACAAAGAAACCACAAACACAGGGAGAAATACTGGGGTACTAATAAGGACATGAAAACACCTGGGCAGGGGCAGAGTCAGAAAAGACACAGGTGTGAACAGGACAACAAGAGGGCGGGGCCAAGACCAAAACATACTCTCATGGAACAGACACATAAACAAAAGACAACAAAGGCAAGAAAACAGGGGGAAGAGAGAGAGAACTTTGTATAACCTTCTCAGGGAAAATACTTAAATATGGCATTCAACAGTGAACAAAAATAACGACAATACAGTAAATCCCTGCTTCTTGCGGGGGTTACGCTCCAAGAGCCCCAGCGTAAAGCGAATCACGTGTTGTTGTGTTGTGGTAAAAAAAAAAAAAGTCTAAAAATGTCTATTTTTATAGTGTAAACACTAAATATGCTTCCAAAACAATTGAATTTCATTTTATACCACTGTACATTAGAAAATGTGGAGGTAAACCTGTATCTGGACTGTACAGTTTACACTGAACTCCTGCAGTGCTAGAATGTAAATAGTGATGTTACTCCTGTATAGACTGGACTGGAATTCATGCAGCGCCTTTTCTTTGGTATAAGCAGGTAAATACAGCAATAAATTAGTGAATTTTAGTAATAAAAATACGATGAAATATACAGGAAATCACAAAATTTTTTTACAGTTCAATAATTTACTGTTCATCCAGCAGTGCGTCTTATTCAGGCATTTCAGTAGGTGTCGTACTGTAGTGATCTGCCGGTTAAAGCAGACACTGGGCAGCGAACTGAGCTCAACAGCCTTTTTTAATTTAATTTACAGTAATAAAAATACAGGGCTTTGAGGAGAACAAAACGAAAAACAAGAGAAACACTCGAGACACTCCACGGTGGAAATTCTGGACTGCAGCTGCCACAGATGCAATCGGCAGCAAGGAGAAATAAATAAAGCTTTCTGGGTGGCTACATTCAAACCTCCCATCTCTGAGTACAGCAGTATTTCACGGTCCCTAGACGCCTTTCTCTGGGTTTCTCTGGACAGTACAAGAACATTTATAGTTACTTTATATATGGAAATGTAGCTCAATTTACTTTACTATTTATGTTACAAAATTAGTCAGTAATATTTGCGTAAACGTATTTCCATGAAAAAAACGAAAAATAGCGGAGAATATTTGCGGTTTCCACGTTATTGTGGGGATTTCCACGTACAATTATTAGTTTGGTTCTCAGTAAAAATACGCATAAGAGTCCCGTGACTCTTGACCCGCATGAAACTGGTGGAGTTATTTATTACTATTATTTAGTATTATTATTTATTATGTGTTATTATATCATGCTGTATTATGTGGGTTTTTTCAGAATTACCATGAATATATCAATGAATAGTGTTTGGGATGGTGTCTTTATCCGAAATACATATATATGTGACCCGATCTGCCGTAATGAATCGGATGTCGGCGCTCTATTTATTTAGATACGGGCCGATTATGCTGAAAAACATTAAAAAATATCGCTTTTTCTTTTTTGGTCTTATCTAAAAGAAAAATCAAAATGAATCTCCCAAAGTTTTATTGTGGAAATAATTGTGAAAATGTACTTAAATGCCTATTTAAGTTGAATTGCAGCTCTCAAATCTTACAAAAGTATTTAATAAATATTTTGAAATAATTGAAGCTTCAGTCTGATTTAATATATTTAATATAAGTATCTAAATGCCTGCAGTAAAATGTTGTTGTTGAATACTGGGTGCGTCTCTTTGGATGCTATGGATTGTTAAAGATATCGACAAAAAACAGACAAAAAACTTTAAATGCGATTTTCTCGGTTTTTCAGGTGGAAAATGGTGCTGCGAGAACATCATTCAAACGACTGTAACTTGACAACCGTTTAAGATACAGCTTTGACCAAGATATCAGTTTTAAAGCTTATTTTTCATCTTTTCAATGATACCAAAACCTCAATTTTGAATTTTGGGTCACTGTGACTCATTTTGCCAGATCAGGTCATATATTTTAGTCATAACAATTTTCACTTTTTTACACCGTTTGAAAACAGCGACGGCTGTGAAGAATGGACCAATAGAAATGCTCCGAAATGACTCGAGCAGGACTCTTTTCTCATAGACTTCCATTATAAGTAAGGAAGTTTTTGCCCTCTGCTGTAAAATGACTGTTATTGTAACACTGCACTGAATTCTGTCTGTTTTCCAGAGTTTGAAGCCATAGTCCACGAGTAAAACGGAAAACTGGCAACCCGACGCTCCTCCTCTCTCCTCCGTTCTCACCTGCAGGCTGACCCACAGTCCTGCATGCCCCACCCCCAGCCGTAAACCCCACCTCACCACCACCCTGCACCCCTAACCCGCGGGGCAGGAACCTCATCCTCTATTTATTTACTTCTTTTTTTATACAAACCATGTGCTCACGTGACCAGTCCTATCTGAGCCGCCGCCTCACACCCCCCCACCCCACACACACAGCCACCCCCACCCTGTGACCCTGAGACCCCGATGAAAACTGAATAGATTCTCATATTTCCTCAATATATTCCAGAACACAAGCAGAATATATTCTGGCAAATTTTCAATATATTACTTTTTTCACATCAGGGAATCGACAACTGTCTTTTTCTGCCTCTCTCTCTTCCTCTCTCTCTCTCTCTCTGATACTCTCTCTTTCTGCCTCTCTCTCTCTCTCTCTCTCTCGGTCTCTGACTCTCTCTCTGTCTCTCTATCTCTCTTTCTGCCTCTCTCTCTCTCTCTGTCTCTCTCTCTCTCTCCCTTTCTCTCTCTCTCTCTCTGTTTCTATCTCTCTCTTCCCAAGCACACCCCTCCACCCCTTCTCCTCCAACTCTTCTCCCCCTTCACTCCAGACAGAGCCGGCGAACGCGATGGCGGGCAAAAAAAGAAAGAAGGAAGATGAGCTGTCCAACAAAGAGAGAAATAAAGTGTGAAATCATGCCTCGAGTACAAAGTCTGTTTTATTTCTGAGACTTCTTGAACGCATTAGTGGTGATTTATTGTATAACGCTCCCGCTGGCCACTTTATTAGAAACACCTAGCTCGTGAATTCACTTTTCTGGCCACTTTATAGGAAACATTCTCACAAAGTGAGTGGACATACACGGTGTTTCCAATAAAGTGGCCAGTGCGCGGACATGGTATTTCCAATAAAGTGGCCAGTGCGTGGACATGGTGTTTCCAATAAAGTGGCCAGTGCGTGGACATGGTGTTTCCAATAAAGTGGCCAGTGCGTGGACATTCAAAAGCTCTAGAACAGCTGCAGATCAAATGATTATTTATTACTTTTTCACTGTCAGTTCAGGAGAAAACTGAGAGAGGAACATTTTAAACACAGTAAAATGGAAAACACACGACTGGAAAGGATGCGGCGAATCTGTGCTGCTGTATTAAAGAGAGGTGTTTGATTAAACTCATGCATAAACATCCATTAAACTGCACTTGTGGTGTTTATTGTCACACTTTGAAACCAGTCTGTTACATTTCTAACGTCGTCCTGTAATGGATTTTGAAACAGCAGGGTATTGAGGGTCAGTCAGAACAGTCACATGCTTCAACATGCTCTGAGGAGAACACTCAGCACATTACTGCACAGCAACGGGGCGGGGTTTGGGGAGAGGGAGGGGCTTCTCGGGGGGAGTCTTCTTCAGGGATTCTGACATTTCACCTTAAGGCGAACTCACAATTAAAACGTCCAACAAATGTTTGGAAATCTACTAAAAAATATTAGAAACAGGTTGAAATTTCAGAGAAAATAAAAAGTTCTTTTATCTGGTAAGTTTGTTTTAAATATATATATATATTAAATATTTCTTTTAAAAATACATATATTCAGTATTTCTTTTTAAAATATGAAACGCAAAACATCAGCAGTGAAAATGATCAAATAATTCATTTATCCTAGATTAAAAAAAAAAAAAATCTAGAATAAAATGATTTTGGACCCAAAACAACTAAAGACATCTAGAATGTCAGGTTCAATAATATCAGATTGTATTAAAAGTATCGAAATGAGAAATGTTGGATGTATTGATTAGAATTGAGACACCAGGAGAAACTTTTTTGCAGTGAAACAAGTTCCCAAAAGTTTGACCAACAGAATTTGAAACAAGTAAAAATGATTGATAACGCAGGTCAGCAGGTCAGAATCATCCTGTATCAGTTTCTGTGTGTTCAGTAGTGTTTTTCATGCTGATCTCAGATCTGTGTTTAGTGTCTCCTGCAGGTACAGTGTTTGTGATGAAGCTAGTTCTATACTGATCTCAGATCTGTGTGTAGTGT
>JBBPDC010000039.1:13038506-13056341 GCA_037974485.1 Hemigrammopetersius urotaenia | reverse complement strand
ATATGTAGATATGTATGTATATATATATATATGTTTATATCTACACTACAATTCTGGATACAGTACTGTAAGAATGCAGTTTCAAACATTTAACTACCACATGTGGCATTAAAAATTCACTGTGGTGTTAGCAGTGAAACTACAACTACGGGTCGCCAGAAGAGACTTTCACGTTGTCTTTAGATGGGTGACTGACTAAAGTCATAATAATAGAAAATGTTATATGGTCAGCCTTTGTGGCAGAGCTTAATAAAAACGGATGAAAATAATTCTCTGTAAAACTTCATATTTTATTTTTAAATAATGTGGCCGTTTTCGTGCTGTCCTGACTCAATGACTGTAATGACTAAAATAAACAGAGCGCTTCAGCTGGCATAAACGATGCATTTTATCGTTAAAACACAGGTTTGTAGACTAGAACTCACAAAAAACATGTCGTAGTTTTGCCATGTAAAGCGTTTTACCTTGATTCCGTCCCTTTAATCCGAGCTGATCTGACTTCTGACGGGACATCAACAACCACCAGTCACTCCCAACTGTTTGACTGACACACCGCGCACTCAATCAGCTGGTGAGGACGTATCCCGTCTTCGCCCTTCCACCAATCATCTACCCATATTTGCATTAGAAGGCGGGACAACAACGGAGCATCTTTAGCCCCTTCAAATGCTGTTAGCCACTTTAGCATGAGCCAAAATCAATCGTTTTTTATTTTATCCCTTTCTACCTTAAAAACGACTTTACCACCTACAAAATACAAACCATGCTCCGACACATGCCAGGCGATTTTTTAAACCTCAATTAAGTGTAAAGTTTTTACGTATTTTTTGCGAAAGTAGCCACCTATACCTATACCTAACTTATAAGAGTCTCACGTTACTCCTTTCATCTCTGAGGCACAGTATTAAAATTAATTTAAATAAAATGTTAAATAAAATAAAAAAACATTAGGTCCGTCTATAATACCACACCATACACACACAATTAATTAGAAAATATACCAAAATGTTTGGAGAAAACAGATTTGTCCTTCCTTATAAATCTTCAGACCATATAATCTAACAGCACGTTTAAATCAGTTATATGCAGTTCAGATATTTTCTTTATTAAAACATTATTTTAGAGGTTTCTGAGTAATTTTGGTGTTTTGGGGGTTTGTTCAGAGGGCTGCACCACGTGACTCCAGTTTGATTCATTTGATCGAACCGATTCTTTTTTTTTTGTCTGTTCTTTGCAGTGAATCGAATCTGATTTAATGATTCATTGATTCACTAAAAATGAATGAATCGCTAAAGTGTCTATAGTTTTGTCACTTCTCGTCTAGACTACTGTAACTCCATCCTGTTTGGTCTTCCTGAAAAATCTCTTCATAAGCTTAAATTGGTCCAGAATTCAGCACCTGCATCATTATCAGATCCCACCACATCACTCCCACCTTCCAGCAGCTCCACTGGCTCCCGGTTAAGTTCTGCATTGAATTCAAAATTCTTCTGTTAACCTTCAAGACAATTCACAACCTCACCCCTCCATATCTGTCCAACCTCCTTCATTATGCCACTCCCTCTCATCCCCTCAGATCATCTTCTTCCATTCACCTGACTGTCCCCTCTGCCAGTCTCACCACTACAGGGAGCTTTCAGTCACTCTGCTCCCCGGCATTGAAACTCATTACCACCCGACCCCAGAAACATCAGTTCCCTCTCACATCTTAAATCCAAACTCTTTAAATTATTTAAAATGATATGGTCTTTAAATTATTTGCACTGGCCAAGTTTACCGTTTATAATGCTTGTTTGTTTTCTGCTTGTTGTTTTTTATTGTTGCTTATCTACTTGCACTTTTTGTAAGGTGTCCTTGCATGCTAGAAAGGTGCCTATAAATAAAATGTATTACTATAATTATTATTATTATTATTATTATTATTATTATTATTATTATTATTATTATTATTATAAAGGAACAAGATAATTAAGTCATGGCCACATGTTAATAAGGGAACGAGATAATGAAATAATGGCCATGCGTTAATAAGGGAACGAGATAATGAAATAATGGCCATGCGTTTATAAGGGAACAAGATAATGAAGTCATAGCCATGCGTTAATAAGGGAACGAGATAATGAAATAATGGCCATGCGTTAATAAGGGAACAAGATAATGAAGTCATAGTCTGCGTTAAAAAAGGGAACGAGATAATGAAATAATGGCCATGCGTTAATAAGGGAACAAGATAATGAAGTCATAGCCACGCGTTAATAAGGGAACGAGATAATTAAATAATGGCCACATGTTAATAAGGGAACGAGATAATGAAGTCATAGCCACGCGTTAATAAGGGAACGAGATAATTAAATAATGGCCACATGTTAATAAGGGAAAGAGATAATGAAATCATGGCCACAAGATGTTTTTATGATGGCCTCCCTTATTATTGAAAATAATTTCATTACTAAGGTGTGAGAGTGGGATACAAAAGTGTGGCCATGACTTGGTGACATGTGGGAATAAGAGGGGCATTTCTCAGCATGTATTCATTGTGGATTTGTGACACAACACAAGAATGATGAGGTTGTCAAGATTCCTAGAAAGGGGTCACGATGTAATGCTTGATTTGTCACACAACATTACCTGCTATTTTATTGTAAATATCAATAAGGCAAAATGTAGAATCTCAAGCCCCGAGACAAGACATACAAATAACGTAGTTAAGTTGTTGTACTGAATTCATGACCACAGGCAAGGGGCCTGGGAACAAGAGAATGGAGCCTCCTCAACAAGTGAATAAAAGAACGAGACAATAAAGTCGCAAGTAGCAATAAACTGGTAAGGGAACAAAGATAAAGGCATGTTTAACTACTTCATAAGGAAATGAGATAATGAAATCATAGCAACAAAAACATGAGATAATGAAGTTAAGGCACTAAGTTAGAGAGTGTGAGAGAGTAAGAGAGTGATGCCAACGAAATAGTAAGAGAGTAAGATAATGAGGCAACATGTTAGTGAGAGAATGAGATAATGAAGTCATGGACTCAAGTTAATAAGGGAACAAGATAATGAAATCATGACAAGAAGATAGTAAACAAATGAGATAAATAAAGTCACTTCAATAAGTTGAGGGCACGTTAGAACCCTGTTCCTGTACATTACCAATTTATTCAAATTGTTATTACTATGCTATAATATGGTTATTTAGGGTTTCATATATCTATTTCAGTCTGTGTAGATGCTACAGATAGAATTTATAAGCAAATGCATAAGCGTGCTTTGATTATATGCCCTGAAAACTGTCAAAAAAAGAGATTAGAAAGCTTGGGAAGGGTGAGTCGGTTCGATTCATTTGAATCGATTTTGTGATTGTATGCCCTTAAAAGTGTGGGCAAAAGGGAGATTTGAACATATGAGTTGGGTGAGTCGATTCGGTTCATTCGAATCGAGTTTTATGATATGATGTCCATAAAATTGTGGGAGATTCGAAAGTCTGAGCTTGGTGAGTCGGTTCCGTTGAGTCGAGTCGAGGGGTGACTCGGTTCCGGGGGCGAGTGGTCGGAGAGAGGCCATCCGGGCTGTTGTGCTGCTGCGGCAACGGCTGGACAGGGACAGGCAGGACATACGGGGAGTATACGGGCCGGACGGTGCCCGAGGCGGTGGGGGGGAAGAGGAGGAAGGGTTGGAGGAGGAGGGTCCGGGTGGAGAGCACCCTGGAGCAGAGATGGAGCTGTCGGCCATGGGAGACCGCGTGTTCGCTGCTGAGGCCATCCTGAAGCGGCGCGTGCGGAAAGTGAGAGCGCGAGAACGGGGAGAAAAGAGGGAGGAGGGGAGAAGAGGAGGAGGAGGGAGGGAAGGAAGGCCTACTCGCACCACTAGCCCGCGAGTTGACCTTATTTAACCGTATGCAGCAAAACAAATCACCAAAAACGCATGCATGAGGCTTCACATGAGCTCTATTAGCAAGCGATATGCATGAGATTAGGTGGGGGTGGGTTTGGTGGATTCGGTGGGCTTGTGGGGGGTGTTGGGGTGTCATACAGCCATGGCAGAATGGACGTTTGATGCCTTTTTTTGCATGCTTTTTGCACGATGCAGATCTGGCTGCAGCGTAATGCATGCTTTTTGCAGCAGCGTAATGCATGCCTGCAGTTTCCTCATGCTTTTTTTGCATTGCACCGTTATAACCCCTGTTCTCCTCTTCCCTTCTCTGCAGAGTCAAATCGAATACCTGGTTAAATGGAAAGGGTGGGCACTGAAGTAAGTGTGTGTGTGTGTGTGTTTGTGTGATCTTATGTGTTTGGACAGTGTGATCATCACGTCATGTGAAGAAATTAGGCTTGGGCTTTGTATCCTGCATGGACAGGGGGGGTGTAAAATTTTAGTGGACCCATCGGAGGGTCTGGGTTCGTGCTGTCTGTTGCTTTGTTCAGCTGTTATTTCCCATTTATCTTATAGTTTAAAAAATTGAATGCTTGTGTGGTTCGCTCCCTTCGCAGGCACAGCACATGGGAGCCCGAAGAGAACATCCTGGACGATCGGCTCATCACTGCCTTTGAGAAGAAGTAGGTTCGATCTAGAAGAAACATTCTGTACACTTGTGCAATTTTGTAATCCCAAATCAGGAAAACAGCTGGAACAGTATGAAACAAAATAATTTTTCTTATTTTTAATTTTATCACGGACAGTATAAACATTTTCATGGGGGTTACGTTCCAAGAGCACCAGTGTATAGTGAAAAACCGTGTTGTTGTGTTTTGGTAAAAAAACTGCCTAAAAATACCTATTTTTATGGTGTAAACCCTAAAAACGCCCCCAAATATGCTCCCAGAACACTTTCATTTCATTTTAAACTTTTTTTTAAAAAAAACCGTTAGCATTAGCATTTAGCATTAGCACAGAATCTGTGTTAGACTGAGTCCGCGAATGCTGATCCACGTAAAACTGAGGGGTTACTGGTCAACTTAATTTCATTATATATATATATATCTCATTAAGTGTTGGTTTTTGGGTGATCATGAGTGAAGATCCTTTGTGACGCCACAACCATCCAACAATTTTTTTTAAAGTCGCGTCCACACGAACATGTTTTCAAAAATATCTCTGTCCACACGCAATCCCAAAAAACGCAGTCTAAGGCACGCCAAGGCAGCAGGTGGCAATATAACCTTAAAGCGGGCAGCATTGGTGACCAATCAGAAGCCTTGGAGGGGGACGTCATTACCAGAGACAGTCTGTGTTAAATATAACAGCGTCTGAAGCGACTCTGACGTCTCTGTCCTTCATAATGGAGGGACAGAAACTCCTCCTGAGTGTAAACAGGCCAGAACTCTTAATCAGGTTGAAAGGAATAGGATGCTGTAAACATCGGGATTGTTGATGAAAACCTGATGTAGACTCGGCGCATACTGTGACGTCATATGAGCGGCACACAGTCTGTCCGTTTTTCTAAATCTTCGTTTTTCTGATCCACAGGTAAACACAGAAAGTTTTCAAAAACCATAGTTTTCACTGAGACCCAAAATGCTGTTTACGTGTGGGCGAAATGCAACTGGAACACCACCCAACCTCTTCTTGTAACAAATGACTCATAAAAGTGTATTGACAGAATTGAGAGTCCTATTTATGTGGTATCCTTGCTTGTTAAGTAGTTAAAAAGTTATGGTAGGTGAAAAAAAGGCATGTGTGTGGGCCTGTTTTTTTTTTATTTATAAAGCGTTTTTTTACAACCAAAGTGGTCACGAAGCGACTTTGGGGTCTGAGCCCCTAGTGAACTACAGGTGACAGAGGAGAGGAAAAACTCTCTGAGTTGGAGGAAGATACCTCAGGAGGAACCAAGACTCAAAAGGGGAACCTGTCCTTCTCAGGTCGACCCAGAGAGAAAGAAAAGAGAGTCTGTGGGGATAACTAACAAGAGAAGGCTTTATTCAATTAACTTATCTGTACCAACTCCTGTCATTGGTCAATAAGGGTCAGTAGTGGTAGGTTTTGCTGGAAGAGTAGCTCAGAGTCTCTGTTCCACAATAAAAGGCCCAACAATCTCCACCGGAGCTTTAAACAGCAGTTGTCCTTGACTGGGGGAGGAGCACATGGGTAGTCGTAAGTAGTCGAGACACTTTGGCACGTGGCCCCAGTGTTTGCCGACTTGGGTCTTAATGGTGATCACTATTGATCATTTCAGTGAGCTACGAGTAATAAAAACCACAACTAAAATGCATTTACATGTGAAATTGTGACCTGTGATTGTGCTCTAGCACTCACAGAAGGTTAGAGTGTCCAGAAAGTTTAGAGAGCTCAGAGATCCCAGGGAAAAAAACTAGACAAAAATTACTAACTTATTTAACCTGTCATACTACTGCAATTTACTGTCCCAAATTAGCTCTCAAATTAGCTAATTGAGCTGGCCAGCAGTATGCTAGCCAATAAACCACTATGCCATAGCCATCATCTCACCCCTCCGCGACCACAAAAAACAAATCTTTAAACGATCAATACTCTGCCCATGTTAATCTGACCAAAAAGATGTGTACACTTGCAATACACTAGATATGAATGAATGATTTAGCGTTGGAACCATGCCAATATTCCAAGAAGGGATCAGACAAGAAGCAGTGGAATACAATATTGTTATTGCTGGAAATATTCTGCTATACAAAAGGCTGATAAATAGAAAATATAGGCCTGTCAAGATGACTTTATTACAATCATTTACTCAGTTACAAGTGATGCTCTTTAACAAGTAGCATTCCTCAAATGCAACCTTTGTTCATATCTGCACATGTCCATTTCTTGCGCTAATGGGTATAGAGAGTTCCTAAGGCCAATTGTCCAGCTTTAGGCCCTGTTTGATTCCATTGGTTTTGTAGTTGGCGGTGCCTTGATGTTATTGTTGTGTTCTAATGCTGCCCCCCCCCCCCCCGTCTTTCTTTAAAGGGAGCGCGAGCAAGAGATGCATGGCCCAAAGAAACGGGGACCTAAACCAAAAAACTTTCTCCTGAAGGTTTGTGTTCCTCTTTGTCCTTTGTTGTTCTAGAAGTTAATTGCAGTCAATAGTTGCCCAGATCTTTTCTGTAAATACATTCCCAACATGACCCACTCAAACCGTATCCATTATATTACATTACAGTAATTTGGCAAACACTTTTAACCAAAGCAACAAGCTATATGAGGACACATTCAAGTTTCAGGACAGTATGAGAGTTATGCAAGGAGATAGGAGTGCATTAGGAGAGGAGATGCTCTCTGAACGCTCTTCATAATGGTGGCGCAGACTTGTGGAAGTGTCACTTACTGTGAGCTGAAAAAATCACCTGGGTCTCTTTTTCCAAACCATCAGGTCTTTACAAAGCCAAATTAATCTGATCTGATCTGGTGTTGTCTGTCCTAACCCACATCCACAAGTCTACTTCACCTTAATGAAAAGCTTCTTGGGAAAATTTAGTGGAGTTTTGTGGGAACAGTTGCGTGACTATTGACCTCCAGTGTTTAACAACTGCTATAGCATCTAGCATAAAGGTTGATCAATGTAAACAACACATTTAAAATTTACCAAAGTTTTAAGATCTTTATTGTAGTTTATGCTACTTATGTCACTAAATATTTGCGTATTTACTGTAGCGTAAAGAGTGCTTTTAACAGTTGTTCCTCCCCTAGGCGAGAGCTCAAGCAGGAGAACCATCATCCCGAGGTTCCAGTGCTCGTCAGACTCCTCCTCGCACATCCTCCTCAACTGTTGCTCCTCCCAACCCTCCATCTTCCTCATCATCATCCTCCCTGGCACCGACACCCCGATTGCACTCCTTAGCTGCCTCTCACAAACTGAAGAAGGACATCCATCGGTGCCACCGGATGTCGCGCCGACCTTTGCCTCGGCACGACCCAGACGGTTCGTCCTTTTCCTCCCGTCCGCCCATCTCTCCGTTCTCTGAGACGGTGCGCATCCTCAACCGCAGGGTCAAGCCTCGAGAGGTCAAGCGGGGTCGCATCATCCTCAACTTGAAGTTAATTGATAAATACGGCAGTGGCGCGGCCAACAGGAGGCCTGCACAGTCGCAGCAAGTACGGGCGCAGCTCCCGTCCCGCAATCGCATCATCGGGAAGAAGCAGGGCGACATGCCATACAGGCCCTTCCAGCCCCCCATGAAGATGCTTGGTTTCCCTATGTATGGCCAGCCATTCGGGCTTCAGCCCTGCCCTCCAGCCTCAGTCTCAACTAGCAGACGACCAGCATCTAAAGGCAGACGTGGAGGCTGTAGCCCTGGCCGTTCCTCAGCAAAGCCGCCCAGGTTCCCATACCAGTCGCCTCCCTCACCCTCCAGCTCCAGTGGGTCTGATAGTGACGCTCCTTCACCACCCCAAATCCAGCCTGGCCCCCCTCAGGCACCGCCCGAGCCTGCCCCATCATCCCCTCCAGTATTGAGCCCAGAAGCCCCGTCCCGTGGCTCGGACGGCCCTCGGAAGCGCGGCAAGCCTGGATCTGTGTCCAACCCTGCACCATTTTTGCCCTCTTCTCCGTCCCTCTCTACTTCCTCTTCATCGTCTCCAGAAGATGAAGACGATAGGGCTCTGAAACCTCCGACCCCAAAGGGTGGAAAAAGGAAGCCCTGCCGTCGAATCCGGGCGTCCGAAGGTGCCGGCTCCCGCTCTGTGCTGGAGAAGGCAGCCCCGAAAAGGGGCGACCCTGACTGGTGCCCTGAACGAGCACCCAGCTGCACCAACGTGGTCGTCACTGACGTGGCCACCAACCACCTCACAGTCACAATTAAGGAATTCTGCAAGCCTGGAGCTGGTTCCAAGGGTTCTGAGCCCCCGTCCCAAGCCAAGAACCCCACCCCTTCTGCCATCTAGGCCTCTCCAGCTAACAGAATCTTCACCCCAGTAACCCTAGTTAGAACTTGCCATAAAGATATTCAGCTTCCCAGAAAGAGAGTTGCCATCAGTGAAATTGAAGTGTATTTTTGAAATGAAATTTAGATGTTTATGGGAGTGATATGTGGAAGGGCAGAGGGATCGGACTCTGCTCTCGCCCACAATATTCCTCTCCACCGCACATTTACCCCCACAAGAGATTCCAGTACTTGATTCTTTTCTTTTTCGGTGTTTACGGTGACTCTGTGTTCTTTATGTTGGCCAGCTGTGTTCCATAGATGGCTGTAAGCGCTGTATGGACTTTAGAGAATGATTGCTTTTCATTGCTGTCGTTTCTTCCCGTTCAAATTTCAAGGGCACTTTTTAGAACCAAATCCCCACGTATAGGGCACTGTTCTAATGCCCCAATTTTTAGAGCTTTAGGGATATTTCCACCTTGAAACAAAGCCTAGTTTAAAGTCCTTTACATGTTCTTCAAGCCTTATTGTGGTATATAATGGAAATAGGGCTGCACGATATGTACCAAATATCGGTATTGTGATTATTGTGCTACATTTTACAAGGGCGATGCCTTTCAATATATCAATATATTCAAAAAACTATTATTAGTTTAAAAATGGATGTTCGCCCCCCACACCTACCCCCCCACCTACCCCCCCACGACCTCCCAAACATACTGAGACAAAGCTGCAAGCCTGTTTTCAATTCATAGTTTTTGTGATGTCACAAAACGAACACATGTCTACGTATGTTATTATTTAGCCCACAGGACTTTAGCCGCGCTTCGTTCTGAGGGGTGTTTCAGCATCCTGTCAGAAACACTGTGATTGGTTTCCGTCTCATTTGCATATTGCAGCCTTCGGCATGGCGTTTGGCGGACGATATATTGTGCAGCCCTAAGTAGAATACCTACAGTAAGCTCTCAGTTCATGATCTCACCTCCTTTATGGTGGTGGTTTTCTTGATTTTGAAACAATGGTGACATTTTGCTCATTAATATGAAAGCTAGCCTTTTCTTTTGAAGCAGCTCATAATCAGTTCAGGCTAAATTAGCCACAGATGTGATAAACAGCAGTTTGGTTCAAGCTAAAGTATAATTTTAACAAATCTTAATTTACGTGGTCTATCAGCATCCAGCCAGCCTGGAATTAGCCGGGGCGAACTGGGACTAGTAGAGCTTGACCTTAAGTGGAAACTAAGCTTTTAGCAGCATAAAAAGAAAAATGTTATGCTGATTCTTACTAGTGCCTCTAAGGGATACTAGGTGAATATTAGCCTTTCCAGCACATTTCCCTTTTTTTAGCTGTTCTAGATAAACCAGGATGTCCGAAGCTTGTCAGTGTTCCTTTTTTATTTGAAGCTTGGATTCACTCACTAAACAAGTTAATGTCAAATCAAATGAATCAAAAGGCCCTCAGCCGCCCAAGACCAGGGGAGGTCATTTCAAACACTCCCATTCCTTCCATCTGACCGTAACTACAGTGGGACCCGGAACTGAAGGAGCATGTTGGCCAAAGTGCTTCCAGTCCAAGCTTTCATTAGACGTTTTCTAATCATATAGCAGCGTTTCTAAGCATATAGGAGCGCAGGGTCATCGTGTGAACACACTGCTTTGTTTGAAGTCCACCAACTCCAGAGATGTTGTGCTTCAGCACTTGAACTTGTCCGGCAGCAGCCAAAGCATACATCGAAAAAACAACCCAACCCCTGATCTGGGACGGGTTGGGAATTCCACCACGAGGTGGACACCAGCCTGGACTCCTGTGCACCCAACTGAATTGACCATTTAGTTCTGAGCATGTGCTCGACCTCCCTATTCACCTTCCCAGTGAAGCCTCCTTGATGTTATGTTAGTTTTTGTTTTGTTTCTGCAGTGTTGGTTTAAGAAGCGTGTACCGGTCGAATGACATAACTAAGTGAAAATAAGGCACATAACACATATTCTACAGCTAAAATGAAATTGGTATAACTTAAAACTAAAGACAATATTATTTTACATAATATACAATGTGAAATGCCGTAATTTTGCGGTAACGTGTGGCCTGTAGAGGGCGCTCGCTCTTCCACGTCATTTGACCAGAGGTGCCAAAACTTTTGCATACAACTGTATGACCTTTTTGCTATTTGTCCTGTTCGGCATCTGACAGTGTCGTGTTGACGCCTCCTAAACCAGTTCTGCGAGATGCTGTCCCGACTGGGACAGATCAGACCTGGGATATAAAAAAAAACATACTGGTTCATTGGAAGGATGGCCTGTTTTGATTGAGAGCTTTGATGCACGAGGGCTCATGTGAATGTAACTTGAGGGTTATTTTTGTGTGGGGGGGTGGGGGGGCATGTGCGCTGTTGTTGACGTTATTTATATCCGAGGCCAGGCGAATGCAGTTGCAAAAACATGTTTTCACGGCTGATTTCTATGCTCTGATGCTCCTCGTTACCCAGGGCCCTCCGGGGGGCGGGGGTCCTCCTGGCGGTACGCAGAGTTTGGCATTGAAGGTTCACATGGCAGCTAACTCAACTGTGGCAAAGGATAAGGCAATGTCAGACGCTACCGTAGGACATGACAAAATAAAAGTCCCCCTATTTAATTATAGGACTCTTTAGTAGTGCATGGATGCAGGATCCCTGCTAATTTAATTACTGTGCCTTTGGGACGTTTGGGGAGAGGACACTATGTTGGAACACGAACACGGGGGTGGGGGAGTGGGTGGGAGGCCTTTTCGTAGTCTAGATTATAGCTTTTATCCAACAGTTCTTTCTGCACTAGTATTATTCCTAGTTACCCAGTGACCAAATTTCCTTTAGACCTGCTTTTCTTCTGTAGCTTTTATGATTCTTTATTTTTTATTTTGTCTTTAAGCTCCGTAGGTGAAGTTTATCCCAAGTCTGCGGGAGGGAGGTGGTCTCGCCGAGCCTTCCCTGGACCCCTCGCGGGACGTCCCATGTGGCGCTCCCATACTGTATCCGGTATAATGAAGCATGTGTCGCCTTCCACTTGCTGTTTTAACACCACAGTTTTATCATCCTCCACCTTTCCCCCCCACCTTCTCTTCACCTGGGACGTTTTCCCCATCGCTGACAGTGGAGTCTCTGTTTACCCTGTGTGTACTGTAACGCTAGTGAATAACCGTAGGATTTACTATGGCGTGAAAAACAGCTTTTTTTCGGGCTAAGAGCGTCACGTTGTCGAGAGGTAGCACAGCACTAAGTCTTCAAGTGGCCTGCAGTTTTTTTAGTATTCTTTTCAATAGGGCTCGAAGTTATTTCGGATGTAGCCACCAGGGGGGCGCCTACGAGAAGAGGTCTTTAAAAAAAAAACTCAACACCTTCAGATAGCCGAAGTTGGTCTGGAGCGTTCTCTTTTTTCCTCGAGGGCTCTTTGTCTTTTGTCTTCATTTCCGTACTGTAGAAGTGAATATTAAGTGCCGCCTCTCTTTTATAGCCATCATTGTTCTATTTGAATAGTCCAGTTTGGGTTGGAGAAAATGGACAAAGACCCAAAAATAGCAACTAAGTGTGATGATGAATTGTGTCCGTACGGTTTTCTGTATAATGCCGTTGATGAAGTTGACGATGATGATGTTAATGCTGATGACGACGATGACGATAACATTGTAATGTATCTGGTGCATGTTTTGCAAACCCTAATTGTACAGGTCATTTAAATGTCAATAATTGATGTTGCTTTGTGTGTTTCTCTTGTAAGATGCTTTTAATAAAAATCACCCCAAAGACAGAGGATTCGTCGCTGTCGTTTCTTCTCGTTGGATGAATTATAGGGTTCTTCATTTATTATTCACCCCAATTCATTCTTACATTACCTCTGTTTATCCCTTAGACTTAAACAGACTGTTTCTGTTACTGTACCTGTAAGACTGATGATGTAAACTGAAACTGCTATAGACTGGATAAGGAGATCCAGTAAACCCCCAGGTTTACACGGATCCATATTCACTGCTTCAGTCTAAGGCTGTTTTTTATGAGAACCGAACTGTATTACCACCACCAGTCCAGCGGTGGCAGCAATAAATTGAAAAGTTGTCAACCGGCTTAAAAAGAAGAAGAAACTGCTGCAACATCTTTTCCCCCCAATTTTGAATAGTATTTGTAAGCTGTGCTCTGTCTAAACATGTGGGTAGAGAGAGTTTCAACCTTTTTTTTGTGTATGAAAGTTTGTTTTGGCTCACACTGATTATTTATTTACCATTACATTTTCTTTAAGAGTAATACATTAAATGAAATTGAAGTGCTCTGGGAGCATATCTGTGGGCATATTTAGGGTTTACACTATAAACATAGGCATTTTTTTTTTTTAACCAAAAGGCGTTTTTTCACTGTATGCTAATGCTCTTGGAACCCCCACGTATTTCAAAATGTGTATTTTAGCTGCTATCCTAGTTGTTTTTTTTATCCTAATTGTCTAGAAACTTACTGTTTCGTTACAGTGGTTGTCTCTAAAACAAATAAAACTATTTTACTTTCTCTCCAAACTCGATAGTGAAGCTCCATATGTTTTCTGAGTGTTTAAATGTAATGGTGATGATGCTAAAATAGTGGCAAATCAGTTTTCTTAGGGGACTATTCGGCCTAACACCACCCTGCACATTTCAAAGTTTCAAAAGTGAGGTGAACTAGATGAATTACAGAAGGAAAACAGTTAATGGAGCAATGCCAAAGCTCCTCTGAACCTGGGACAGGAAAACACATACACATTGTCCTGCAGCCTTCTAACTCCCGAACACACACTGCCCCAATTACTGTGGCTTACGCTCAGGGTGGATTAACTCCACTCGATCACAGCAGTGCACCACTGAGCTGAGAAGACTGCAGGAATGCTTTCTCTGATGCCTTTCAGGTATGTGTCCTATAACTCACAGTTTATTATATGCTATGGTGTGATTTTGCTTATTAGATGCTATGACTTTTTTTTAGACTTTTTTAAAAACCCTTAGTGTTGCTCTAGAGGTGTGGAGAAACATATAGGACAACCACAGTGTGGACACTCATCACACCAAGTCAAACAGGACTCCTAAAAGAACTGTAATGAGATACTTTACTGTGTACAATGTTGCAATTCTTTCATAATAGCTTCCTGCCGGTGTTTGTGTCAGTTATCAAAACTTGGCTACACCTTTATTTTCTTATATAAATACAGTAAACACCTGGCATTCCTGAATTGGAAAGAAAAATGCCTGAAGATGCCTAATTTCATAGAGTAAACCCTAAATATGTCCGCAAATATGCTCCCCAAACACTTTAATTTCATTTTAAACTGAAAATGTGAAGGTAAACCCGTATCTGTACTGTACAGTTTACACTGAACTCCTGCAGTGCTAGTTTGTAAATAGTGATGTTACTTCTGTATAGACTGGACTGGAATTTATGCAGTGTCTTTTCTTTGGTATAAGCAGGTAAATACAGTAATAAACTCATTTAATTTACTGTAATAAAAATACAGGGCTTTAAGAAGAACACAACAAAAAACACGAGAACGGTCCAGACGCTCCACACGAGATGCGTCACAGGGCAGCAGCCAATCAGCAGCAAGGAGAAATGAATAACATTCTCGGATTGGCTACTTTCAAACCTCTCACCTCAATGCCTTAAAATGCCTATTTTTTATAGTGTAAACCCTAAATATGCCCCCAAATCCGCTCCCAAACACTTTTTAATAAATCATTTTATTTTAAAACAGTTTAATGCATTACCCTTAAAGAAAATGTAAAGGTAAATAAATAATCAGAACCAGAAAACTTTATTGCTTAAAAAAACATTAGCATTAGTGCTTAGCATTGAAATAACTCTCTCTACCCACATGTTTAGACAGAGCACAGATTACTAATACTAAATAAACTGAGATAACTGTTGAAAATCAGGGGGAAAAGTAAAAAAAAACCCTAAAATACGAGGACAAGACACGGAGCAGTCATGCTACATGCTCCAGCAGCAGCTTCTTGTTCTTCTTTTTATGGCTATTGACAACTTTTCAGTGTATTACTGCCACCGCTGGACTGGTGGTGGAAATACAGTTCGATTTTCAGAAAAATCTGAAGATTAGACTGGTTGCTGATCCGCGTAAAACTGAGGGATTATTGTTCACCTGTACAACAAGGCTAATTACCCATAAGTGATTTTAGCAGTATGCTAGCGCTAATCTAATGGAATTGAATTTGAATTTCTAGAGTTTAATTTCTAGAGTAACTCCTTCAGTATGAGTCCTCCCATTGAGCTGCTTCTGTTTATCATCTAAAACACACTGATTAGGTCTAGAATGCCTTGAGGGCTCACTTGTGGTGAACTTCATTTGACCATTAAGAGCTTTATAGCTATAGAGTTACAGCTTAATCACTTGATATTTACCTGTAATTGTTCATGTATCCACAGACACACAACCGGTGTTCCAAGCAGAACTAGGCTGAAGCTCCTAGGATCCTTCATGGCAAGTGGTGGTCCTGATGTAGGTGAAACAGGGAGAGTGGTGGGCAAGAGGAAAGTGAGCTCTATTCCCATGGGTGATGGATGGTGGAGCAGAGAGAACAGACCAGCAGCTGACGACACTCAAATTCATCCATTCAGGATAGAAACCTCGGATGAAGAGATACAGGTGAGAGATGGTGGAACAGGATATGGTGGTTCAACCATCATCAAGAGGTGGCGAGCTAAGTCCTTGTCCTGGCCGTTCATGGCTAGGAGTTCAATATATCAGCATGGGTCTTGTTCCTGTTGTGGGTTGGTGCTCCATGTGACTTGCTAGCCTTCTTCGTCGCAGGGGTTGATTTGAAGCGTTCTTCAGGTTTGAACAGATGTACATTTTTGCTTTGTCTAATCAAGAATCTGCTTCTCAGATGTTTTGAGTATTGTCGAGTGGAATGTCTGTAATGTTTTTGGTGATTCCGTCTTCCCAGGACCTCCACTCAAGACTGGATAAGGCCAGAATACATCCTCCTCTGGAAGACTCCTGCTTCTACTATGGCTTCAACCCCCTCTACCTCAGGGAAGTGACCTCATATTGGAAACACCAGTTCGACTGGCAGAAGCAAGTTAACGTCCTGAACCGCTACCCACACTTCAAAACCAAAATCGAAGGTCAGTCCTACCTTGTTCCCAAACGTATTTCAACAGAAACAACACATAACGTAACGTTACCTGTGGTTCCTGCAGGTTTGAATGTACACTTTGTCCACTGTAAGCCTTCTGGTGCCTCTGTTGTTGGGCATGGGAAACCCCTGATGCTACTCCATGGTTGGCCCGGGTCCTTTTATGAGTTCTACTGGATGTTGCCGCTCCTTCTGACCAATCAGGAAGACCTGGCCTTTGAAGTGATCTGCCCTTCCATCCCAGGCTATGGCTACTCTGATGCCCCAGAACTGGAAGGTAATGAACTACAGTGGCTAATCTGTTGAACCAACGGTTTCCAATAGAGTTCCCATAGAGTTAACCAGCTTAAAAAGTTCCTCATATTGCCACGACTACCGAATGATGCAGGATTTCAAGGGCCTACAGAAGCTAACACCCCAACTCTTGCCTTCAAGAAGATTGTTTTAAGCCATACAACATAACGTTTGTCAATATTTATAGGTAACAGGATGTGCTATAGTGTCAAGACTATCAGAGATTACTGAACAACTCATCCCGTAAGCAAACGCTCAACTGGGTGGTTTCATTAAAGTAGTTTAGATCGGTCTTAGGTTTGTTTATAGAAGTCTAATGTCTATAGTCTAATGCAAGTAAGACAGTGTCACGAAAGTTAAGACCAACTCATTTTAGACGTTAGCCAACTTTCAAAAGTTAGCCACTGCACCACCAGGCTAACATAGGTCTAAGGTGCTGTGTTACCATGGTAGCAGCAGAAAAAGAGCAAAAAACAGAGGAAGAGATGTGGTTTGCTGATGAATTCTTGGAGAGGCACCTCCATAAATGTTCATTATCATTTTTGGTAGTTCGGTAGTTTTCTTAAACTCCTGCTGCAGGATTTTTTTTTGCCTCCTGCACCATGTTCTTAAATCTCATTTGAACCGCGAAGGCAGTGGGATTTACACTGTTAACCAGTGGTAATCTTTTTGTTGTTGCATTCTTCACTAAAGTTCCCTTTATATATGTAATTTCTCCAAAATACTGCAAGGTTCGATGTGTCCGCCATTTTTTCGTTTTTAAAGAGTCTTAAAATACCCACAAATCTTTGTAGCATAGTACTTCTTAAGATAGTCAGTGTCTTTACTGCTTTGTACAACAGTATTATTTAGACGTCGATGTCAAGTCTGACTATACCCTATATCTAATTTATCGTCACGGTGTCACGATTGTCCCTGGCCCCGACAGGAGAGAATAAAGGGTGGCACAGGCGCAGACTGCCATAACGTAGGGTTTTATAACACAGGAGGGAAATAACTCATAACAGAGGGTAGGTGAGGGAAGATACACAGGATACGGAGAATGTGAGTGTATGCACCCATGACAAGGGCAAGAGAGAACCGAACTTAAATACCCAGTGAACAATCAATAACAGACAGGCGACACTAATTAACTAGACTATCAACAGCTGAAGAAATTAGATTCCTAAGGGGCTGCAAACCCTAACAGTCACAGACCTCAAGTGGTCGCAGGCAGGATCACAGGCAGGGTCATGACAGTCTATCTTTGTAAAACCGGCCAGAGGTCTCAAGCCCTGCTATATCTCTTTTGTCACTCACTCTACCTTTTTTTAAAAAAAAAAAAATAGGTCGAAAGTTACTACTGACACATGAGTGGGAAGGAAACAAGAGGTTATAATGTGCTTCACTGTTTATTATTTTTGGTGCAAATCAGGGACGTCACTAGGACAGAAATACAAGGGGGGCTTAGCCCCCAGGGTTGTAGGAAGAAATTAGCGTGTATAGAGGGCTGAATACTTTTCACCACTTAGGGAAACAAGTAAAGTTAAGCAGTGAACAGTTATTGACACTCATAGTATTGTTCTGTTGAACTGAGTACAAACGGCGCTAC
>JBBPDC010000039.1:12994984-13006149 GCA_037974485.1 Hemigrammopetersius urotaenia | reverse complement strand
TGAAATAACTCTCTCTACCCACATGTTTAGACAGAGCACAGCTTACTAATACTAAACAAACTGAGATAACTGTTGAACATTTGGGGGGGGGGGGAGGACAAGACACGGAGCAGTCATGCTACATGCTGCAGCAGCTTCTCCTTTTTATCGCGGTTGACAACTTTTCAGTGTATTAATGCCACCGCTGGACTGGTGGCGGTAATACAGTTAGGTTCTCAGGAAAATCCGTGGTAGACTGAAGTTCTGAGGGGTTTCCTGTAATGAGAAAACTTTATGTATCCTGAGGAAAATTATTTTATCCTTATCATGATCAGTGCAACAGAATAAAATATACTGAGACAATATTAAAAACCCCACTGCAACACAATAGCAGAACGCTATTTAAACAAAACACTGACATTGCTGTGTGTAAGGATTAATGGCGCGCCGTAAGCATGGACAATTAGGAAGAAAGGGGTAGAAAGGAATCCAAGGCAGGAAACCAGCTCCCAGTGAGGTCCCGAGGTCCGCATATTTCTTTCCGAGGCGCTTCTTGGACAAATAGCTGATTGTGCAGAAGGTCAGATGGCTCCTACTGACCCATGCGGTGACCGCGATGGAGAACGCATCTGTTCTCCCAGCAGGCGACACATTAAACTGACAAGTTTGACACTCTAACACTGACCACGGGGCGTCCCAGGCCAAGGGCGAGGACGCCCAGCGGGAGGTAACGGGTTCAACACGGCACCTGTTGAACAACAAATTAACTTGTACAGAGGACGCCTGTAAAACAGGACAGATTTATGTGTTTTTTTACTGTCGCCTCTTCCTGATTACGGTTTGGTATCATGTGTTGATCATGCCTGCTGCCACGTCTGATATGAGAGAGATGACTGACAGCACAGCAGAGCTTCAGGGATCAACCAGAGGGATTTCGGATCGTTCACAAGAGAGAGATGTTGGTTATAACGGATCTCCTGCATCTTCTATACTACGAGAAGACGAGGGGAAATGCTGTGTTTACACCTACAAGGAGATTAAAAGTTCCTTCATCATTTAGTTTGTTTTCAATATTAATCTACAATGTAGAAAATAAAAAAAAAAAAAAAAAAAAACACTAAATGATACTGTGTCCAAACTTTTGACTGGTAGTGTATGTACATAAACATATATACTCACACTCATATATGTTTATCTACAGTACAATGCAAGTCTGAGGTCCCTGTGAAAATACCAAAAACCAGCGTTTTTGGATTCATGCTACAAAGCAGTGTTTCACTTTGAATGTAATATACTAAATAAAACTAAAAGGAATGAATACAATTATTCTACAGTAAACAGTGATGTTATGTTCAGTGTATCGCTGAGTTCAGTATTACTGTAGTCGCATCAGAAACCTGGTTCGACTCGATCAGTCCTTCATTAAATTAAATCAGGAGCTGCTGATGGAGTTCCACCATCCAAACAACGGCTGGAGGAACCTGGAACCGAACCTGTGTTCTCCTCACCAGCTCACACAGCATCAACTACAGTTACACACAGAACTAATCCTGTTACTTTTACTGCTTTACTGTTTGTTTACATTTATTGTAATGCTCATTTTGCAGAAAAACTATGCTTCACTCACTCTTAAATGAAGTTGTGAATAAATATTATATTATAATATAAATATACTTGTGAATAATATACCAATAATATTAAAATAGTAATATTAAAAGGACACCCCTGGGGACTTTTTACATAAGAACAAAATCTAACGTGATCAGTTAATAAAAGTCTAAGAACACACACCCACAGAACCACAGCGGAACTGAAAAGAGGAACACGAACACGAACACACACACACACACACCCACCCACACACTCCCCCCTCTGGCACACGTGTGTAAATATTTTGCTTTTGCTGTCCTGCTACGAATGCCATGAAAAACTCTGCTTAAAGGATTAATTCATTTTCTGAAATTCTGAATATTTTAGAAAATAGGAGACTAAAAATCACATTCCACTCTTCAATACTGCTCCTTTATCTAGGCTCCTCGTATATTTAGACACTTTGCAGCCTGTCAGTAAAACATTTGTTCCTATTTCTTTAATTTAATCTCCTCAGTGTCACAAAGATTTTTTTTTGCACCATCAAGGAGATTCAAAGCAAAATGGAAAGAAATGAGGGGGATCAAGACTTTCGCACAGCACTGTATTTATAGTTGCCATTATAGGAGCTGCCATTATTACTTTAGTAAAGTAAATAGCCTTGCTCATGATTTTTCAATATTATTTACGTAGTATAACAGCTGGATCACTGCAGCTGTAATTTGGGTTTGTACTCTATTTAACGACAGTGACCCCTAGTGGTGAGAAATGAAACGAGAGTAATGACCTTTACTTTGGGCGTCTTTATTCTTTTGGAGTAACAGGTGGGAAAATAACATGAAACTGGGTTATTCAGTAAAATAGACTACTTCGCAATGATCTAAAATAGCCTAAGGAATGCAAAAATGACAACATTCAAAATGCATTGGGGCAAACTACAAAAACGAGAGGAGTATCTGATGATATAAAAAATTGTACATTAAGAGGCCCTGACACTCGCAAACACTTTCTTACAGAGTAAGTGAGGAGAAGAAGCGGAAAGCGCCTCCCACACTCACCCTGTTCTAAACAGGACTTCTGCTTTCTTTTTCTTGAAAAAACAACAACAGTGGTGAGCTTTGGGTCTAAAATAAAACACCAGCACAGCACATTTCAGCGGAATAATAATAATAAAAAACATGCTTCTTCAGTGTTTTCCTCTGCGAAATACGAGATTTGAAATTATTTTCTCGATCACAACGACAGCTTACAAAACAACCTAACCTGCTTGAAATCAGATTAGAGAGAAGAAAGTTTCTTTCACTCAAACTGGGCAGAACAAAGCGTGGGAACTAGAACGGAGAAGGAGAGGCGGAGGAGAGGAGGAGCCTTCAGCATCATCTAGCCATGAGTGGTGTCGTCCTCCACAAAGTCCTTAGCCTGCTCTGCTGAGATCACATCGATGTGACTCACCTTATGACACACAGACACACAGAGTGAGTGTGAGGAAAAACACTAAAGTTTTTATTCAGATTAAAAACATGATTATTCTAGTTTAGCCCCAATTTCTCTTTAATTTAAATCTAAATGCTGTGATAACTTTATTGCGGTCTTACAGCTCAAATCAGGGACTCATTTTTGTACTCATACACCACCAGTCAAAAGTTTGGACACACCTTCTCATTCAACAATTTCTTGTGTTTATTATGGGCTACCTTGTAGATTAATATTGAAAACATCTGTTGCTCTGATGCAGCTTTGCACACACTCTTCACTCAGATTCATGAGGAATCGACCTGGAATGGTGTTTAATTAACAGGAGTTTCTTCCTCAAGAGGCCGGGCGTTGACTCTGCAATCAGAAGGTTGTGGGTTTGAAACCCAACTGCTAGTGTCACCACTGAGGTTCCCTAAAGCAAGGTACTGTCCCCACACACACGACCCTTGGTGGTGGCAGCACATTAAGCTGTGGTGTGTGACTATAAGGGTTAATTTAAAGGGTAAATTAAATTAACTGTTTGTTTTCAATATTAATCTACCATGTAGAAAAACAAAGAAAAACATTGAATGAGAAGACTGGTAGTGTAGGCGACAAAGAAATAAAGAATCTTGAATCTACAGGCCTGGTAGTCACTTCAGCACTCGTCCATAGTCACCTTGTTTCTGAATTTGACTCCGTAGAATTTGTCGGCGGACTCCAGCAGCTCCGGTCTGAAAGTGGTGGTGATGAACTGAGCGTGTCCTGCCAGCTCCACAATCATGTCTACAAAAACAAACACAAGCAAGCAAAAATATATAACCAAGTACTACCCAAGACCAAAAAAAACGACAGTCTGCGTTCTCTTTACCAACAAGGCCGATCAGCCCACAAGTCATTTGTTTAATCATAAAGAGGACTGTTTTTGCTAATATGCATGAGTGGGTGGACAAAAGGTCAGAATCTATGATTAATTTAAGGTCTCCAACACTCCCACTGATGGCTGGGTGCCGTTAATTGTTCTGATACTAAAGTGTAGATAAATGTCAGTTAATAAATGGGGAAAAGTGATTTTCCAAGTGTGTAAGTGATTTCACCAATCAGAATACAGCACCTGCATCATCTCCTAGACTCACCTGACACTGCTTTTCTGTGCTGGGCGTCTAGAGCCTGGTCAATCTCATCAAAGAGATAGAAGGGAGCAGGGTCACACTTCTGGATGGCGAAGATGAGGGCGAGCGCCACCAGAGACTTCTGACCTCCAGACAGCTGCTGCATCTCCCTCATCTCGCCCTGCTTGCCTGTGAAGGACACCTGAGGCAGGAGAAACACACACCATTAGTAAGTCGTTTTATTCACTTTCTCTAAACAGTCCAAACCAACTCAGGGCTCAATATGTCTCTCTCTCTGACTGTCTCTCTCTCTCTCCGTGTGTGTGTGTGTGTCTGTCCCTCTCTCTGACTGTGTGTGTGTGTGTCTGTCCCTCTCTCTGACTGTGTGTGTGTGTGTGTGTCTGTATCTCTCTCTGACTGTGTGTGTGTCTGTCTGTCTCTCTGACTGTATGTGTGTGTGTGTGTCTGTCTCTCTGACTCTGTCTATGTTTCTGAAAAGGCAGGAAAGTTTTCCAGTGATTTCAGTTAATATATGGGCTGCCAGTCTCCGTTTAATACACTATTCTGTTAACGGCCTGCAGAGAATGTTTTATGAGAGAATTGTATTATTTAATTATTTAATTGTTTGTATTATTTAATTGTATAATACTTCAGCTATCTTACTTTTAGGCTATTCTTGAGTGGGGCCAAGTAAAATGTTTTATTTTATTTTATCTATTTTGTGCATTGTTTGAATGCTGAAGAAAAACTTTCATAATTTTGTTACAGATTTATTCTTTGAACCATGAATATTAATTTATGCAATTGCTGGACTTGTGAGGTAAATACATATAGTCCCAGCCATAACAGCAAAAAATTAGTATAATAATTTCTTTCTGTTTCGTTTTTGACCAAAAAAAATTTGGTTCGGTGCATCCCTAATCTATATTGCTCATACTGTTACAAAATGATTATGACCCCCCCCACCCCCAACACACACAGACACACACAGACACAGTCCCTTACCCGGATGCCAACTCCAGTGAACTGGTCAACACTTGGGACGCTGCTCTGGGAGGCCGAGCCTCTCTCACTGTCTGCTCCGCCCTCTCCCTCGTCCTGAGACTGTCCTCCCTCAGCATCTCCTTTCTTCATCACCAGAGTGGCCTTTCCTCCCGGAACCAGCTTCTGGAACACCTCACTGAAGTTCTTAGACACCTGGCACAAAACAGATTAAACCATTAGCGTTGACTGAGCAATGAGCTTTCACTAAAATATGATCACAGTAATTATAAATCAGATGCAGGTACATCACCTACAGACAGGTACATGTGAAGATATCTTCCAGAAGGTATATGAGGGACATACCTGTTTGAAAGTGAGCTGGATGGCCTCATATTTGCGCAGTTCCAAGACATTCATGAGCTCCATGATGGATTTATAGCCTCTGTCCAGCTCATCTTGTCTCTTTATCAGCTTTTCCTTCTGCTCAGAAAAGTTAACAAACTGGTCCAGAGCCTTCTTGTTCACATGGCTGTACTTTTTCAGTTCTGTGTTGCACTGCTCCAGCTTCCGGAAGAGCTGCAAAAACATACGCGAACAAAGGGGAATTAGACTCTGCATAATATCACTGCACAGACACTACATAAGGCTACAAAACATAGAACAGGACTGAAACTCGAATGTCATGCAAATTAAATCAAGCTAATCCTAAGCGGAGTCCTTGGTTAGTTACAGAAAAGTAGCAGCAAGTTCTAATTACAGCTGGAAACTACATTTATAGCCTGCAGTAATTTCTCATAAATTGCCTCAACAGCTGCACGGATTCTCAACATCCCCCTCATCGTTCTATCGAGTTCACAGAGAAATTAACGTAATGGAGAAGTATAAGGGGATAATGAAGGTGTGAGTCACCTCTGTGTAGGAGGGCTATGGCACAGTGGGACCCCTATGACAGCAGAAGAGGAAGGGGGCTGAGAGAGGAAAAAATAAAAATAAAAAAGTGATGGCAGCTGTGGAATGTGAGGAAGCACTAGAGAAAATGTGTGAAGAAGTAAAAAGGGCAAGAAATGAGGCAACGGAGCCAAGAAAAAACAGGAAAAGTCGAATCGACTGGCAGAGGAAAATCGAACAAAACATGGAATGGAAATAAAAAGAATTGCAGTGTTTAGCTGGGAGATGCTGCGGCAAGATAAGAGTATAAATAAAGCAGATGAGGTAAAGATGAGGAGGAAGACTGAAGCTGTACCTGTTTGAGGGTGAGTGTCTGATATTTCTCAAAAGCCTCCTGGGGCAGCGAGCCGAGCTCTCGGATCTTCTTCATGCACTCCTCCTTCTTCTTCAGCAGCATTCCCTGCCGGTTGGTCATCTTCTCCAGCTCCTTAGTGTCGTGGTTGATAGCATCATTCTGCTCCTTCTCGATGTTCTTCCAGCGTTCCATGCTCTTAATGTGGTCCTTGATCTCTATCTCGGTCTTATCGATCAGCAAGTCCAGGTCTGAGGGGACAGAGGAGTGACGTTAGAAAAGGCTGCTATTAAAGCTGTTATTTAATGAGCTCAGACAGCAGTTCATGATGCTGAATTAACCAGGTTCACAGATTGGTTTAAATCGGTTAACAGTTAAAATCAAGACACCAACATATATTATGTTAACTAATCTCAGTCAGAATCATGGTTTCAGAACACTGTTCTATACAAAGCAGAGGTCTGTCGTACAGAGCAGAAATGAGTTTAAATTCAGTGATTACTGGTTAATTTTCCATATACAGTAACCCCTCAGTTTTATACGGATCAGCGGATTCAGTCTAACACAGATTTTTCTGAGAACACTGAAAAGTTGTCAACCACCATAAAAAGAAGAAGAAGCTGCTGCAGCATGTAGCATGACTGCTCCGTGTCTTGTCCTTGCATTTTGGTGTTTTAACCTCCACCCCCAATTTTCAACAGTTCTCTCACTTTATTTAGTATTAGTAAGCTGTGCTCGGTCTAAACATGTGGGTAGAGAGAGTTATTTCAACCTTTCTTCTGTGTCCGAGTCTTTGCACGCTTGCTAATGCTAACTGCTAATGTTTTTTTATAAGCAAGAAAAGTTTTCTGATTCTGATTATTTATTTACCTTTACATTTTCTTTAAGGGTAATGCATTAAACTGAGTTTAAAACGAAATTGAAGTGTTCTGGGAGCAGATTTGGGCCATATTTAGGGTTTACACTATAAAAATGTTTTTTTATAGGGAGAGTTTTTTTTTTTAATCAAAACACAACAACGCAGTTTTTCACCTTACGTGGGTGCTCCTGGAACGTAACCCCAGAGAAAAGCGGGTGATTACTGTGCTTACCCTCCGAGCGGGCCATAGTGTCTTTAATGCGTTTGTTGATGCCATCCAGTTCTGAGGTAGTGGCTGTGAGGACTGTCCCTCCTTCGGTCTCCCTCAGTTCATTCAATTCCTAAAATCACAATCAAGTATATTTTATCTCCTCCACTTCAGAAAGCCTGCCCTTGTGCTCACCAGTTTGTATCCAGTTCATCTCCCACAGTCACAACCAGAGGCGTTCCAGCTGAGATCCAGAAAGTGACGGTTCCAAACTTCTACATTTTCCACAAAGATCTGCTACTAATTTTCTGATAGAGAGCTAGAAGGCTGTGCAAATGGGTAGAGAAACTTGATCTTGACAAGAATCTCTAGATCTATTACAGAACAACCGCTCCTAACTTCAATTAATTTATTACAGAAGCATTCTAACCTCAAAAAATGTTAATTAACTCTCCTAACTTTAGGAAAACCCTTCCGCTATTTTAACTGTAGCCAGCTGTTTATTTAGGCTACGGGTCATTTGTCCCATCAGCATGGGGCTCCGCCTACCGGCTGTGGTACAATTAAAAGGTTTTTTTTCGCCAAAGGTGATTTTCAAAGCGAAGTGTGTGCCCCTATACTTTTGTCAACACACTTTTCTATGACAGCCAGTTGGTCTGGTTTAAAGCTCATAGCACGACGACGTTTAATATCCATATTTTGAAGACAGTAATGAAGATACTCTGACGATACAGTGTTACGGACTGGAGCCTTGTAAAGTTACAGTGGCAGCAGGTAACAGTGACTTCGCCAGATCACATGTTGCATTAGTTACATTAATATTGCGTAATTTGCTTCTGAAATAACAAATTGAAAAAAAATCTTAAACCGTCCTGTCTTTTCTGTAAGAGGTTTCTGTTATACCCAGGTGTGAAAACAGAGTTTGCGTGACCCACCTGTTCCACCTGGTCTAGGCGTTTACGCAGATTCTCGTTGAGGTACGTCTCCACTCTCGTCATAATGCCCTCCAGTTTAATTCTCTCGTTCAGCAGCTGTCTGTTATCCTGTAACACAAATGAAAAATCTTCAATACATGCATTAACTGAAAACACAATAACTGGCACCCGAGAGTCCATGTACCAGGTTAGTTTGGGTCAAGACTCCTTTGTGTTTCAATTCTGTGTTTCAAAGGGAGAAAAAACAAACACACCCAAATCAAACCCACTTTCTTTTTCAGCTTAAACAAAAAAGAAGAGGCAAACAGAAGTGGTGGGCCGCACTTATATAATGACAAAAGAACCTTTTCACCATGCCAAGAATTCAAATGTGCTAATGAGCGGTGTATTACAGGACAGAGACAGTGAGCCAGGTTATATATGCCTTAAGCACATCAACCACACAAACACTTCATATATGTAACCCAAAAAGTGTGCGGCACTAATGTGGTCGTGCTTAAAAGACAGCACTACTTTTCTTTCAAATAGAGACACTAGTAGGAGATATACTATTTCTTGAGCATTTTTTCTCCATTACCTGCTAATGGATTTAACATAATATTATCTTTATTAGAAAAACGAACAAACACACAAACTGCTTTAAAGAAATACAAATCAAATAGTTTCTCCTGGATATACAAACATATGATGGACATCAAAAAGCATTTAAAACACTGTTATAAACTGGTATAAAAGAGGTGTATAGAACCATCTGTTGTAGTGAAATGAAAGGGTCACTGCAGTAAGAAAAGCTCCTTATAAACTGTAGTGTGCAATCACAGTTCTGTCGTAAGACTTTATTACATGGCTCTGGACAATCGTCTCGGTGTGCTGGATCTACAGTGGACATTCTCCTTTATCTTTCAGTTAAGTTGGGGATTCAGGTGGGTTCTCTTTTGGTGGTTTTCCACTGACTGGTAACAGCACAGTTCTGTTCAGCTGTACTCGCTTTTTTGCTTTTCCATCACTAAAATCTGGTTCCTGGTAACCGTTACCATTCTTGGTACCATCTTGGCCGAGGCTCCAAGTGTGCCGAACCGATACTAAATGATGATGTGTACATACTGAAGGTTACTAATTGGTGGTCGCTATGGTTACGCCAGTGTTGTTGACTGAACGTTAGCCTAATGTTTCTTTAAGCCTTGTCTGGTGCCAATTGTCTTCGTTTTGTGGCAAACAGCCACAAACCAAGGATAAGAAATAAAACCCCTCTGATTTCATCCATGCTGGCGATTGTAATGATGCCGGGTTGTTTACTCAGCTTAGACCCTCCGCTCCGGCTGCTGCTCAGAATGTTTGGTCGCTATAGCAACCAGTTTTACTGGAAAACTGTAGGTCCGAAACCAAACTGAACAGGGCAAACAACCCAACCACCAGGCCATCCAGTTGCCCCCAGTTAACCCATTCACCAACTGAAGGTAGCCAAGAACCCAGCGCCCAGGAAGCAGTGTGTGGAGATGGTACCTCACCACAGAGGTGCCACTGGCAGTCTTGGGATTCGAACCCACTGATTGCAGGGAGAATGCCCTAACCACTAGGCCCAATATGTGTTGCTGCGCTTCAGTTGGTGAGTCCGCAGACCAAGTTTAATGTTTAGTTATTAATTTAACTGTCTGATTTAAAAAAGTATAAACATTAAACTCAGTGTATAGTAGTGTATCAGCTGTAATCACACCAGTGTGACTTACGTTTTAACAGAAAGTAGTAAAGCAACACAACCGTATGAAGGGTTAAATACTGCTTAGTACTTCCAGTACACTGCTGACACATTTTCATTGGGGTGTTGGACCCAGATGTTTTTAAAAGGACCAGCGTACACCTCCCTCCTCCACAAATTAAATCTAACATTTTTTGGTTTTGCACAGCTCTGAAACACACCGTAAGAATACGGTTACTCATAATACATGTAACCGGGACTATGGCGAATACATGCCTGCTGCAGCTGTCTGATCTCATCGTTGAGATCATCAACGCGGCGCTGGTCCTCCAGGCTGAGCTGAGAGAGCAGGTCGGTCCCGAGCTCGGCCTTCAGAGACTCTCGTGTGCTCTCCATCGCATGCAGACTGGCCTCCAGACTCTGCAGACTGCGTTGCTGTAAGAGGGAGGGAGCAAGGATTAGTTTTCTGCTGTGGTGAGTGTGAGGTAATTATAAAATAAGAGGTATGGTGGTGTGTGTGAAGGTGTGTACGTGTATGATGGTGTGTGTGAAGGTGTGTACGGTTGTGTGTGAAGGTGTGTATGATGGTGTGTGTGAAGGTGTGTATGATGGTGTGTGAAGGTGTGTATGATGGTGTGTGAAGGTGTGTATGATGGTGTGTAGATGTATGATGGTGAGTGTGAAAGTGTGTAGATTGTCCTAAATTTCTGATGTCAGAAAAGAATCTCTGACTGTATCTGGTCGCCATGACGACATCCGTCTTTAAACCTCTCTCAGTACAATGTAGGACCAGCGTTTAGGAGAAACAACCAAAAAGATCAACACGACCATTTCACGACCATCATATTTCGTCTGTTAACAGCCCAAAGTCGTACAGTGCAGACTGGCATTGTGTTTTTAGATGTAACAGCTCATACAGCACCTTGACTTCTGAATTTGCTCTGCCCAGTTTGGGGGTGGCCACAGGCTGTGGGAGGGCACTGGAAAATCCATGAGACAACCAGTTCAGGACTCCACTCTGAGCACTGGGGAGAGAGAGAGAGAGAGAGAGAGAGAGAGAGGGAGGGAGAGAGAGAGAGAGAGAGAGAGAGAGAGAGAGAGAGAGAG
>JBBPDC010000039.1:12981652-12993906 GCA_037974485.1 Hemigrammopetersius urotaenia | reverse complement strand
GGTGTGTGTGAAGGTGTGTAGATGAATGATGGTGTGTGTGAAGGTGTGTAGATGAATGATGGTGTGTGTGAAGGTGTGTATGATGTTGTGTGTATAAAAACTACATGCAAAAGTCTACAGCTTCTCTTTGCCAGTACATGTGTGTACACCCACTAACATGCTTTCTCCTCAAGGAATGTTCAAGTGTGTGCATGCGTGCATGTGTGTGTGTGTGTGTGTGTGTGGTGAACACTGTACTTTAGGCATGAAGGTTTTCTCAGACTGCTGCCTCTTCTCTTTGAGCATCTTCATTTCAGACAGGATGCTGTCTCTGGAGGCCTTAAACTTCCTCTGCTGTGTCTCAATCTGCTGCATCTGGTTCATCAGCTGATCGATCTCATTATTGATACGTACAGGAGGTTAAAGAAAACACCGGATCAATGTTCAGAAACCCATTACATACCTGAGCTGCACAATGTACCATTTTTAATCAATATCAACAACGTACTGCCGTTTTTTGCTGTAGTGACTTCACAGACACGCAGATGAACCTGTGAGTGTTCTGGGAGCATCCTGACCTGAACCGGATGTACACATGGACAACACGGCCCTTCTCAATATGTATTTTCCCATTTTTCCTGCTTCCAGCACATCAACTTCAAGAACTGACAATTCACTCGCTGTCTAATACACCCCTCCTCTATACAGGTGCCTCTGCAACGACTAACATTAATGCACATGCCCTGTTAAACACTACCAGGCAAATGTTTTTATGCACACTGAGATATTACTTATTATTTAATATTTACTAAAAGAAACAATATTTTGCTAAAAAATAAAATGTACAGTATTTTCACCATCTGAGCTCCTTTATTATCCAGAATTTGTCTTTTTTTTTTTTTTATTCATCACTACCTATAAAAGGCCACCTAATTATAACGTTTATTTAAGGAGCTATTAAGTGCTGAAACAGCAACGAGTGCGTTTAAAGTTAAAGGACAGTCTAGAATCTGACTCTGTATCACCAACAACCAGTTAATAGGAGTCAGACCTGCACTGATACAGATTCTCTCATCTTAGAAAGGAAACTGGCTTTATTTCACACATTTTCATTCAGAGTTCACCCAACAACTTTCCAGTTTAACCAGAATGAAAACCTGAGGCTTATTAAATAAATGGGTATGTGGGAAAACCTTGACTGGTAGAGCACATGGTGCAGACATGCACACATTATTAACATGAGTGCATGGTTTTCTGTGCTCTCCTCGACATGCTATATTAAGAAATGCATTGAGAAACCATATAAAATCATGTTTGCACCCTTAAGACATTACTGTACTGGTCAGGCTCCAGCACACAGCACTCCTTACAGTACGGTTCTTTTGTTCATTTTGTGCAGCTTTACTTCATGACTCTCTAAAAGTGGACCTGCAAATGTTACAGCCAAAAATCCATCAATGACGTCTATAAATAACCGTATAAATACAGACTTATTAAGTGCCATTAACGAGAAAAGCCGTCACCAGGGAGCGTCAGCAGCTCCACATTGAACCGCACCGTTTTCATTCTTCTGTTCCTGGCGGAGTAAGAACAGACCGCAGGGTTATGTCATTGTGTGGATTCTGAATGGGTCTCTAAGAATAGTGCAGACAAAGCCCCTGTGGGGAGGGGAGGGGAGGGGCAGACAGTCGAGGCCAGAGAATGAAAATCAGGATTAAAACAGGGAATAAAAAACCCAAAACAACACACTCCTGTGTCTGACTCATCACTTCAGCCCAGGAGTGTCACCGTGTCATCCACTGGTCCGCCCACTCTCACTCACAGCCTACATCTTAAAGCACACACACACACACTGTCACAATCACACACACACAGCATACATCTTACAATACACACACTCTCTCACACACACATACACTCACAATTACACACAGCCTACATCTTACAGTACACACAACACACTCACACAGTCACAATCACACACACACAGCATACACTCTCACAATACACACTCTCTCTCTCACACACATACTCTCACAAATACACACAGCCTACATCTTACAGTACACACAACACACTCACACAATCACACACACACAGCATACTTCTTACAATACACCCACTCTCTCTCACACACATACTCTCACAAATACACACAGCCTACATCTTACAGTACACACAACACACTCACACACCGTCACAATCACACACACACAGCATACATCTTACAATACACACACTCTCTCTCTCACACACACACACTCGCAATTACACACAGCCTACATCTTACAGTACACATAACACTCTCTCACACTCACAGCCTACATCTTACAGTACACATAACACACTCTCTCACACTCACAGCCTACATCTTACAGTACACATAACACACTCTCTCACACTCACAGCCTACATCTTAAAGTACACACACCCACTCTCACACGTACGCAGACACAGCCTACATCTTAAAGTGAGCATGCGCACACACACAAACGCTCTCTCTCAGACACAAGGATTTCACCCCCCTCAAACTCAAATGACCAGCACATTTTTCAGCCTGACCTTAATACTTTTGTTCGAGAAGAACTCACATTCATTATTTAACACAACTAACACACGCACACACACAATAAATAATAAATAACTCGTGCAGGACTCCCCACAACTTCGCCCTTGCAGAGGGACACATGCAACCACACTCAGCAGTGAGAGAAAAAATCTGGAGAATACCCGGCACATGTCTCTCTAAATTAAACAATCTTACAGTCCCTAAATAAAAATATGATGAACCGATGTAAACAATCACATTAATGAACACAGTCCGTACCATCTGATTTAGCCTAGACAGCTGCTACAAACAACAGCTTTAACATTCACCACCACTATTTCGGTACTTATTTTACAATGAGCCTAAGGAACTATTGGGCATTAGAGCTCTACAGTGGCTGCCGTGAGCATCATAAAGGCTACAAACACATTTTAGTTTATATTTAGCTATTTATAGATTTAGTTTTATTAAGACACTAAATGTCTTACATAGAATCAGTGAAATGCCCTTAAAAAGAAAAAAAAAATTATAATTCTAAATAAAATTGAGCATCAACTCGCCTCAGAACACAAAGAAAACTGACGGCCCACCCTAATAAACAGGACCCACACACAGGCATTCACGAGCACACACACAATTATCCTGTATCCTGTTCTTACTTTAGGGTGATTAACACCACCAGCCCTCACATTTTACCATGTACACACACACACACGCACGCACCTGCACACACACACACACCCTCCATCACCAACAGGCACTGGATCACGCTAGCCACTTTTGCCATTGCATCATCATCTACAGATCCTACTCGTCTCCACACATATGACACACACTTCCTGCCCTTTCACTTCATCCCCAAAATCACTCACACACACACACACACACACGTGTGTGTTAATAACAGAATGACAGGGTGAGTCATGCAGCTGCCCTCTCCAGTCCTGTGTCGTGCTAATCAGCTTTGGGCCTGAGAGACTCTGAACACACACACACGGTTTATCACCAATACAGTCAGAGCTACACATTCATATATACACAGACACACAATCACCACATGCTGCTTACTTCCCATTCGCCTACCCGCTAACCCCTCACTCACACACACACCGACAGGCATGAATGAGGCAAGAGCATGCATAACACTGAAACCTCTAATTATCCAGTCCAAAGACACACAGACACACACACACACACACACAGAGTAAATGGTCTTTCAGAACACACTGCCTTCATAGCGCAACTAGTGGGAATTGTCTTAATTGTCCTTGAATGTAACCTAGCAGCTTAATTAACTAAATTAAGAGTGTATCGCCAGCATAAAAAGTGTTCCACTCCATTTATAACCAATATTCAGTATTTCTGATTTTGAGGCAACTCATTTTCTGTAACCACTTATTCGTCACCAGGGTCGTGGCCACCTGGAGCCTATCCCAGGGCCAATGGGTGCGAGGCAGGGACTCATCCTGGACAGGGCACCAGTCCATCACAGGGCAGGTGCACGCACGCACAAACACATGCAGTTCATCTGACGTTCATGTGTTTGGACTGTGGGAGAAACCCGGGGACCCCGGAGGAAACCCATGCCCCCATGAGGAGGAGAACATGCAAACACCGCCCCCTCTTACATTTTTTGAATTTCTTTAGTATTGTAGCCTACTAACACAAAAAAGAAAGAAAAATTATATTCATTTACCACATCAAGTCAAGCCAGTTAAGCCTGAGACTCAACTTATGACTGTCCTAGACTCCAAGTCACTAACGCCAATCTCTAGTGAAAGACAATCAATTTTTTCCCCTGTAGATCTAGTTTTTAACCAGTTGTTTTAAACTAGGGGGGTGGGTTCAATGCACGAGAAGGATATGTTCGATGTTCCTGCGGAGGTTCTCATTGAGTTTGGCCTCCAGCTCTGCAAGCTCCTCCTCAGCTTTCCGCATGTCCTTCTGAAGCTCCAGGCGAGACTTCCGTGTATCGTAGTAGCCTCCGGTCAGAGCGCCGCGATGACTCACCTGATCACCTACACACAAAATGGAGGTGTTGACTGCATCCTATTTTCATTATGACACAATATCAATAACAATCAACGTCTGTCAGAGTGGAGTTCTAATTCGACAGGCGTGGATCCCGTACCCTCCAGAGTGATGCAGTCCATGGTGAAGGCTCGGGCCAGCTGGGTCGAGACCTCCATGCTGCGGCAGATAAGAGTCTTTCCAAACACATGCTTAAAAGCTTTATCAAATTTTGGGCTGTATCGCAGTTTGCTGATCATTGGGATGGCATCCTAAAAAAATAAAAAAGGATTGGTGAATTCAGAAAGGGCACATTTTAGTTTTAATGAAATAAGCCAATACATAGGAACATTACTCATGTGAACAGTTTCACACTCTTTGCTATGAGAAGAAACGTCAAGCTCTACTTGGAGAATGAGCCTCAAAGTTAAACAGCAATCATTTTCGGCAGTAAAAACAGTAAATACAGTAAAAGCTTGACCATCATCCATTTAAATTAGTACATCATCGGAGAGATAAGGTGACATCTTTATCAATACGGACACACAAACACTTACATTAGTCTCGGGGTAGGCGGTGTCCCGGACATCCAGTTTACTGAGGGGCAGGAAGGTTACTTCTCCAGGCAGGTTCATCTTGTTGAACTCCATCAGAATCTTAGTGCTCACCTCATCAGTCTCTACGATGTGGTAAAACAGCCTGACATACAGACACACAGAAACACATCACACATTTTTTTAAAGAGACATATTTTACTCTCTTCTTCCACGTTAATAAAGTTCTCGGCCTTCTTTAACGGACAATTAAGAAGAGCATAAAACAAAACACCTTAGAATGTGCTCATGTTCTGGTTGTTAATTTTGTATGACGATGGTCATTGCTCTTATTGGCTGTGTCAGTTAGGGGGAAGGGTAGAGTCTGAGGCCCTTCTGTGGTGATGACGAGATCTACAGTGGCTGCCGTGCGCATCATAAAGACTACAAATAATTAGGCAAAGTCTGATAACTAGGCAAGTGAGCTGTAGATTTTCATTCAGCTGCCTTACTATCAGATAGACATTATATCAAGCATTTCTTTGTAGCATAGTCTATTCATATGTGGCTGTTTTCGTACAGATTTTTATTTAGACATTTTATATTGTTCTTGTGTCTGTGTTTTGCGTCTCTTTGTGTCTTTGTGATGAAGTTTTCTGATTCTGACATCACCACTGTTTGAAACTTTCCTGTCCATCAGAGACGTCTGTGACAGGTGGCTGAGCGGCGGTGTTTGATCAAATGACACAGAATCAAACAGCGAACACAAACAAACGAAGGATCAGAAATGTCTTCGCAATTAGCAAAGCATTTGCTCAAACGGAAAACGGAAATGAGAGGCTCTGAAAGTCCTTCAGGAAGCCTGGAGAACTGTTCCTCAAGACCACATTATATGTCGGACATTATATGAAAAACTGCAGTTTGGGTTTCTCCACTGTGACAATGAGGTGCTGAGCACATCTCACCTGGTCCCAGCAGTCACCTCCACACAGGTGTAGAAGGCGGGCTCGCACTCAAAGTTGTTCATGACGATGCCGTGGTAGCCGTTGATGACGTGCTGGTTGATGCCTTTCCGGCGGAAGTGTTCCAACACCTTATTAATGCTGTCAATGCCATTCAGAATAGCCTGGGGACAAAAAAAAAAAAAGTCCAATTACTCACAATGCACTGTTTTTCTATTAGTAAGGTACCTTGTTTCGCCTATTCCATCATTCGCTGTCCATCTATGATTGTATTCTGACTCATAGCAAGTCAGATAATGATAATTTGTATGACTAATTTCTTTAAATTAGATTTTAGCCATCATTTCAACTCTAATTATTCATGAATAAGCATGTGTCATGTCACAGCGCAGACATTTGAATGAGAGGTGCATCAGAACTTAAAGGTCTTCGGGTCCAGAAACAGGCCTGTATTAGTGTTGCATCGTCGTTACATTGTTAAATGACGTCGATAATTGAAATACGGATTTGCAGTGGTATAGCGGCAAGTAGAAATAGGCAGTAGTTTTCTACAATGTGTATGGACAAGGTAAATCCTTCCTCTCCATTCTATAACAGACTCGTTATAGGTTTAAAAACTCAAAAACAATATTTGTGTTAACGCTCCTCAGCGTCCTCTGGACTGCAGACTCCCTGCAGTGCTAGCGTTAGCCATGTTAGCTAGCGGAGCCGTTTCAGACGCAGAGCGCCGGTTCTGTTACTGTACTTTAACACCGACTTGCAGGTTCTGCAGGTCTCCGTGTTGTTTGTGTTCTAGAGTGAAGGATCTCCACACGTGATGTGTGTCTGTCTTCTCTGTTGCCGTGTCTCTCGTCTGGTTGTGGTCTCGAGTTTAGATTCCCCTTGCACCAACGGTACCATCCCCTTTTATGAAGGGACTATAATAATTGGTTAAACCAAGGAACGCAAATCAGCGTAAGCCGATAAGAGGCAGAGACTGCATTGTGTACACAAGCGAGGGCAGAGAGAGGAAAACAGCACACGACTAGTCGAATTCTCTCAGGGGGCGTCGACATGTGCCTCTGAAGGCGTCTAGTCGACTTTTGTGTTAATGCCATAATCTAGAGTATTTATATCTTATCATTTTATGTTTGTAGTTCAGTGTATTTCGTGCAAAGTATTTTCTGCAGAGTTTATTGAATTTATTTAGACTTGATATTTTATCTTGTTCTTGTCTTTGTCTCTCTGTGCATTTGTAGCAATTTCCACAATCAACAGTTTTCTAATTCTGATTTGTGTGTCTCTGACCTTTCCAGTGGCCGCACGAAGTAGCTGCTGTTTCTTCTCCAGGTCTTCTCTCTTGGCTGCGAGGGCCTGCTGCTCTGCGTTCTCCTCTCTCCACAGGTAGCTGCAAGTGAAGAGGGAGGGACACACCCATGAGCCCTGCTTAGTGACACCATGCCCAGGAATTAATCCAGGAGAGCCTCAGGCTCCACACTATACAAGACACAGTAAAGCTTCAGCATATGGAGGGAGTCCAAGACTTGAGACTTATAAATAACTATCAACAGGGGAGTGAGAGGCCTGGGGAAGTAAAGCATATGTGAGCAAGTGAATAACAGCAAGAAGAGGCGAGAAGGATTGGGAGAGAAATATAGAGAGAGGGAGGGAGAGAGAGAATGGAAAGATAGTAGAGAGAGCGAGAGAGCATAGAGAGGGTGTAGAGCAAGAGAGAGAGCGTAGAGCGAGAGCGTAGAGAGACAGAGAGAGAAAGAGAGAGAGTAAAGAGAGAGAGGGAGAATATACTGGAAGCAGAAAAAAGTGAATCTCCTACACAGTATTTCTGCTGGGGTGAGTCATAGATGGCCTGATGCTCACAGAGAGCAGATCGATATGTGGAATATGAGGCTGGTCCTGGTGTCGGTTGCCTCTGGGCGTTTTAGTCACCCAGCGTTGGCAGCCTCTGGATGTGTTAGTCATGACACGGGGGGGTGGGGTGGTGGAGAAAGCGGGGCAGCTGCACTTACTTTCTCTCACTCTGCAGCTCGTCCTTCCTGTTCTTCACCTCATAGTACTTCTTATCCAGCTCCTCCACGCGGGTTTTCACTTCGTTCAGGTCTTGGTCCAATTTCTGCAACAAAACACAACCCAAAAAATTTAATCATTTTACAAAACTACTGATCGCGATCAGGACCATCCTCACCACACACTCATTGCTATGCGAGCTCCCGAGCCGAAAGGTAGAAAAGAGCATCTTCCCGTTAGCAGCTGAGAATAAGGCATGCCATCATCCTCAGGGCTTTACTGAAGATGATCAAAATTACCAAACACACATTCAGTCACTGATCTGGACCTTCTGCCCCACGAGTGCGGTCCCTAAGTTAAGTGTGTTTTTGCTCAAGGGCACAGCAGCACAGCCATCAGCTGCGATCAAATATACAAGCTGCTGCCTCAGAGCCATGTTCTCCGACCAGTTCATACAAAGAGACGAATCTAAGGGTGTTTTCACACTTGGTCTGTTTCAGCTCGTAAAGCGAACTCAGATCAATTAGTCAGCATTTTTTGCATATATATGAACACGCCAGCCGAACTCGGACCCTCTCAAACGAACCTTCTGAGATTCTTGTTCAATTCAATTCAATTTTATTTATATAGCGTTTTTAACAATGGTCATTGTCACAAAGCAGCTTTACAAAATGAAATAAATGTGAAATAAATGTGTGTGTGTGAATGAAATGCCCCTGATGAGCAAGCCAAGAGTAACGGCGACAGTGGCAAGGAAAAACTCCCTAAGATGGCAAGATTGTCAAGATCAAGTTTCTCTACCAAGTTGCACAGCTGCAAAACATCCTTCCTCTCCATCAGCTGAAGAAAAATAGTAGCATGGATAAATGTGGAACACATTTTGGAAGAGCATTAAACCGTCTACTCTGATGGAGAGAAAAAAAAAATACCAAGAATGGTGAAGAAACAATGGCGGCAGGGTGGAGGAGGAACTAAGGGTGCTTTCACATAGTTCTCTTTAAAGGAAGCGAACTCAGCCCTCTAGAAGTGGTACAAAAACTGGACCAGCAGAAACAGAACTTTCTTTATAACAATTTTCTTTATGTTCACAGTGCAAGTTCATTTGAAAGGGGACTCTTTCTGCTCCAGTTCAGCTCAGATGGAGCCTCAGTCCTTTTTCTGTTCTCATTTAAGTTCTTCACTCAACCTGTCGCCTCTGTCTCTTCACGTTTCCCATTCTTGTGATATGTTTAGATGGTTAAAAGTTCTACCAAACTTCTACATTTGCCTTCTTAATGTGTTTGGGATCATCAGTTGTGAGGGTCGGGTCGGTCCACAGTTAGTGATCCTGTTCCACTACGGTTCTACTGCACATTATGGCAAGAACCGCTGAACTCAGTAAAACACAACAGTCCATCATTCCCTTATTACAGAACAGACTCTGGTTTCTTTAACTCTTTTTTTTTTTTTTTTGTTTGCTTTCAATACCACTCTACAATGTAGAAAATAATAAAAACGAGGAAAAAACATTGAATGAGAATCGGTGTATGAGTATCCTGATTCCTACATTATACTGCTCCAGGTTCTTCTCCTTGTTGGCCTCTGTGTCCTCCAGGTCTTTGTGGATGGCAGCGATCTGCCGTTTCTTGTCATTGATGGCTTGGTCAAGAGACTTCAGCTCCTTCTTGATCCACTTGTCCCTCTCCTCTTTGGAGGTGAACTGGCTGCCTCGGCCCTGTTTGGCGTACAGGTCTGTGCGCTCCTGAGTGGCCTGGGCCAGTCTGGGGGTGAGAGTAACAACAGTACACTGTCAGACAGTGTAATGATAGGACAAAGGGAAGCTATTTCAGAATTCATTTCATTAGTAGCAAAATTAGCTTTCACTTAGTCATCAAGGCGGTGCTTTTGAATTACATACATCTTTTAGTGCCCCCCCCCCATTATTATATCACTACCGCAGAGGTTTTATAACTGCCCTATAGCTGCCTGTAGGGGCTTTATGCTAATATGACCTCATAAAGAACATATGCACTCAGAATTCAGAATTGGCTCATTAAGAAAAAGAGAACATTTAAAAATATATGGTATAAATTTATGGTAAAAATCAAACAATTCCATGTGAAAGCATAACTAAAAGGGAAAGCATGACGTTTTTCTATCAGTCTAAAACGCTTTTGTTTGATTATGCATGTTTATTTAGGTGCGTTTTTTTTTTTTTACTTTATCCGTGGATGTAACTAAAATGGTCTCCACCTGGCGATGCCTCTCTCCTCTTTCTCCTTCACCGTGTTGAATTTGGGCTCAGTCTCCTGCAGCTCCTTCTGCTTCTCCTCAATCTTCTCCAAAAGCTTCTGCCTCTCTTTCAGTAACCGTTTCTGTGAGACGAAGAAAGATAGAGAGAGAAAGAGACAAAGAGAGACAGAGAGAGGGACGAGAGAGAAAGAGAGACGAGAGAGAAACAAACAGAGAGAGAAAGAGAGAGAGACAGAGAGAGACACACAGGGAGACAAAGAGAGAGAGACAGAGAGAGGGACGAGAGAGAAACAAACAGGGAGAGAGACAGAGAGAGACATGGGGAGACAAAGAGAGAGAGACAGAGAGAGACAAAGGAAAAGATGAGGGAGAAAGAGTGAGAACATTTCCAGGCTTAACGAACTTCATTCTTTTAAAATGGGTCGAGGTGGTCACACATGCTTTCTTGTGCACGTGCCGTGGAGGAAATGACTAGGCGCAGCCCCATGACTGGAGTGAGGATGTCTCTCTGAGCCAAACTGGAATCTCGTTCGGCAGAAAAAGCGCAAATGACACACTTTATCCAACCCGGCCCCCTCACACACACACACACAGGTGGGGCTAATCCTGCACTGAGCCAGGATGGAATAAAGAAGGCTTGACCCGTGTGTGTATTTCACACATAAAGGCAAGCTCTGCGTGTGTGTGTGTGTGTGTGAGAGCACGCACATGTGTGTCTCTGGACCACAGCCCAGTGCGGTGTGTGTAGTCTGTGACGCAGGCGGAGACACTGCGGACCCTCTGTTCGCTCCTTTCTGCCAAAACACCCCACAGACACTGGGCTTCAGGCAACGGCTCCATCCAGGCAAAAGTGCAGCAAGCATGTACATTATAGCAACTAGGGAATCAGAAATTTTTAGACGACTGAATGTCCCAGAACCAAAGGGAGCAAAATGCAAACTACAATATTAATACACTAATGCATAGTGACGTTTTGACCTAAAACAGGTCCTGGCAGAAAGCCAAGCATGTTCTTGCAGACCTGTAGTGTAGGAACCGATAAGGAGAGTTGGGGGAAAAAATGGATTTTCTTATCAGTTCTAATTTGGGACCTACTTTCAGTTCTCAACCATAGAGCCACAAAAACAAATGTATATTATGAATACTAAACTAGCCTCTACATGTGAAGAGCTGGTTTTTTTCTAGTAAACCTAAACATATTGTAATGTTCCGACACTTTGTGGTTCCCTTTACAAAGAGAGAAGTCATCAGTGTGCAGAAAAACTGCTGTTCTGCTGCTTCACACTTGAATCAACACTCAACAGTTTTCCTTTTCAGCTGTTCAAATAAAAGGTGGGAAGCGAAGTCAGGCTCCCACATGTGTGTAAACTTTATTGTTTGTTTTAAGAAGATTCTTTCAGCCGTAGGTGCACTTTCTCACATACTGTATGCGACCTGCTGCTTTCTTCAGGTTAAATGGTTTACACCATCTTATGCAATCAACTTCATAACTGAAACCAACAACCAGCCTTGCTGCACAACATAGAACACATTTCACAGCACAATGACACAGCTACATGCTGTGATATCCGATTAAAATAACCGTGATTTGAGGAACCAAAGTATACATTCTCCTTCTAGGTAGTTTTTCCAGGACATTTTCATGGGTTTGTGAACCATCCAACCATCCAAGTTCAGCACACTTGGAACCTCGGCCAAGGTGGTACCAAGAATGGTACCGGGTATCAGGAACCAGATCTTAGTGATAGAAAAGCAAAAAAAGCAAGTAAAGCTGAAACGAACTAAGCTGGTACCAGTCAGTGGAAAACCCCCATTCCTTCCAGTGGAGGACAATCTTAATGCTTCAGCAGACAGACATTTTGGACAACGCCATGCTTCAACTCTGTGGACCCAGTTTGGGGAAGAACCATTTCTATTCCAGCAGGACTGTGTCCCAGAGCACAGAGCAGCTCCATAAAGACATGCTGGAGGAGTTCAGTGTGGAAG
>JBBPDC010000039.1:12931588-12941958 GCA_037974485.1 Hemigrammopetersius urotaenia | reverse complement strand
CCCCCCCCCCCCCCCCCCCTCCCCCCCCCCCCCCCCCCCCCCCCCCCCCCTCCCCTCCCTCCCACTCCCGCAGGATTTGTGCGAGCGAGTGTGTGAATTAAAACCTATGTGAATAATGTAATGATAGTATGGACTCACCGATTCTTCTCCAACTCGTTGTGTGTGGACCTGCAAAAGAAAGAAAACACAAATCGGATCGTCACCAAAAGCTTATTTTCTCAGACCTCAGTTACTAAATGTGTATAGAACCATCTTCAGAGGGGTCGGCAGTAGGGATGGGAACCGAAATCAGGTTACAAATCAGAACCGAATCGAAAATACCTGGTACTGGGTACCCACTCGTTTTTTTGTTCCAGTTCTGTAAATTCTTAACATTAGAGCGACGGCTAACTGGCTATACCTATAATGGCTGTATGCGTCAATTGGCGCAGTGCCCAAATTCGCACATGCAAAATGAAGCGTCACTGCTACTGTTAGTCCGGGTGTTTAGTCCTGCAGCCTGCCGACATACAGCCACACAAGCTGCATTTAGTTTACGTGATGTTGCTTTCTTCAGTAATTTAATGTAAAATTGCAAATGGTTTTATTGTTAACAAATCAGTTGACTGTTTGGTTTGAATCATTCTGAATAAAGTTTGTTGTGTTATTTAAACAGTGGCCTTATTATTTTTTGTAACTTTTGTGGAATCGAAATAGGGAATAGAAAAGTACCGGAATCGATTAAGTGGAACCAGAACCGGAAGGAAAAAAAAAAAAAAAAAAAAAAAAAAAACCGATAACCATCCCTATACGGCAATATGGACAGGCAGCATGGATATGTAGTATGGACGGGCAATAAAGGGCTCCAGGCGGCGACTAAAATGGTCACCAACGATCGTCTCTTACCACCAAGAGAAATTAAAACAACTAAAAATACAAGAAAAATTACATCTTATAATTGCGTACAGATACGCTCAACCCAAGTCTGCCGTTCCGACTACACAGTCCCGTGATTACAGTGAGGCTCTTTCGAGAGCTTGGGAATTTGGGCTCTTTAAAAGAGTCGGACCATTTGGATCAGACCACCAGGAAGATCCGACTATTTTGGCTCCCGGGCGGCTCTTCATTTTACCAAATTTAGTCCAAAAAAACGTCCGTGACCTCCACGTCTCCATCGAGAACAGTGTTGACTGACTGGGTTCGTTTGAAATGATTCGCACAGCCTGGCAACCTGTTGCAGAGCAGGCTCAAAAATATAAGAAAAATATAGATTAACTACAATTTAGTCCATGTTGTGATTTCTTGTTTGGTCTTAACACTCTTTACATGGAGTCGGACTGGAGACAAAATATACCTTAAAAAATATTTATTTATATAACCTTTGAAATATATACAATTTTTGGCTCCCAAATATTGTGTATATTTGAGCCAATGGCTCCAAAGGTTTTTTTGTCTGGAGCCCTGGAATATGGACTGGTCAAAAGTATAACAAGAGATCATCACACTATGCTGAGGTTTTTAAACAAAAATACAATAAAAAAAAAGAGGGTTTTTTTCAATTATACATGGCCAATTATGAGTCAACCCCAAACACAACTGAGCACAGTCTTTACCGCCCAGCGCAGGTGTGGACAGGTGTGTAACATCAGGATGGCGTTTCATCATATCGTCCATCTAGAACAAATATCAGCCTGGGGCCGCACAACATCTCTGTCTGTTTATCGCGATCATGTCATCTGTCTCTGCCCAGGGCCGCAACATGCAAATGAGCCTCTAACCAATGACAGTCTTTCTGACAGGGCGACCTATTGAGCCTTTTTAATTGCAAACTTCAAGCCCTTTAATGTCCAGAAAAGTGACGATATGGGCCCTTTAATGGGGTGAAACACATCGCAACTGCAATATGTAGCAGCAATACTGGTATTGTCCACATTGTGCAGCTCTATCCAGATTTGGATTCCCATAGATACACACAGATCAGTCGGATTACACACACACACACACACACACACACACACACACACACACACACACACACACACACACACACACACACACACACAGATTCTATACGTCCACACTGACCCACTAACAGGGAAAGGATTTATTAATTCATGCTCCATGCGGCCCACCCCCACCTCCACTCCTCCAGTGGTTATTAGCCTGTTTTTGCAGGCTCTTCTTCAGGATCTGCACAATCGGGCTGCTTTGTCTGCGACGAGCACGAAAGAAAGAGAAGGAAAACAAAGCAGGAATCTGTACCCTATATACGCGCACGTGAGAGTTTCCCTGGCTGACGACAGTATAGGCTCTCCCGGCGCAGCAGCCAGTGTGTTGTTAATAATGTAAAGTGAATCAGCCTCTTTGTGTGGCAACATGCTGAAGGGGAGCAGGCTCTCTCCGGGCCACTTGCTCTGCAGGTCATGTGGCCATTGGCTTTACTGGCCGTGCCACGTTCTTCTGGCATCAAGACACTCACAATGCAGTGCTGTGCAAAAGACTCATTTTGCTTTGAAACGCCTTATTGGTGCAAAATGACTATGTCCATCAAATTGTGTCATCTTTGGCACAGCGGGTGGATAAAGGAGCTCCACCCACTCAGCATTCAGCACCACCAGTATACTGATCACCGCCTGATCATCTGGAATCATCTGCTCCTGGTTCTTCACTGGTTAGAGGCTCTTTGTTCTGGTTCAGGGACTGGACTTTGAAAGTCCTTCAGGAAGCCTGGAGAACTGTTCCTCAAGAACACATTAAAAATACAAGAAAGTCTGGATCTCTTGAGAGCAAAAAATACGAAGAAATAAGAGGACGAGACTTTTTGCAGAGTACTGTATATTCGCTACTTGTTACTATTTTACTTGTTATTTGCAACCGCTTTATATTTCCAAGAGGACTGATCTTCTGCACATCTGGATGGACAGGGGGGGGGGGGTACGGTAGAGAAAAGAAGGCAGAGCTGTGATGCAAATGTTACGTGACAGGATGCATACTGTCAAGGGAGTGTGTGTGTGTGTGTGTGTGTACAGTGGGGGATCCAGGAGTTCCTCTACAGCTCTATGAATTATTCACTTCCTACCAAGCGTTTACTACCTTATGTTTTACTGCTGGAAAATAACTCAGTGTTTGAAACTGAAGTCGCACAGACAGACTGTAAGCAATTAGGATTCGAATGCACAGAAAAGGAGGAAGATTAAAATACCAGATTGTAATAAAAGGCCTTAATGACCGTGCGTTCCAGCGGGATGGCAATAAAAGGCATCATCGTTATAATCGTCGTGTTTACAGAGGCAGCTTATGGGCCTATTGTGGTATGAAGGGCTGAATGGAAGGTCCCTCTGAAAGCTCCTGGAGCACAGACAGGTATGCTGGCAGATAAGATATCATCCCTGCAGCCCTGCATTCTTTCTCTTTCACTCTCGCACGCATGCAAAGGGCGACTCTCCTCGGCTCGTGTGGGCCTGCAATCACTCATCAAGATGTCTGACACTTGAATGCAGAAACCGAGAAAACCCTGCCTGCCTTCATACACACACACACACACACATACACGCATGCATACATAAAAAACAGGCATACACACACACACACACACATACATACATGCATGCTTTCACAAAACAACCCAGCCAAACAGCTTCTGCACCATTTTTGCCTTTTCAGATGTTTGCAGTTTAGCTGCAAAGTCCCTTTGAATCCTGCACTTCTGGGAACAGACATGACAAATATGCACAAAACGGTCCTCCAAAACCCTTTTCCGACACGACCACGGACTAATCTTTTGCAGCTTTGGTAAATGCATTCGTTTTTAACAGGGAGAATCGTTTGCAGGGAGCCCCATTTGTCTGGCAGCAAGAAAACAAGGCTTGCTGTAAATAAAAACGGCTTTAGGGCCCGTGGCTAAATGACTCCACGCCTGTAACAGGCATTCGCATACACTTAAAAACAAAACCAGATGGAGAAATGAATGTGAAACGAATGTTGACATGGCAGTGAGAGTCACGGGTGTGGTAGGAGGACCGGTTTTAAAAGCAGGAGGGAGAGAAAGCCCTCAGTGCTGTGTGTTCGTCAGTGACAGAGATGGGGAGTTTGGCCCCGGTCCCTAAACTCCATGCTGCAGCAGAGCCGTTTGACAATCAGCTGATGAGACCCCCTCCCCCTCAAATAAGGGCAAAAACAGCCACGGGGGACATTTACACCTGTAAAAAGACATTTTCTAACCCAAAGGGGCCGTGGGGAACGCCAGCTAGTTCAGATTTAGTGCTAAAAAAGTCAAAATTGTGGAACGTACATGCTCCCTTTACGGATGGACGGGAGCATAATGCGACAGCCTGCCCCTCTTCTTAGAAATAGAGTCCAAAATGGTTCAAAAGAGTCTGGAATGGTGTCTCTTACCTGTTGTGACTGGTGTTGTACTTTTTATTTCGGAATTTCCTTTGTCTCTGGTAGGACGAGGTCTGAATAGACGGAAACGTCGAGGCATATCCGTGCTCACACTCTGTCCGAGAGAGAAAGACAGGAGAGAAAGAATTGGAGTCACGAATAATGGAGCTGTTGACACTGAAATAATGCAGAAAAGGGGAACATTTGTCTTGCTTGATTTAATATACGTTCCGGTACTCGGGTGACACGTCGATAGAGCACGTTTTAGACACAGAAATGAACCAAATAAACCTATTTCTCTTGTTTTTGTCCTGTTTACCTCTCTCTCTCCTGTCTAAATACTCGGCCGCCTCCAGTAACCTCTGGATGTTCAGCACCGCGGTCATGCTGGTTAAAGGAGGAGATTTAGGGCTTTTCTGACAGGTATTGCTTAAAGACAGTCACGGTGAAGTGTTCGTCTGTTTTACAGTTTTTCACCAGACTCTAAAACGACGATTTATCCCCCGAATTTCTGCTGTTTTTTGTTGCTGCTGGGCTTTTTTTCGTTCCGGAGGACTAAAGAGCCGGCTTTCAGCGAATTGCCAGCCCACACATATATAAAACCCAGCCTGGGCGACGCCGGAGTATTAAAAGTAGGAAAATGCGACTAAAAAGTGTAGAAAAAGGGCTAGAAAGTGTATAAAAGTGCCCGAAAGCCCAGCTCCTGTGAGTCTGTCCCAGTCTCTCCTCCCCCAGTTTGTTTACCCAGCTGAGTGGACGAGGAGGACACAGTGCGCAGGCGCCACCGAGCACCGCGTAATGTCTATTGGGATATGTAGTTTAAGATAACTCACTATTTGTCCCACAGGTGGGAAATTTGTATTGTTACAGGAGTAGAGTGGACAGAACAAAAAGAAGTAGAACGAAGCATAACCTGTATAATAAAAGTACACTATACAAGTAATATATATACCTTTCGTGTGTATATATCTATACACATATGTATATTTACTTATGTATGTATTTAGGTACATAGTTGATCTATATACAGGTACACATTTGATGGTCCCCAGTTGCTTGGTAGCAGCGGACCAACAAACATAGTATTAATGTACCAGAGAATGTAAACAGGTTGCACCAGACATACTGCATGCAAGAGAAACTATTGCACTTTTCAGGCCTTGGTGTGTGGATGTGTGTGTGCCCAGGTGCTTTTCCACATGTTTGAGTTTTAGTTTCTGTTTTTGGAAAACGAAACTTTAAAATACCAAAACAAAAAAGGGTAATTTCAATTGTCAACATTCCCGCCAAACAAAGCTTCAAGTAAACACACCGTCTGCATTATTCTACACTAGGGCTGAATGGAACCAGACATCCAAATTAAAGAGATTATGTTTCAAAACGTGGCCCAGTTATTGAAGTACATTTATAAGTATATTAGAGATTTTAGGTCTAAAGATATCAAGCTATTAACATTGGATAAAAAAAACAGAGTATTGCATGTTCACTGGATTATAAATAAAAATGACTGTGTTGTTAATGTGACACCTGGTTCCTATCAACACCACTGTGTTGATATAAGTCCCACGACTGGGACTCGGTGGCACAATTTACATGAAACCATTCCTGAAGGACAAATAACATCTCTCACAACTACTGAATTCTGTAGACTTTTCATGAACGAGTGAAATTCTCCTTTAAACACAAGACTTCGCAGCACTCAAGTTCGAGTCTTTGTGGTAAAATACAGTTTAAAGTTACAATTACAGGCCAAATTTACAGTCACAGCACAAGTTTACGAACATAAACTAATTTCGAATTCACGTATAAACGACTTTAAACTGCAGGTTAATGAGAAAAAGAGGCAGCTTCCATTAAAAAGTAAACTGCAACTCCCAGCATCCCTCAGCGGGGAGGACGTGTCGGCCAGCCTCAAGCCAGGCCCAGCAACACGTGACGTCACAGCACGACCGCCGTCTCATTGGCGGAGAGCCCGCGGAGCGTGGCCAACACCGACAGAAGCGACCAATCAGAAGCGAGAACGGAGTCCATGTGGAAACCATGTGAGTGCACCTCCAGTCACCAGGAAACAAACAGGGAAAGTTAGAAAACCTGGACCTAAACTGTCCTGAGCTGTTTATTACATCGGCTGGCAATTTTAATCACTTATTAAAGCTTCAACAGCACCCACTCGAGCTGCCTTTGGAAAAATGACGCTATTCGATGTTTTATGCAACTTTAACTGAGAAACGGCTCATTAAACCGCGTCTGTGGAGAAACAGGACACACCTGAATGAGTATCCCTCATCAAAACCTCTCCTGATCCACTTTCAGCGGCACAAAAGTACTATTTGAGTACAACAGGAGTTTTAACGACATTAATAGCTTCATGTTTTAAGTGCACCAAGCTGAACGTCATGACCACAAGCTGCAGAACCCAGCTCCTCAAACGCCATCTCTATTTAATTCCACCTTAAAGCCAGGGAGATGAGAGGAGAGAGAAAATGAGTCAGGGGAGAGAAGAGAGGAGAAAGAGGAAAGAAGAGAAAAGAAAGACAAAAGGAGACAAGAAATGGGGAAGAAGAGAGAAGAGATGAGACAATAGAAAAGGGATTAGAAAGAGGAGAGAAGACAGAATAGAAAAGGGAGAAGAAAGAATAGAGAAACGAGGAGACATAATAGAAAAGAGGATCAAAAAGAAGCGAAGAGACGAGAGAGGAGATAAAGGAGAGCTGGGCTGTGAGAGGATCTCTCTGATGGGGCAGATTTACAAAGTGGGGCAAACAGCTCGGGAGGAGGAGGAGGAGGAGGAGGAGGAAGGCCTGGAGGACATGGAGCTGCCAAAGCTGCTATGGAGCTCCAGCCAGGCCAGTTAAAGCTCTGCTGTAGGACAGAAGTGTTAGTGCAGCAGGACCAGTAGGCTGTCAGATCCCCCCGTCCGGAGGGGGGTGAAGTTCCCCCGGCTGCTGAACTCCTTTGTTGTCTGGCTCTGTGGAGAGAGGGGTGCAGAAGGCCCCCTGAAAGCGAGGAGAGAGACGGAGCGGTCACTTACTTCCATCCCTCCGCTCGGAGCTCTCGATGAAGCTGGCCGCCTCCAGCAGGACCTGCACGTTCCGGAGAAAAGTGTCTATCTCCTCCATCTCCGAGTCCTCCGGCCCCGGAGCCCCCCCCAGCGGGCCGGTCTCCTCCAGCAGGTCCTCGGCCCTCGCGTCCCGGCGCTGTCTCTCGCTCCGCACCATGTTCTCCTGCTCTGGGATGTTCTAGACTGCGTGTGGGTTCTGAGGCGTCTCAGAGACTCTGAGTTCGAATCTGAGGAGAGAGGAGCTCTGGAGGAGGAGAGCAGCCTGAAACCCCTGGGTCCTACTGCCCACCCTCCGAGGACAATGAATCATTGGAACCGACTCTCCGATGCTCGACTCCAACCTGTTCGAACGTTTTACGTCCCTCTTGCATGATGAAAACGTACAAATATTTTTTATTATATATATATATATATATATATATATATATATTCCCCAACAACAACACCACACACACACACACACATACTGTGTGGTGTGACTGTAAGGGGCCACTTTACTTTAGTGGGGGCGATCATAAACAGGTTGTATTGGTGGGCCGCATTTATATTCATCACCCAGAGCCCCCAATTAGTGTGTCCAGGCCTGGTCTGTGCTTACATGGTAGACTGGCCTTTAAGGACCTCACTGAGATTCAAAATCTCTTCTGTAGGCTACAATCTTGCTCTTTTTGCACCATATTTTTTTATAGATTATATGTATAATTGTATTTGTTTGTATATTTTTAAAATTGCACCTTCTGTATTTAATGTTACATGTTTGTATTCTTAAAATTGCACCTTTTGTATTTTTTGTATTTAATGTTACATGTATGCACCGGGGGTTTGAGAGTAACGTCATTTCAATTCTCTGTATGTCTGGTACGTATGGCAGATTTGACAATAAAGTTGACTTTGACTTGACTTTATTTTGAAGAGTCCTCCAGTTGTCTTTGAATAGAGTTAAAATGCATTAAGGTACAATGAATTAATTAATTAATTAACACATATTAGGGCAGTTGGTAGCTTAGTGGTTAGGGCATTCGCCCTGTGGTCAGAAAGTCCGGGTTCGATTCCCAAGACCGCTAGGCACCTCAGAGGTACGCTGAGCAAGGTACCACACACTGCTCCCCGGGCGCCGTGCTCCTGCTGCCCCCTGCTTCACTTGGTGAATGGGTTAAATGCAGAGGAAGTATTTCGTGCTGTTCACACGGTGTGCTGTGGTGTATTCACGTATGACCAGATTGTCACTTTCATAAATGAAATCGATGATAGTAAACTGACCCATTGATTCACTTTATCTTCTGTCATTTTGAAGCGTGAAGAGCTCGTGTCCCTTTATAGAATATATATAAAGTATTCCTACCTTTAATGTGCATTAATGCCACAAAGTTTCATTCCAGGCCATTTTGGACCATTAGCCAAAAGTTTCTGAACTGAATCAGTAGTGAAGAATCGGTTTACTAAACTGAATCAAACGGACCCTCAAGTTCCAAACGCGATCGTTGCTGGTGTTTTTCTTTATTCTTGTAATTTAATGGAGTGTGATGTTAATTAGACTGAATAAATGATCTCATTAGCACCGCTTAACCCACCTGTATGCCTCCGTTCATCGTCAGGGGCGTTTCTGAATCACTTCTTTATTCCCAGCATGCTATCAACCCCAAAATTAACAAGAGCATCATTGATCACCACTTCAGAAACCACACACACCTGCATGTGTGCCGGTACAGTTAATCCAAACAGCCTATCTCAGAGCTGGGCACAGATTTTAGTTACACTTTACCAACTGATTAGAGCAGCCTGGTTGCTTTTTCAAGCTTTAACGCTTTTGCGAGCGCATAAAAATAAAAAAAAAAAACCTGCAAACCTGAATCAGATTTCACAGCTTTACAGCTTTTCTTCACGCTTGTGTCTATGGTGGCCTCCCACAGTGTATAAGTGATTGCCCCACCCTCACGTTTTGCAATAACCATTATTGCATCCATAGGCTCTGTCCTGTTTCGGTGACTGTCGTTATTACGCCACCCTCGCTCAGCTTCAGGCCCAGAACTTCGCTTCAGCATGCGGCCTGCGGCCCTGAGACTGTTTCTAGCGTCCTTTTGTCTTTTTTATGTCCAGCCCAGAGCAATAGGCCTGACCTGATCATGCGGTGTTCACACGGGGGCTCTAGCAGGGTGGAGGTGGTCCACAGACTGGTCTGCATTAGCAGGCTAGCGTTGTTAGCGGAGTGGGCTGGGCAGCGGAGTGCTACTTCAAAGCGCCCGGCCGTTTGAAGTGCAGTTCACAGAGAGCATGAAAGGGACACGGTGAGTCCGAGCTCTCCGCAGAGGGACGAGGGAAATCAACTCCGTGGCCTTCAGCGGCCGCGCCCGGCCTGCCGTCCTCTGGACCGCACTACAAAGAGCCCCGGCCTTTCGGCTCCGAGGATCAAGGGAGGTACTGTGTGTCTTTGAGCCGAGCCAGGCATCAAACAGGCAAAGAGAGGCCCTGAACGAAACTATTCCACATGGCATTCATGTTCTAGATACGTGCGCTTCAGACGTGGGGTCAAAAGTTCAAGTTGAAAAATGGCGGCCAACTAGAAACACTGGAGCCGTGGTGAATCAGCAACACCCGAAAACATCCTCAGAGCCGCATTCCTGAAATCCTTTCCAAAATAGACCTTTTTAATGTAAAAGAAAACATATTCCTGTTATAATGCAGTAAGTTATTGTACTGCAAGTGTCTGTACTATTACTGTAAATTCCTGTATTAATACTGTAAGTGTATTAATACTGTAAGTGTATTAATACTGTATGTGTATTAATACTGTAAGTGTACTAATACTGTATGTGTATTAATACTGTATGTGTATTAATACTGTAAGTGTATTAATACTGTATGTGTATTAGTACTGTAAGTGTATTAATACTGTATGTGTATTAGTACTGTAAGTGTATTAATACTGTATGTGTATTAGTACTGTAAG
>JBBPDC010000039.1:12915447-12929620 GCA_037974485.1 Hemigrammopetersius urotaenia | reverse complement strand
ACAGAGACAGAGACAGAGACAGAGACAGAGACAGAGAGAGAGAGAGAGAGAGAGAGAGAGAGAGAGAGAGAGAGAGACAACCCCCACCCCACACCCATGTCTCCACTCCGTGAGTGTCTCGGAGTGAGAGGGAGGATGTTTTTCGGAGGACTGTCACTTTAACTGTGACTGTATTTCAGTTGGGAGTCCTGGCCGAGCCTCGTTTTTTCCTGGCTCCGTATCTGTCTCTCTCTCTCCTCATAAACCTGATATTAAAAAGGGATTAAAGTGCTGAAAACACTGGTGCGCAATTTCCTGCAGCGGCCCTCTACTGCTAGTAGGACACACACAGGACACACACACAGAGGGAGTCTCTCTCCCTGTTTCTCTCTTTTTCTCCTCTCTCTCCCTCCTTCCCTGTCTCTCTCTTTCTCCTCCCTCTCCCTCCCTCTCTCTCTCTCCTTCTTGTAACGTTACACTGTGGAAGCAACTCTGCCCTGTACACTCTCAGGATATGTGAGACAACACACACACACACACACACACACACACACCCAGTCAGCCAAGGCCGACACCATCTGACTGAGTGACTTGTGTGTAGTGTGTAAAGTGTGTGTAAAGTGTGTGTGTGTGTGTGTGTGAGAGTGTATATAGGTCATGAGGTCACACTGAGCTCCATTGTGTTACACTGCATGAAAACACTGCATTGATCAGTAACACGACTCTGCCCTGAATCTAACTCAGGGTTAGATGCCTGCGAGTGTCAGGATGTGTGTGTGTGTGTGTGTGTGTGTGTGTGTGTGATTGGAGAAATGGGAATCATGCCTGGATTCCCATTTCCCCAATCACACACACACACACTCATTTTTCATTGTCCAGCAGGCTCTCCAGGTCATAGTAAACAGCTTCACCCCTGAAAAAACGCTTCCTTGCAGCTCCACCTTGCCACCACCCAGCCCTCCATCACTTTCTGACCCCAGAGCTGCTCTTGAATGGATCTCTTTGGGGACGGACCACTCTAGCCGTGACCCGGACCACCGTGTGAGCATGTCAGGGTCACTGCTGTGCTGAGGATGTTCCACCATCCCAGTGTTATCTTATTAACAGCAGCACGAACCAGTAATGAATGGGATTTGTGGCCATAATCCGTTGCCTGTGATTGTACACGTACTGAGGACTTCGAAGGTACCAGCTTTACTGGAGGCTGGCACACATACGTTTACGTTTACGCTGTTCAGCAGGCACTCTTATCCAGAGCGACGTACATCAGTGCTTAAAGTCCATAACTGTTCCTAAACCTGTAAAGCTGTACTCAAATCAACAACAGCTATTTAACCAAGTTACTGCTGGAGCTACACCATAACAAACCCTGCCAGAGAGAAAAAGCAAGTCAGAGATTAATACACAAGTAAGGAACAGCAGTTAAGAGGGTGAGTGTCTGAGGGATTTGTTAAATATATAGGAAAAGTTGTATAAGAGATGCGTGGGAGGACTGTTTAGTCACCAAGATGCTCCTTAAAGAGGCGAGTCTTCAGACGACGCTTGAAAACATCAGTATTCATTAAGTCTTATTCATTTTTTTGAATAAGGTGATGCTTATTAGAACAGTGTGATGTTAGGGTTAGGTTGTTATTAAAGGCTTGTGTAGGGCTTATGAACTCTACACAGAGCTCCAAAAGTGCATCTTTAGCGGACGACCACATGTTTGATGTAGGATTGCAAGGTTTTTTCCAAGATGATGCTCAGTGTGGACTGGACCAAACCTGACGGAACCCTACTGACCAAAGGAAAAAACTCCAGCGGTTCATTAGTGGAGTTTTTCTCCTTCTTACTGTGTTTGGGATCATCGGTTGTGAGGGTCGGGTTGGTCCACAGTTAGTGATCCTGTTCCACTACGGTTCTACTGCACATTATGGCAAGAACCACTGAACTAACAGCAGTCCATCATTCCCATATTACAGAACATGATGTAGAAAATAATAAAAACAAACAAAGGGGAAGATGTGTCCAAACTATTGATGGGTAGTGTGTATTCCCAAAAGCCTTTAATTTCATTTTAAACTCAGTTTAATACTTTAACAAAAATGTGAAGGTAAACCCGTATCTGTACAGTTTACACTGAACTCCCGCAGTGCTAGAATGTAAATAGTGATGTTACTCCTGTTTAGACTGGACTGGAATTCATGCAGCGCCTTTTCTTTGCAGGTAAATACAGTAATAAATTATTTTAATATACAGTAATAAAAACACAGGGCTTTAAGAAGAAGAAAACTAAAAACACAAGAACACTCGAGGGAAACTGTTATGATGCTGGAATTCTGGACTGCAGCTGCCAGAGATGCGTCACAAAATCAATAAACTATATTTTTCTGAAAAATGATATATTGCCATGAAAAGAAGCAAAAATAAAATGCAGAGGATATCTGCGGTTTCAATTATTAGTTCGGTTCTAAGAACAAATCCACGAACTCCGAACCGCAACTTCTCTTGGGAACACAGAACCTCCAAACCCACCGTTTAATGAAAGCTCAGCAGAAACATGAGCATATCTGGAGCCATGGGCTTATCTGGAGCCTTGGGCTTATCTGGAGCCATGAGCATATCTGGAGCCATGGGCTTATCTGGGGCCTTGGGCTTATCTGGAGTCATGGGCATATCTGGATCCATGGGCTTATCTGGAGCCATGGGCTTATCTGGAGCCATGGGCATATCTGGAGTCATGGGCTTATCTGGAGCCATAGGCATATCTGGAGCCATGGGCATATCTGGAACCATGGGCTTATCTGGAGTCATATGCTTATCTGGAGCCATGGGCTTATCTGGAGCCATGGGCTTATCTGGAGCCATGGGCTTATCTGGAGCCATGGGCATATCTGGAGCCATGGGCATATCTGGAACCATGGGCATATCTGGAACCATGGGCTTATCTGGAGCCATGGGCATATCTGGAGTCATGGGCTTATCTGGAGCCATGGGCTTATCTGGAGCCATGGGCATATCTGGAGCCCAGAGCATATCTGGAGCCATGGGCTTATCTGGAGCCATGGGCTTATCTGGAGCCATGGGCATATCTGGAGCCATGGGCTTGTCTGGAACCATGGACTTGTCTGGAACCATGGGCATATCTGCATGGTGCTGCTGGCTGGTTGTGCAACATGAGCTTGTCTGGCTAAAGGATCCTTTTAGATGAAATAACAGAACTCAGGGTGACCTCCTGACCTACATATTCAAAAGAAGACCCATATACCTCTCACACACACACACAGTATCGTATGATTGTGTGTGTGTGAATCAGTGTGTGTGTATATCTGCAGTTTGGAGGACTCCATTAAACGTATTGTCCCCCGCCGTCGTACCTCCTCCACTGTCTTCTTCACTGTGACCTGCTGACCTCTTTTCAAAGCTGGGACAGTGCCTGTCTCCCGTCCACGTCACCCCCAGCCCACTCTCTAAACGCCCCTCTGTGGCCCCCCTCTGTGCACGGATGAGAGTATTGTCTCCTTCACTATTGTGTCACATTGTATTATCGTCTATGGGGTCACACCGCCATATACGTGCCGCCCGTCACTCCGTTCCAGATCTTCTCTAAGAGCACCATCTGCTCCAGCGGCAGGGGGAGAGCCGAGCCATGGCCAGGACGCCCAAAACACTCCGTCCAAAAAACGCTAACCTGGCTAGTGATGGGTGGCAGAGAGCTGTAGATCAGCGCTAGCCTTTCCCGAATGTAAGCGGTCCAATTTTTGGGGTCATAAATCGCTCCGGCCCTTGATCTACAGAGATGGGCTCATCAGGCCCATACATCACAAGACACGCCCAAAGAGTCGCCTCAGAAATGCTCAAGTGGCTAACAAACGCAAGCATGACCACATTAGCCTAATGGCCTTCACTGAAGAATAGCATCTGCTTTAGCCGCGGGGACAGCGCTGATTTAGGACCAGTTCTAGTCTTTTGTAGCCAGTCAGTATGATTATATGGACAATTAATTACACCGGGACAAATCTGCATACAGATGGCCGGCCCAGAGAAAGTCAGGAACGTGCTTCTTTTCCACATTCTCGAATTCTACAAATGCTAACATGGTTAACGCCGGATGACAGCTAACCCTGGACCAGTTAGCCCCACCATAGTTGCCTGAGACCCCCCGATGGCTTTCAGTCAGGAATAGTTAGGTGGGCATCTGCTCTAACAGCAGGGACAGCACAGACTCCAAATCAGTCTCAGCCATCGGCAATGAATCATACTGGTCCTAAATCTGCGTGCGCATGGTTGGGCTAGGCTAGTCCGGTTTAAATATGACTCAAGCTATCTGTGGTCCTGCTAGCATGACCATAACAACATAAGGTCCCTGATGGCATTCATTCAAGAATAGTTAGGTGGGCATCTGCTCTAGCAGTAGGGGCGCTGCTGACCCTGGATCAGCTTTAGCCATTTGTAGCCAAAGGATATGGACGAATCATACTGGACTCAAATCTGGGGACACATGGCTGGGTTCAGTCAAGCATGCTTTGTCTCCTGATGCATCCCAGGATGAAAAATGTAACATTATCAACAGTCAAGCGCTGATCTTTGAAGAGCTAAACGTGACTTTTCTGCAAGAAGGTCTTAAACAAACAAACCTCTGGTTTCAGAAACTGTCCCAGCTACTAGATTTACTTCAGTGTCTGCAACATCAGCATTTATGGTCAAACCGTTCCTCTAATCTCTGTACGACTTCTTCCAATCAGCTGTTTGTGGAACAGCTTGTATATCATGGTGAGACTGAGGGGGCTTCTACCTCCAGGCCTCAGCGTCATCGAGGCGTTATCTTTTGGAAAAGTCCACGTTGTAGAAGAGTACAGGACGTTTCATTTCAGCCTGGCGTTCGTGGCAAAGCTCAGATCATTGTTTAAAGCCTGCGTTCGAGGCTTTGGCTGAAAGAGGTGACCTGAGGAGTGGGTGGACAGACTGTTCCTGCGGGACGAGCGCCGAGAAACTGCTAACACATGCACATATTTGATGAACACTCCTACATTCTCCTTATCCGGGACGCCACTGAGGCTTTCTCTTAAGAGTTCATTCTCTAAAACAAAACAACCAAAGTACATTTAGATAAGATGGACGGTTTTCAAAACCAGTTGAAGAAAGTTCACGAAGCTTTAAACAAACATCAAACAGCTGCAAGCCATTCCACATTAACTCCTTCATTTCACTTTCTTTCAAACCACGCATGCTTTTTCTCCAAAGGCACTGGCGCTTGGGCCACAAAGGACAGTGAAGTAAGGCTCATTCAAACAAACCCCTATTCAGGATGGGACGGCTCTTCTTTGAGCTCTTAATGAAACGAGGCAACTGAAAGAAAACGGTGTCTATTATGTCAAGCTACACCTTCTGAACTCCTGGATGGAAAATGATTAGCTGTATTGTTGTGTTTTGGGTGCTGGAGCTTGTTTGGTTGGACGACTGTTCCTTTAGTCTGGGATGGTAGTCCCTCCAGAACCTGTCTGTTCCAGATTCTGATTGAGGACTGATTTGTCTCCTGTGGTCAGGAACAGGACTTCATTTCATTCACAGCCTTCATCAGGCAGTTTTATCCAAAGCGACTTCCATTCCTTACCTACAGGGGGCAGTCTCTCCCTGGAGCAACAGAAACCCAGTGGTTTTGCTGAAGGTAGGATTCGAACCAATGACCTCTTGGTCCAGAGTATCCTACAAACTATGCCTCCACTTCGAAAGAAGAGGTTGAAAACTGGCGTCAGAAAAATCCATACTATATTTAGGGTTCCCATTAGAATGTCCTCCTCGTCCAGTGATGAGTTGGGGATGTCCAGTTTTGTGAATTCTCACGTGATTCAGGTCAGTCATTACCAGGTTTGGTAGAAGTGATAGAAGCAGGAACCTCAGCAAACTAAGCTGAACCAAGGCTCTTTACACACATTCTCTAGTTTCTTCAGATTTCCTCGCCATCCATCCATCCTTCTTTCATTCTGTCTTCAAGCAATGTGTCCTAAACTGTGTCCTAGAGGTGTGAGTTGTTGGAGGAACAACTGAAGCCTGTTGGTCCAAGCATCTTTCTGTTCATTAGATAACATATAGCGTGATATTTATGCCTGCCATGATAACATCTGGATATATTTCAATATACGGTGTTCTCCGGCAAAGTCGTGGTTCAGAGACTGCGTTCTTAGGCGTTTGCAGATTTTTTTCTTAGAACCGAACTAATAATTGTTCACGTAAACCCCTGCAAATTTAGGGAAACTGCAGATATCCTTCAAATTTTCTTAGCTTTTCTCACAGCAATATTTACTTTTTCATGCATTTTACTTCTAAAAATTGTTTAGAAAATGTAATTTACTCATTTTGTAACATAAATATTACTGTAAATTCAACTATATTTTCATATAAAATATAAATGGATACATTTTTTAGTGTTCCTGCATCAAAACTGTTCCAGTGTGGAGCGTCTCGAGTTGAGTGTTCTCGTCTTTTTTGTTGTGTTCTTCTTAAAACCCTGTATTTTTATTACTGTAAATTAAATGACTACTGTATTTACTCTGCTTATAACAGAGAAAAGGTTCATGCATGAATTACAGTCCAGTCCATACAGTATAGTGACGGGTTTACCTTTACATTTTCTTCAAGGCTAATATATTGAGTTTGAAAAGAAATGTAGTGTTTTGGGGTATATTTAGGGTTTACACTATAAAAATGGTCATTTTTAGGCTTTTTTTTTTGGCAGGTGCTCTTGGAACGTAACCCTCAAGAATTTCGGGCGTTTACTGTATATGGATTTCTGTGGATATAAGAGAGATCATGTCCAAGTCTTCTTAGCTGACTGGGGTTTGGGAGTTTGGCAGTTTCTCTGCCTCTTAACTAAGTGCTGAGTTGACTCAGGTGTGTTTGAGCAGGGAAATGACCAACGGTGCTGGACTGGGGCTGATTTTTGAAATGTCAAAGAGGAGAAGTCAAGCTCGCAGAGCCTGGTTGAACATGACCTCCCTGGGATCGAACCTTTATGGATTTGCTGCCCCCGTTTCGTAAGCAGTTTGGCCCGAGGCCTGGCCTTCCCCTGCCCCGTGGTGCTGCTGGCAGTCTTAAGAGGGAGCCGCTCCTGCTCCCCGATCTCCATTTCCGCCCTCAGGCAACGCATCCATCTGTACTCGAGCTGCTTCATTGTTCTGACACACAGCACAGGTCCGTCTGGAGGCCCCCCTCCCAATTCCTCTCTACAACCCATCCCAGCCCTCCCCCTCTTGTTACAGCCCCACTGAATGATAATACAGAAATGTCCCCACAACACCCTCTTTAAACAACACCGTCGGGAGACAAGCTCTCCTCTCTTTCGGAGCCTCTTAATGGGCTCATTGTATTCGGCCTGGCATTTCACCCTAGTGACCAACTTCCCACAGCTCCTGCGGTCATCAGCTCATAGCCTGGAACGTGACTGGGGGTGCCAGCATACATTGTTTGCCTAGAGGGTGTCAGGGAGGCACGTAAAACACATGGTCGTAATCCAGGACCCCTCAGGCGGGGGACATCCTGGTGCAAACTGAAGCAACATTTATGTTGTGATGCACAATCTTGTGGTTAGTCAATAGTCAAAATCTACTTTTGGGTATTTTTTTTGCTCATGATCTGAATTTCTAACCGTAACCAGGCAGTGATTTGCCTTTTGCTTGCTTGCTAGGCAGCTGGTTAGGCTAGAGTAGCTATTTCAGCTAACCTGAACTTCTGGAGAGGAAAAAGACAGTAAGAAGGCCCGTTTTCTTCATGGGTTTAAATACTATTCCTTAAGAAATGCATGTAGAATTAGAGTCAAATGGATTCAAATGACCAAGATCACGGACATAGATCTTCAACCAATCACTATGAGCACAACGTATATAATAAAGGACTTGTCTGAAGCAGCCATCAGGTCAGAAATGTAAGAAACACACGTAGATCCACTCAGATTAGTACTCCTTTAATTTGAACAGGCACGAACAGCTGCGAATACAAAACTAAACCATTTCCTTTACATTCAGAGACAGGGACCAAAGTAGCAGCTGATCTAGAGGGTTCCCTCTCGTCTTGCAGCAGAATAAAGCTGGATAATCAACAACTGATGGAGGCTATTGAGGAGGATCATGCACTGGGTACTAGGTTTAGCCAGCAATGCCACAGGATCACTGCCTTCGGTTCTCTAAAGCAGCGGCTCCCAATCCTGGAGACAGTGCTTTGAACCGTGGCCAATCTGGAAACGTCAACGACCTTTTTGAGGACCACAGCTCTAAATAACCTTAGGACTGTTATCTGAGGTATACAACCCTGGTCCTGGAGCCCTTTGGAGCATTGGAGGCCTGGAAAATATTAAAAGGAGCCGAGAAGGGGGCCTCCAGCAATGTTCTGGAAATAAGGAGGAGAACGTCCAGAAAAGTTCGTTCAGCAGTGTTCCAGGTTTTTATATCTGAAGCACGGATGATATGGGGACCCCAGGAACAAAGACGATTCCTATAGAAGCTGTTTTATCAGATTGAACAGAAAGATTCCGATCCTAGATCAGCGAGCCCTGAACTGTCCCGAGCTCCAACCCCCACACACTGCAACCCAGCCATGAAGCTCTCCTCTGTCCTGTCCACCATGCATTGCATATTTGAAAGGTGTTGCAGCAGAAGCAGAAATGCAAACAAGGCACGACGGCACAAGTTGCCCAGTGTCACGGCGCCTCGACGCAACAGTCCGCCGTTTGTGCAAGAGGCCGCAGCCCATAGTCAAATGCATATTCAAATTCTTAAAGGAAAAAAGGCCCACTGTGATTGTCCTACTGAGTCTTTATGGCATTCAAATTTGAAGTCCTACAGCTGTTTAGCTCCACCCACTAAAGTTCCCTTACAGCGTTATTGCATGAAATTATTATGATTCACCACCTGAGGCCTGGAGGCCATCGTTTTTGGCCTAAAATGCATTAAAAATGCATGTCGGCCTAAAAGCCCTCAAACAAAACTAGATTTTACCATTTTCTTCTGATCAAAATGCCATATAAACGCTCGAGTGTAGGTTCAATGGCGAGGTTAGACTGAAGCTGAAATGGCTAGATCTGTGTTGACACCTGGTTCCATTCACCACCACTGTAAAGAGTTGGTGCATTTTTCTACCGACTGATTGTCCTGAAACTTTTGTTTGGTTTTAGACTGGATTTACACATTTTAACAAATCTTAATTCTTGGTTTTGACCCCCATTCAACCACGTAGCAGGACGTAAAATGCGATGCTGTTAAATCATAGAAGCGACTGAGGATGTGAATGTGTGAAATAAAAGGGTGTAATGGACGTATGAAGAAGTCGTGGAGGCGTGCAGGCTTTTCTTTCCTCCTCAGCGTTCAGTTTCCGAACAGATCAGAAATACCGATCATTTCTTAAAATAACTTTTTTTTTTATTTGTGAATTTACATTGATTAGCAATACAATCTAAAGCAAGTCCATTAGATAACAGTTTTATATACGTTTTCACAGGTCACATCGAGGCTCGGCTCACACTCGCATGCCAAAGCAAAACTCTCCTCGGGAACGGAGGACTACACGGAGAAAGGAAAGCATTCGTTAACCCCAAAAAAAAGTGCAAACGGTCAAAAGAAATGAAAAAATAATGCACATTCGTTTAGTTGGGAGCCATTTATGCTCGTAAAAGGATTAATAAAGTGTAAATCTCTGTAAACTAAAATACTGCGATACAATATGAAAGGAGGAAAGAAAAGAAGGTATGAAAACAAAAGCAATGAAACATGAGCATCTCTTGGTGATCCCCACCTGCTTTATTATTATTATTATTTAAAAAATAATCTCCGTTTCTCACAACCGTGTCCAGATATGGTCAGGCTTGGAAGGTCCAGTTTGATCAAAAAGCGAACTGAAAGGAGCCGAACGGTCGCAAACGACGACTTCTGGCCACGTTAGCTATCTGGACCGAACCGCTCCTTCAAACCTGAGCCTTCAAAGATCTTTTCTATCTTTTCAGGCCAAATCCTGAGTAAACCCCGCCTCTCGGCTGCCTTACTCTGTCCGTTAAACCCGAACATTCGGCCACTAGCCAATCCGGTGCAGGAGGTGGGGCTTTTCTCAACTGACCCCTATTAGAAGAGTGGACTGACTGGGAAAACGAACCTGCCAATGCTGGCACAGGAGGCGGAGCTTGTCAGAAGTCTGGCAAGGAAGGGGAAAAATAAAACAAAACTAAAAAAGAAAGCGCCCAGTCCACGTCTCTGCTTCACATTGCTCGCCGGGATTGATGGTCTGGAACTCCAAGACCTAACCTGTGGAAAACCTGGCCTGCTGCCTCAGCCGGGCTCCGTTTCACCCGACTCGTTCCGTTAGGGACTTAAAATGCATCGGCGGACATGTTTTTGGTCGGTTTTCTTTTCCTTTTTATTAAAGAAAGCTGCCTTGAGCCTCTGAACGACGTCGTTTGACTTCAGACATTTGGCGTTTCGGTCCATTTTCACATGGAAGACCAAATCGGACAAAAAAAATAAAATAATAAAAAGCTTGACCTTAGGTCTGGTGACACCGGTGTAGCCGTGAGGCCTGAGGGATCACGTGACATACGAGCGATTTAATGTGTTGTGAAAGTCCAGCCCTATAGCCCCTAAACAAGGGGGACGTCCTGTTTCTGTGAGGCCTGAGGACCGGATTCAAACGACTCGAGTTAAACGACCTTTGTCTCAGGATTACATCACACAATAAATGGCTTTCACAGCCTGCAACACAAACAAGCCATCACAGATCCCACGCCAGGCTGCGCGTCACTCGCCGTCTCCTCTCGGATCTCCTTAAATTTTACTCAAAAGCTACAAATATATAGAGCAGATCCTGACACAGACGAACCGTAATCCCACCGCACTCCCCTCGAACCCCTCAAACGTCCCGAAACCCTCCTGCCTCCTCCGAGTTTCCACGACTCCATTCAGCGCTGAAATCAGCTACACGCATTTTCGTATATACTTATATACATACATACACTACAATAAAAGTGCAGCACAAAAATAAAATATCATCCAGTTGTTTTTGTTTTCTATATATTTATATATACGTGTGTTTTTAGTAATCCGAGTTATAATATAGCTGAGAAGCGTCACTATGTTATCGGCCGTAAAAAGGTAGAATCCAGCCAAGAAAAGAAATGACAGGAACTAAAAACATGCAGCAAAAGTTCTGATCGACTGTAAAAGTGTAGAAATGAGTAGAAAAAAAAAACGGACAAATGCCGAAGTTTATGTTTCGCTTAAAAAAAAAAAAACATGTAGAGATGAGCTGACGTTTAAAAGGTGAATGACACTAAACGAGAACAAAATTACACTTCACTAAAACGTGATTGCGTCTCCATGTGTGTTTGGCAAGAGCAGGTGAGTGAAAAACGCGACGGCGGATTATCAGAGCTCCGACCGCGCCGGCGCTCAACAGAGGCCGAAAAAAACAAAACTGTAGAAAAAAAAATCCCAAAGCAAGTGTCCAGTGTGTCTTGCGTTGTGTGTCAGGTGGTAAAACCCAACTGGAACCGGAGCTGGTGGAGCAGCGCGGCAGATGAAGGGTTAAGGTTTCATGGAGGGGGCGGAGAGGAGAAAAAAAAACCAAAAAAAAAACCAACGAAACAAACAAAGACCTGTTTAAACAGGACTGCTGCAGTACCTGCCTAGAGATGCCGTAGACCCGACGTTCACTGGGGGTCGTGTGTGTGTGTGTGTGTGTGTGTGTGTGTGTGTGTGTGTGTGTGTGTGTGTGTATGTGTTCAGTCTACCAAAGCTGAGATGGATCTGAGCCAGTTTCCCAGGACTAATTCTCCCACTTCTCATTTTACACTGAAAAAGCTTCAAAAATAAAAATAAAAGTGTCCAGTATTTCATGCTCGCCCCCCCGACGCTTCCCTTCCCAAACCAACGGCCCAAAGTCCTTTTTTCTGGATTTTTCCAAATAACCATTTGTTTAAAATTCATTAAAAAAAAAAGAAGAAAGAATAAAATGTAAAATATAAAAACGGAAGGGTAAACAGACAGACAGACAGACGGGTTTCTGGGTCTCCCACCCTCCCGGCTCGGCTCGGCTCAGGCTTCCACCTTCTCTTTCTTTTTGTTCTTCTTCAGGAAGGACGGGGTTCGGAACTTCTTCTTCTTCTTGGGCGATTTGGAGGGCGAGCTCTCGGGCGACAGCGCCTCCTCGATCTTCTCGCCCGAGCGCACCGTGATCTCCACGCTCTCCACGCTGGTGTTCAGCTGACTCATGCGCTTGCTGAGCTCCTCCTCCTCGCCGTGCTCGTCTTTACCGTTCAGCAGGAGGTTGGTGTGGTTCTCTGCGTGGAGAAAACGAGAACCCAGAGTGTCACCACCGTCAGTACGCAATAAACACACGGTGTAGAGACACAAACACACAAAGCGGTGGTCCTGTTCATAATGTCAACTTCGCTAACTCTTTTTTAAACTGTTAGAACTGATCATCTGATATAGTGAGTCTCAAAATCCCATAATGCATTTGCTCTCGCATGTGTGTAGCTTTAGGCAGTCCGTATAGAACACAATAGTGCCATTCTTCCAGCAGCGCATAAGAAATTAATATATTAATATCAGTGGCTGTTCAGTGCAGGGGCCATTAAGGGGCCAGGGGCAATTCTACAGGGGCCCTGGTCCACACTGGCCCCCGTCTAGAACCGCGTATGTGTACGAGTGATTTAGGACGGACTCTAAACCACGCGTAAGAGTCGGAACGGTGCCAACGTTCCCCAAACAACCTCAGAGGAGAAGCGGCGCCGCAAAACTGGTGTGATTGCTTCTGTTCTTCTGAAGTTTTATTTGTATTCCACCTAACACCACCACCACAGGGGGTCCTCGAGAACCGCTCCTACGACAGTGATGTAACCCGAATTACCGATCACTTACTGATCCTAACACAGGAATATCATAATCTAGAACATAAAAACACAACTACGCCACAGAAAAAGGAAAAAGACATGAACATACTGGACTGTAATGTGCAAAACCCTTGTAACAGTCCAGAATGGTGAAGGCAAGAGTACCTTGGGACGCCACTCCCTCCCTCACACGCCGCATCACTGCGTATTCTTCCGCCCGGCACAACCAGAGTAGTTATGCGAGTAAGTGTTGTAAACGCAGTACTGTTGCTTCAGCATGTTGTGGCTGCTCCGTGTCTTGTCCTCGCATTTTCAACAGTTATCTCAGTTTATTTAGTATTAGTAAGCTGTGCTCTGTCTAAACATGTGGGTAGAGAGAGTTATTTCAACCTTTCTTTTGGTCTTAACCTTAATTCAAGCTTGCTTCTAGATCATTTTACTACAACTTCAAACTAGCTATTATTTCATTAGGACTTCCTTTTGGATATTTTATTATAACTTTCGTTATCGTTTTAGCATTTAGATTATTCTCACAGCTTTTCCAGTCATTTTAGAATATATTCGTTTAATATACACATCTAAGGTTCAACTGTTTCAGTCATCTGAAACTTATACTGGAGACATCAAGCATCAGATGAGAATCCTGAAGTTCAAAAGACGTTCTCTATTACATATAAGGCCCTATGGCTTCCCTGCACAACGCAAACCACCCATTTTTAATTCCCCGCTCCATCAGCAGTGGGATCTCTGTTGCGTGAGCAGGGTTTAGATGCATGATGGTCTAATGAGTCTCGTAACAGGTGATTGTGTAACTCGCCTTTTGAAATGATGTAACTGGAGTCACATGACCAGGCCAGAGCCGAGAACCTACTGGCCACGTCTCATTTTTACTGGGTCACGAGAACACAGAGCTAGAACTGAATTACGGTTCTGAACTATACCTTGAGCTGTATGGGATCCATGAAAGGCTTCGGACAGCCGTGTGTGTGTTTGTGTGTACAGCATGTTTCAGCGGCTCCCCTGAGGACGCTCCTTTGTTCTCCTGATTGGTTTATTCTGAGGCTATTGTTCAGACCTCTCCACCAGCGGAAGCCTATTGAGGAGCCAGGTGATGTTACTGAACACCAGTTTCCTGCAGCGTCCGCTTCATCAGGCCACGCCTTCTGCTCCCTTCTCTCACTGGCTTCCACACTACAGTACATACAATCACTTTACTGCAGCTCTACAGGAACCGTTCAGGTTCTAAACTGTTCTGTGCTGGTACTGGAGTTGTATCGGGTTCTAAACTGTTCTGTGCTGGTACTGAAGTTGTATCGGGTTCTAAACTGTACTGTGCTGGTACTG
>JBBPDC010000039.1:12881705-12891929 GCA_037974485.1 Hemigrammopetersius urotaenia | reverse complement strand
TAAACATTTTGTCAAGATATGGCCATGGGTGCGAAAATGGCACCGAAAAATCTCCGTCTCCGTCTCCGTCCATCCTCCGGCGCTGCAGAAACGCAATACCGGCGTCGAACTTAATGTGATGGCTACAGACTGCGTCAGACGTGACGTAACTCTACTGAGTACTGATCGGCTGTCAGCCGGGAAAAAAAACCAAACACGTTTTAGAAAAGGAGGAAAAAACATCCACTTTTAGAATTAAAAGTAACGAGACCGTTGATAGAAATGTAGTGAAGTAAAAGGACGATATTTGTCTTTCAAATGTAGTGAAGTGAAAGTCATAAGTTTCCAAAAAAACTACTACTCGAGTGAAGTACAGATACTCAAAAACTCTACTTAAGTACAGAACTCAAGTAAATGTACTTCGTTACTGTCCACCTCTGGTTAAGTGTTCGTTGGTTATGTATCTCACGGAGAAGTTGTCAGAGTTAGAGGAGCGCATCCGGATTTTAATTAGGGGTAGGAGACGAGAGTCCGGTGTTTTGATAGCCAGTCCTGGTGCCTTATGGAAAGGTAGCCCGACTCCGGCCTATCCGTCAATAATCTTGTTTATGAAGACCTTCTCTTGTTAATCAACCCCATAAAGATTCTCGTTCCTTTCTCTCCGGGTCGACCGACGGGTTCCCCTTTTGAGTCTTGGTTCATCCTGACGTTTCTTCCTCCAGCTGAGGGAGATTTTCTTGCCTCTGTCGCCTTTGTCTCACTAGGGGCTCGGACCTGGACTCTGTAAAGCTGCTTTGTAACAACTGTGTATCTATTTTTCCTACAAAATGTAAAGAAATGAGGGGTGACTCAAGGTTTACCAAACCAAAGCTTACCAACACAGAGCCGCTCCCATTTGATCTTTAAGGAAAAAATGAGACGTGAGCTGAAGCCTCGAAACTGCTGGAGCTGGTTTTAGTGTATTCAGTTTGTTTAAATTAAATGGTAGTTAGTTCAAATGAACACAGACATGCTGCAGGACAATCTCTACAGTTTACCACTGTCAACGGTTGGGTGAAGTTTTAGAACAAAACTTTCTTAGATGACAGTAACCCCCCACTGTTCAAAGGGGTTACGAGCCCCTGCCTATAGTGAAAAACGCGTTTTGGTGATGAATATGAAAATGCCTATATTTTTTTTATAGTGTAAACCCTATATATGCCCCCAAATCTGCTCCCAGAACACTTTAATTTCATTTAAAACTCAGTTTAATGCATTACCCTTAAAGAAAATGTAAAGGTAAATAAATAAATAATCAGAAAACGTTATTGCTTAAAAAACATTAGCGGTTAGCGGTGTGCAAAGAAAGGCTGAAATAACTCTCTACCCACAGACAGGGCACAGCTTGCTAATACTAAATAAGCTGAGATAACAGTTGAAAAGGGGAGGGGGGTTAAAACGCAAAATAGACACGGAGCAGTCATGCTACATGCTGCAGCAGCTTCTTCTTCTTCAACTTTTTATGGCGGTTGACAACATTTCATTGGACCGGTGGCGGTAATACAGTTCGGTTCCCAGAAAACGATCCGTGTTAGACTCAATCCGAATGCTGATCCGCATAAAACTGAGGGGTTACTGTGTATGGTATTTCCACTAGAGAAAATTAGCCTCTTAATTACTGAATTCAGGTGTCCCCTTTATTTCCAGTGAAGGACAATCTTCAGCAGACCAAGACATTCTGATCAACGCCACGCCTCCAACTCTGTGGACCCAGTTTCAGGAAGAACCTTTTCTATTCCAGCAGGACTGTGTCCCAGAGCACAAAGCAGCTCCATAAAGACATGCTGGAGGAATTCAGTGTGGAAGAACTTGACTGACCTCACAGAGCCCTGACCTCAACCCCATCCAGCACCTTTGGGATGAACTGGAACGGAGATTGTGATCCAGACCTTCTCGTCCAACATCAGTGTCTGACCCCATAAATGCTACAGAATGAATGGACACAAATTCCCACATAAACTCTTGTAGAAAATGTAGGAGCTGCTATAGCAGCAAAGGGGGACCAGCTCCATATTAAAGTCTATGGATTTCAGTAAAGTCCCTGTTGGTGGAATGGTCAGACGTCCCAATATTTTTGTCAGAATAAGGGCGGAGGTGTCTTCTTTTGAAATATCATTCCTGGATTAGGCTCTAAAAACACTGATTCCCAGCTCTTTGGTGGTATGCATGGATCAAGTAACCATAATGTTTTATTATACCTTTGTTCATATTAAATATGATAATTATGAAAATGTACCATGATCAACCAATTATTAAAGTTTTGATGGGTGATGTAAAGAGCAGTGCAAACGTCTTGAGCCACCCTGTAGTACCAACTGGGAATTGGCAATCACTTCATTTTTAAGGAATACAACGATCCCAAGCACACCGTCGATGCAGTCGAAGAAAAGCTCGATTGATAAAAACCAGAAAATGGAACAAAAGGCCACCCAACATCCATAGAAGAGCTTAGGAATGTCCTTCAAGAAGCCTGGAGAACTATTCCTGAAGAGATTTTTTTTTTTTTTAAATTACAAGAAAGCTTTCTTTGGAGAGTTCAAGCCCCAAAGTGGTTGTGATTGTACCAAATACTGCCTTTAAAGCAGTACTTCAGAAGTATTATAGAATTATACGAACTGTGTTCTATACGGTCTATTAGATGTTTAGAAATAACTATATTGACCTGCTGACTCATTTTCCTTGAAAATACAAAGAAATAAAGGGGGCTCAAGACTTTTGCACAGCACTCAAGTAATGAGCCTTAATTGGGTGGTTGAGGCCTGATAGCAGCTGTAGACCTCCAAGCACCATATAAGCAGAAGTTCCCGGATGTGCTGGAGGAAACGGTTCCTCAAGGAACCTTGCAAACTAAGTTCCTCAGAGAACTCAAAAAGGACCCACAGTATCATTTTTTTTTGTCTTGTACTAAATGGTACACACGTGGTCCTGCTGTCCACAACTACAGCAAGGGTGTAGGGCCCTTGTGTCCAGCCCGATCCACTCAGGGTGGCAGGTCTTCATCCCAGTAAGGCAGAGGCTCATGATTCCAGTCTCCCAAAGGTTACACCAGAGACCCTTTCAGCAAGACCTGATCCGGCTCAGGCCTCCTAAATTCTCAGAGCAGATCTTATGGACCAACATGCTGGAGAAGATTCTGAGATAGAAATGCGTTTGTTAATACGTTCGTCTTCACAGACGTGAGTTAAAGGGCCTCTCCGAGAAATCCTCCCTGGTCTTCATGTCCAGGAACACGCTCGTCACACTTTAACGTGTGGTTACTCTGCTTTAAGACTATCGATGAGTGGCCACTAGAACCAGCCAGCAGGACCTCATTGTTCCCAGTGGTGGGATCCTGAAAGTTATCCGTAGCTATGAATGTCTGATGCCTGAGACCGGTGTTGTGGTAGGATTTTGGTGCAAAATGTACTTTTTTTTCAAAAAGTGGCACATCATTAGATATCATAATAGTAGCCACTATCTCAACATTACAAATAAAAAATGAGTGGAACTCTGCCTTTACAAGACATAAGCTCACTGAATCAAAGAAGCTTTTGAAACTTTTGGTGTGACTGAGCCCACGTTTACTGATGTGGGTGCCGGGTATTCAGTCATATACACCAGAGCGACGAATCGACTGCTCATACATTTCACAAACGGCATTTTTCATGTCAGAAAAGGCCCCTTCCATAAAATCAGGCAACGAAAATTTGTTTCATTTCAACCTGCAGCGTTTCTTTTACAATCTCTGTGGTAACGTTTATTCTCATGTAGTTTCAAGGGTTTAGTTAGAAACGTCATTTTTAGAAGAACTAAATTCGGCGGCTCGTCTGACGGTCTTTTGTTCTCCTCTTAACTTTTTGTATATTAATCTGTTTGTTTGTTGTACATGTAAATAACAGGGTAGCATCAGTGAGACTAATATAAAAATAATAGCAGCGTTATACAACAACCTTATAATGAATATACATCGAATTTCGTTTCTCTAGAACCACCGAAGGGAGGAAAACTGAGGTCATTTTCTGAACCAGCAAAACTTGACAAATCAAAAATTGCAACAAAACAGACCTTTCAAAAACTGTTACCCAGTCTGCCCATTTAAAACAATGTCACCTTCAAGATGCAAAAGTGAGGTAAACACAGGGGATTTGTTCTGTTGCACACAGTTTATTTAACAATATGGTATATAAGTAAGAAATAAGTTTTTTAACCAGTTTATACAGTGATTCCATTCTCTCTTCCTTATATTTATAGTATTTTGCTTAATAACTTGCATGATTTACATTAAGAGGAAAAGTGGAGCCCCAGTTCAAGTTTGTGTGTGAGAGGAATGAGGGTCGATAGCAGAACATTCAAGCGTTCCAAAAAGCAGTCAACCAGTGATCACTCATTCCAAACCCACTCAGCTCAGGGGCCGCCCTCCCTCTCACTTTATACTTATAGATCTGTATCACAAAATTAGGACAAAAAGCAACAATTTTCTACATCTGCAAGACAGAAAGTCTGGATCCAGGCCAGTGAGATGTTGTCCGTGTTCGCACGTCCTCTTGGGGTTGTTGCCGTATTGTGTTTCTGGTGGGTGGGTGTGTGTGTGTGTGTGTGTGTATACCCATTTCCTATCAACACAAACAAATAGTTCTCCTCAAAAAGACTTCACAATGAGGAAAGGTGGGTTTCCTCCAAAATGCATTTCTGAAAACAAACAAACAAAAAAAATTCCAAACGGTACAACACTAGAATACAGTCGCCAGGGAAAGACGAGAGCAGTCGAAAAACCTTGCCCAAATCCCCAGACAAAATTATTTTACAGTTTTTAAACACAAACGTTTTAAAGTAAGACAGGGTACAAAATAAAATGGTATGAATAATATAATGAACTTTCGTCTTTTTTTGTCATTTTTTTTCTTAAAAAACAAAACAAAACAAAAAAGACCAGGCATGAAATCATATCGCACAAAAGAAAAGAAAAAAAAGCCTGAAAAAAATTAAAACAAAAACAACGACCACAATTGGTCAGAACCAAAAATATATTCTTTGTGATTTAAATTTATTTATTTTTTTTTTAAACAGCAATTTTTTTCTAATCCCTCAACTCAAAGGAAGAAATATCAGTCTCACTTTAGGAAACAACAACATTCCTAGTATTGTTGATTTTTTTTCTTTTAATTTCTTCTTTTTTTTCCTCTTACATTTCTTGGAACTTTTTACATGTCAGTACAAAAAAAATCTTTATAGAGGAAAAACGGGGGAGGTGGGGGGGCAGGTAAAAAGGAAAGGAGTTTGGGGTGGGGGGCAGGAGGTGCTGGAGGGAGGGGAATGGGAGTCTTGCAGAAAACGCTACAACCCCTCCACAAATTTCTCCAGCGTGTCTGAATTTGTGTCCGTCATGTTCATGGGGGTGTTGAGCTGCGGTAGCATGGCGCTCTGCTCTGGCGTGCCCAAGTGTCCCTGCTCCATGGAGCCAGGCATGGGGGCAGCGTGGCCCGGGTGGGGCGAACCAGAATGTGGCGGGGCGGGTGCATGCTGGGGTGAAGGCTGGGGGTGGACTTGGGGGCGGGGACTTGGACTGGAATGGGGCGGCGGCTGCTGGGACGGTGGCCGGGGCGACTGCACAGGTGCAGGTGAACGCACCTGGTTGCTGAGCGCGTTGGCCATAGGCTGGCCAGCCAGGTGAGGGCCCTGTGGTTGTCCGGCCAGTAAGTGGGCCTGAGGGCTCATGGGGCCAGGTTGGGCGGGAGAACCCATCTGCGGCTTGAGGACGGCCTGCTGCTGCTGCTGTTGCTGGAGCATGCGCTGGTGCAAGAGGTTCTGCGTGTTGCTGTCCATGCCCAGCCCACTCTGCCCCATCTGGCCCACTGGGGGGAGCTGACCCATGGGCCCACCAGCCCCCTGCATAGCCAGCTGCTGTTGCTGCATGCGAAGCTGCGAGTAGCTAGCAGCAGCACCCTGCGCCTGCGGGAACTGGCCGTGTGGTTGGGCCATCACGCCCTGCTGCTGCTGTTGGTGCTGCTGCTGCTGTTGGTGTTGCTGCTGCTGCTGTTGGTGTTGCTGCTGCTGCTGCTGCTGCTGCTGCTGTTGCCGAAGGAGCTGCCGACGGTACAACTCCTGTATCTGAGGGTTGTTGGCATGAGCCGGGTTCATGATTTGACCCTGCGGTCCTAGAGCTGCCATGCCTTGTGTCGTTGACTGCTGTGGCTGTTGAGGGGGCATACCAGGCCTCTGGACACCCTGCATGGCCGCCATGGCTTGCATCGCAGGCTGCATGCTCGGCTGCTGTTGCGGCTGCTGTGGCGGCTGCGGCTGGTTGGCGTGGTACTTGGCCGTTCTCTGTTTAATGAACGCTGCCATGAGCTGTGGGTTGGACTTGAGAATTTGGAGGACTTGTTGCTGCTGCTGAGGCGAGCTGGGTGACTTCAACGTGCGCAAAAGTTCCTGAACAGCATTGGGGGGAATTGTTCCTGGTCTCGGAGGCGCTTGGGGACGCTGGCCCTGCGTGGGTACCATCATGCGTGGCTGCTGTTGTGGTTGCTGGGGCATCATGGGCCTCTGCATGGGTGGGCCCTGACCTGCCTGAGGTGGAGCTACCTGCTGCGGTGGCTGAGCTGCTGGCATACCTGCTTGTGGGGCGCCAGGCCACTGCCCTGGTGCCATTTGCATGACCTGTGGTCCCCTGGGGCCAACCATCTGCATGGGCGTTGGCTGCATCGGGCCTGGCATACGCGGCTGCTGGTGGTTCATGGGAAGGCCATTCATGGTCATACGGTAGTTTTGGTTTTGCTGAGCCTGCGCCACCATCTCTATGTGCCGTGCCATTTGGACAGCAGCCAGCGGGGGATGCTGCTGCTGCTGCTGAGGGGGCTGCTGCTGCTGAGGGGGCTGCTGCTGCTGCGGGGGCTGGGGGAGTGGAGACTGCTGCTGGTGCAGGGGGGAAGCCTGGGGGCCTGGTTTGCCTTGGGACGCTTGTGCTATGGGCTGGCCATTGCGCGGCGCATTGGGATAAGTAGGGGACATAACACCGGCACTGGGTGTGGTAGGCTGGTTGGAAAGGGGCTGTGGGGTCTGGGGTGTGTTAGGCTGCTGGTGGGAGGTGGGCGTGCTCGGGGCTGTGGTGGGTGGAGGTGATGGGAGGCTCTGGGCCATGGGCCGAACCTGCATGGTGGCCATGCGCCGCCGCATCATTTGAGCCTGCTGAAGCCTGTGCTGCAGCTGCTGCTGACGGAGTTTGTGCTTGATGTTGAGGCAGAACGGCACGGGGCACTTGTTCTCCTGGCAGTGCTTGGCATGATAGCAGCAGAGGGCAATGAGCTGTTTGCAGACAGGACAGCCGCCGTTGGTCTTGCGCTTGCAACCCTTGGTGTGCTGCACAACCCGCTTCATCTTCTGGCAAGACGGCAGGGAACAGTTTGCGTTGCGACACTGACAGGCGTGTACCAGAGACTGGATGCAGCGCTGGATGCTCAGGCGCCGGCTCTCTTGAGGGCTCTTGGAAGCTTCTCCACTCTGACTGTTACTGTCATCGTCCAGACCCAGACCCCACTTAACCATCGGGTGCTCATGGCTCTTAGTGTTATAGCAGTTGATGCACAAATCAAAGTCCTAAAAAGAAAAAAAAGAAGAAAAAAAAAAGCACAATGTATTAGAATCTGACAATGAGAACAATGACAAACAAGCAAATGCAATGTAAAATGTGACCACAGCCAAATCTGAAAAAAGATCAGCTGGTGTTTTCCCCTTCCTGAAGAGAGTTTTGTTCTCCGACACAAAACAGAAGGCAACTCTGCAACTAGAGTGACACCAGAACTGTACCCTCGCTGTCTCACCTCGCATACGGTGCAGTGCCAGCGAGTCTCTACATGGTGCTTGCACTCATTGCAGGTGTAGACAAAGCGGTCCTGGCCCTGGTTATGCAGCTCCACCAGCATGCACATGGTACTCCACTTGCAGCGGCGAAGAGAGCTGAACTCCCAATGCTTGTCCCGTGCCAACGTTAGGAAAGCATCACGGCCATCCATCAGATCACAGGTTAGCAATGGGTCGGGGTCCATTATGGGTGGCAATGTGTTGACCAGGGGCCCAGAATGCAGGTGGATTACAAAAAAAACCTGGATAGAACAAACAGATTGTTGAGGACAAAGTTACCCACACCATTCCCAATACTAGGTAAACTTCGACGACAGGAGCACTGACTAAAACGGAAATAACATACTTCTTTATGTTTCTCCATCGTGGCATAGAGTTTCTGGGAGAGGTCATTAGCTACATTCGGCATCCCAGGCTTCTTCTTATTGGCTCGGCTCACACTGCTCTTATTCTTATTGGTCTTCTTGTTGTTCTTCTTCTTGGCGTTCTTGCTGTCACAAGGTGTACCCTAAGTGAAAAAGATTGAATATAAAGGGAGGTGATTGAGACTACTGTCAATTGAACATACAGCAGGCTAAAACAGCCTTACTGTGTCTTTTGAATAAGAATATTGCTTTGCCCGTCAAGCAAATGTAGGGTTAGACATATGGAAGAATAGCAGAAACATGTATTTAGCTGCTGGGTCCAAATTGCCTAAATATGCTACTGTATAGAGGTAGAACAGGCATCTCATACACTGGTGCAGTGTGTGTAACGAGGTAAAGCTCACCTCTGGAGCTTCGCAGGCTGCCGTGGTCTCTTTTTTCCTCTCCTCCTCCTCTTGCTCCAACTCTTTAATGCTCTCCTCCAGGACATTGGGCCAGAAATCACCCTCAAAGTAGGGTAGTTCATTTGCACTCGTTAAACGATCCTCTGTCGCTTGTTTAAAGATGTCCTATCAAATACACAATTGCTGTTAGATTCATAACCAAATATGTAGACATCTGGCCAATAAATGTGTTAAAAAAAAAAAAAAAAAACTGTCCAAAGACAATGAGCAGCATCCCCTCAACTTTACCTTGTAGTCATGCAGTATCCGCTCCGCAAAGGCTTTGTCCAACATTTTGCGGTACCATTCCTGCAGGCGCTTCGGTTTGGGGATCTTCTGATCGGCAGGGTGACAGTGGAAGATGTAGTCATCGCCTTCACTGGGGGGGCACGCCCAAATATGCCCAGTCACATACCTGTCCAGGAAACATGAGACAAGGTCTGCTTTAGCCACGTGGATAATATGGCCCCTCACTGGAAACATGTACGCGCGTGTGTGTGTGTGTATGCATGCATGTATTCGGATGAGAAGAAACGAAACATACCCAAGTTTCTTGACGTACTCCAGATAGCCGATAAGGATTTCATGGTAAACAGCTGTTCTAAGCAGCCGAGGTTTAAAGAAGTGAATACTGTCGAGGTATGATATGTACACCCGTCTGTGAAGAGAAACATCAAATGTTAGTCGTTGTAAGGAAACATTGGAAAACTGCTCAGAACTATTACAGATGTTGTGTAGATGAGTGTTTACCTGGTGTTGGGGAATGGGCAATCCGAGCCGTATTCCTGCACGTGCATGCCGAAGAAACACACGTCCACCCCGTCAATTTCCTCAAAGGCAAAAAGTGCTTTGGTTCTGTAGGGGAAGCTCTCGCACATCTCGCCTGTATCTACAAACCTGACAGGAGAGCCAGAGCTTAACCAATGATCTCAAGCTACCAATATACTACAAAAAGGAGCTAAAGCTCAACTGAAAAGGAACATTTATTACAAGAAACAATTTTAAATGTAAACAGTTTTCCTTCAACCTTCTGACTCTACAACTATTCCTTCAGCCACCAGACTATACAACTCCTCCCTTATTCACACATCCACACAATAACCTGCAACAGCCTGCTGCTTCTTTCTGTATATTTATTAGTTTAATAACTATTGCTGTGAAAGATTTTGCAGATAATAATATTTTAGCTCCTGGTCAGAATATTGCACAGTATTGCACATAGTAGACTGACATCATAGCAAATATAATGCATCTCATGTTCTCTAAAAGGATGCTATAACAATTACTTGCAATTTCTTATGTGCAATATTACTATTTGGTCAATATTACTTTTGACTACTTAAATACTACTGATTTTCTAATAGTGCAATAACTTACGCCAAACGGCTATTTCTGTCAATAGTTTTTCATTCAGTTGTGTTACATAGAATATAGTGGTGCAACGGATCACTGTTGATCCGTGATCCAAACAGATCCCTCTCCACCGTTCGGCACGCATGTGATCCGAAGATCCGAAAGAAAAATAAAAGCTCCGCTGAATGGTGCGCGTAGTCAGTCTGTCA
>JBBPDC010000039.1:12871230-12881605 GCA_037974485.1 Hemigrammopetersius urotaenia | reverse complement strand
TTTTTTCTGGCTAAGAACTTACTATAATATAAATTATGTTTACATGTATTTAAATGTTTTATGGGAGGCATTAAATGCTCTGTTTAAGTAAATTCTTAAAAAAAAAAAAAAACATGCTGGAATGGAATTATTGCATTTCATTTTTTTTCTGCATAGACTAGTCAGCATCTGGAGTCTTTATTACCAGCAAATCCAAAGCAGAAAAAACATTAACACTATAAAGACTACATTTTTACTCAATTATCGCATGTGATATCGCCATCGCAACACTCAACTACATTATCGCATAGTTTCCTAATATCGTGCAGCCCTACCAGCAACTAATTTAAAAATCTGGAAAAACTGATCAGCAGCAAACGTTTCACTCTAAAACCAAATCTAATTAACAAATCAAAACAAAACCCAGTTCCACAGTTAAACTTCTCCAAGGAAGCATGAAAGGTGAGATGCATATTAGAGGTGTACACTGTGACATCATGTAAAATTTGGTAAATTTACATGAAAAAGAGCTTTACATTGTGCTCCATGTTGGCGAGAGACCCACAGACGAACACAGAACCTCTGACGCACAACTTTATGCAAATGTGCCAAGAAACGGCCAATCAGATTGTTGAAATGTGGCGTGGTAACCAATTCAACACAAGGGTTCAACACACGAACACAGTCCGACTGAAAGATACGTAACTGGTAGCAATTTGGCGACAATTTGTGCAATAAAACAATCAATAACTAATTCTACCCTCAGTTTGAATATATATTGGAGTGCAGGGCATCTGAGCGCTGGGGGCAGACCCAGCTTTCAGAACAGAAATAAATAAATTTAAAAAAAGACCAGCACTGACGGAAACAGGACGAGACGTAAAGACCTGTTTGAGGACAGAGAACATTTGCAATACCGGAGATCACAGTAAAAATAATGAAACCAGACTTCATGGTCATTTTATACATCGGTCCAGAATTCCACTAGTCGAAGATTTTTCCCCCCGAAACAGAACAAACCATTTCTGTGCCAAATCTGACACAATGAAGAGTGCTGGGGCATTTTAAAGCAGTCTGCAGGTAGCTGTTAGCTATTCTTCTCAGAGGAAGCCACGAAACAGTCCAGTATAAAAATAGTTTTCACAATTAACCAAGTAAAAAGCAGGATATGAATAGTGCACCGGTAAAATAAATCCCTGGGTTCGTTTTTCCACAATAATGAATGGACTAAACGCTGTCCTTTATGCAAATGACACCAATTATTAATAAAACGATTCCAGACACCTGAGCACTAGCATATTAACACTAGTTCAAAGACCCTTCGGTGTCTGATTAGGGGCGGGGAACACGTTTCTGAGCGAACACTGACCGACTGCACGGTTCATTACAGAGAGAGAAACATCAGTTCTGTTCAATTGGATTTCGAGCGGTTCAATGTGTTAAACACTGAAAACAACTGTTCTGTTTTGTTCATGCAGTTCAGCCTTTTTTCCCTATTCCAATTTTGCAAACCCCAGTGGAACTAAAAATCGTGAAACATCAAGATCTGTTGTGTCGCATACGAAATATCAGACGCTCCTAAGGTTCATACAAGGGAATATTAGTACTGCAAATATCAGCATTGCGATTTTACTGCTAAACTTCCTTTCAATATATTAAAGGACCAATATCACCACTTGGAATTATTGTAAATATTTCAAAACTTACATTCACTTCCCTGATCCATAGAGTCCATAAACAGAAACTAAGCAGTAAAATAACTGGTTTTCAAATCATAGACTTCGTTATATTCACATTACAGAGATCCTTTACATATACAGTAACAAACAGCCTGTTTAATTATAAACTAAGGTTGGAAAATGGTCACGTCAGGATGAACTAAGATAAAAAATAAACATTTGGGGGAAATTTTAAGAAAAACATGTAGAATATGGGCATTTTAAAACACCTTAGTGAACCTTTAATGGACAAATCTTGGCCAAAACACTTACTTTTCTAGTATTTAATGAAAACTTTGTCTCTTCAAAACACTTGTGATGCACCTGTGGCTGTAACTGGTCAACAATGCCAGACTAATCTGCGTATTGCGGCCTGTCACAATATCAGTACGTCACAATAACGATTAATACACCATCCATAGTGTAGAAATAGTACAGTAAACCCCCACTTTAACGCAGATCAGCAGTTGCTGTTTAGTCCATTGCGGCTTTTTCAACTGAACTAATATTGTTCGCTGAAAACCCTGCTCTAACGCGGAAACCTCAGATATCCTCCACATTTTTCCTGCTTTTGTGACATCCAGGACTCGTCCGCCACGCCCCCTCATTCTCCTGCTGGGTTGCTAAGCACCGCCCAACGAACAACCAGCACGAGGACGAGGGGGCATGGCAGACGAGGCCCGGATGTAACAGCCCTTTACTTGGCAATATATAATTTTTCATGCATGTTAGTGCTAAATTAAGAAAAATATAATGTAATAAAGTAAATTCAGCTACATTTCCATAATTCCATGTTTTTGGTACTGTCCGGAGAACACAAAAAAGGGTGTCTTGGGATGGTGAAATACCGCTGTGCTCAGAGACGGGCCAATCTGAGAATACTCTTCAATTCTCCTTGCTGCTGATTGGCTGCTGCCCTGTGAAGCTGCTGTCCAGAATTTCCCCTGCGGAGCGTCTCCAGTGGTCTTTTTTTTTTTTATTATATTTTGTTCTTTTTAAAGCCCTGTATTTTTATTACTGTAAATTAAATTAATTTATTGTATTAACCTGCTTATACCAAAGAAAAGGCGCTGCATGAACATTTTCTTTAAGGGTAATGTATTGAGGTGATCTAAGGGTAATGTAAATTAAAGTGTATTGGGAGCATATTTAGGTTTTACAAGCTTAAAATAGTTTTTTTTAACACATCACAACATCGCTGTTTTACCACAATACGCAGGTGCTCTTGAAACGGTACCCTTGCGATATCCGAGAGTATACTGTACAGATATTTGAAACATACAAATATACAACTACGTGTTTACATATACACACGTATATAAAAATATATTCATTAGTTATTCATTCCTCCTGGCTTAGGATTGGCTGCAGCCCTGCGACACATCTCTGGCAGACACAGTCTGTAAGTAAAATGTATGTAAACACGTCTGCATGCATTAACACGCAAATGTGTGTTAAGCCTATCGAAGACTCCACTATCCCCAACACCATGGTTGGCAGCAGCGCCGCCACAATTCTCCACACTGCTACAAACACGTCATCACAGCCTGCTGCGCTCGAAGGAGAACACTAAACCGCAATTCCTGTTCCTTCAGCTGACAGATGCCTGCACCAGGCAGCAGTGCATAAAGTGATGGGGCTGTGGAAGAGAGAAGCCCCCTCGTGCCCACCCAAGACATTTAACTCTCAGCCACGGACGGCTGCAGTGACAACGATCAAACCCGTGATCCCCCAGTGATCGGGCCAACGTTTAACACGGCCGCTGCTCTGTGGTAACTTCATTATTTCAGTGATTTAAAAAGCTGGAACAGACCTTGTTTGCAAAATATTATGAATTCAACCAATTTCATCCAACACTTTCAACCACTGCTCTTCATCAAATCTAATGAGGACTAATGAGGGTCTAGCACTTTGTAACAGTTTAAGTACTGACATGCACAAAAGCGTTCTGTAATGTATCAATGCACCTTATTACAATAATAATGAATACCCTTGGATTACCCAGCCCTAACACGCGTTTATAGGCGGAAGCCTGTTATACTTAACTCATATCGCACCCGCCACCAACACAATAAACACCCGTGTTCGATCTGTTACGGAGGAAGGGGATTCCACTGATATGAATGCTTTCGTTTTGTTACTTGTTGCGGGCATTTCAATTGTTTGGGTGGTTAGAAGCGCTTGTCCAACTGTTGCAGGCATTTATATTGACGACTGCAGTGGGAAGCTGCTACCTGGCAGTCCAGTTTAATGCACTGAACAGAGCGTTATAAGCCCACCTAGTACGACTGTGGCGATTTCAATACAGTAACTAGAAAAATGAACATAAAATGCTACAATAGCAGCAGAAAATGCTGGCTAAAATACACCAGAAATCACCAATACAGGTATTGATCCATAATCCAAGCTTTAAAATCTGTATTGAAAATAAGTGGACTTTTGCATCTCTTCCCATCCTTTGCTGTTTTCTGAAAGTCTCCCTCACTGGTTCAGATGATCTAGGTGCATCCTGTCAGTATTAGTATTCAGGTGTAGTTATTCCTTTACTCGTGGTGGGTTGCAGGTCCTGAAATGTGTGTTTTGTAGGGATAATGTAAGAAAGGTAGATTCGAGACATTTCAAATCTACGCTTCAACCTACAGTTGTGGACCACCCGCCAGTGTCCAGGAGCTCAGAGTCTATACAGGACAGGGTGTGATTTATCTGAGCCTCAAGACCCCCTCACACTCGGTCTGAGCTGCCCCTTGATGTGAGGGGTCCTGTTACCTTTAAAGCCCCCCAGAATCCTCTCATCTGCACCCCTGAGAAGTGTGTTCCGCAGCGCCTGCTGCAGAGGTTCTGTTTGAGACCAGACAGATGTGATCCAGAGCAGAGTGAGAGAGAGGCTGGGGCTGTGAAGCTGAACTTCAGAACTTCTCCCTAACTTTCTAGAGAGGAGGAGCTCGCTCCATCGTCCACAGCTCCAACCCCCGTGCGCTGAGGGGCCGTCCGGGGTTCACTCACCCCGCCAGAGTCGGGGGAGGAGCGGGCCGTGTCAGGAGGATCTCTCCGGGCAGGGCTGAGATCCCCGACCCCGGTAGAGCTCCCTCCTCAGGAACGGGGCTAGATAGCTATGATAGGCTCGCTCGGTTCCCGAGACTCTTGGGGTTAAACTCTGAGAGAAAAATTCAGTTTTTTTACACAAATATGCAATGTTATTCGTTCATTTAAAGCTTACCTGCTCCGTCGGGGGCCGGGGGCAGGGCCGAGGCGGTTAGCTTGGCTCTCTTCGGGTTTGGTGGTCCGACGTCGATCAGGTTTTCAGCCATTTTATTACTATTATTATTATTGATAGTTATTACTATTATTCTTTCATACGTCCTCCTTCTGGCCAATTATAACCCACACATACAAGAGAGAAAATCCTTTCGACTGAAAGAAAAAAAGCGTCCCAAAAACTTATTTTGAAGATTTTTGTAGAGGGGTTAGCTCGCTAGGCTAGGCTAGTTAGCAGCAGGAGGAAGGAGCTGGATCTTCAGAAACACAACAGCGCCGCCTGGACCCCCCCCGCCCAGCGCCCGCAGCCTCATCTCTAACCTCCCCGCACTCGGGCTGGGGCACGGCCTCTCCGCGGCGCTGACCGGGGCTAGTGAACCTGTAGAACCCTGCAGAACCCTGGAGAGGTCTCCCCAGGGCCGCTCGCATGTGTCCGGCCGAGCTCCGCGCCTCCTCCCCGCGGGCGACGCTAGACCTGCATCAGCAGCACGGCAGGCTCTTTAAAAAAATCCGTGCAAAAAATATATAGCAGGAGAAAAAGAAAAGAGCGCGGCTATATTAAGCTGTAGAAGCCCCAGTTGTGTAAAAATAGTGAATTCTCTCCCTCTCCGAGAGGAGATGCTCCTCAGTAAACAAAGCTGGAGCGGGGGGAGCCCTCAGCCCGACCTCCTCTCTCTCCCTCTCTCCACGACCTGCGCCGCTCCAACCCGGCTTTCTCGCCCAAATCCGGCCGCTCTCGGCTCCGCGGCGCGTTGTGTGTACTCCCGGGCCGGCTGGGAGTCTTCCCGGGTCAGAATCTCTCGGTCCCCCCGAACCGAACCCCGGACCGAGCCGCGACAAGATGGCGGCTGTTGATTCCTTCGCTACAAAAAAAAAAGTTTTTTTCTTTTTCCAGCGCGCGGCGGGGGGAGGGGCGAGCACGGCCTACGTCACAACCCAAGTACGTCACAACTCAACTCTCGACCAGAGGGGGCGCTACAGCATTACAAACAGAGCACTGACTTCATCATAACCTTCTATACCTCATCACAGCACTGACTTCATCAGTCTTCAATACCTCATCACAGCACTGACTTCATCATAGCACTGACTTCTTCACAGTCTTCTATACCTCATCACAGCACTGACTCCATCATAACCTTCTATACCTCATCACAGCACTGACTCCATCATAACCTTCTATACCTCATCATAGCACTGACTTCATCAGTCTTCAATACCTCATCACAGCACTGACTCCATCATAACCTTCTATACTTCACAGCACTGACTTTAAAACTCCATATAATGTTTATTTTTTAAGCCTAGATTTTGTTTTTAACAAATATTCAATAATTTAAAATTATATATTCAGCAAATCCTGCTTATTCATGGTTCAGCAGTACCTTCAGTCTCACACGGATTTTACCTTAGAATCGAACCAATAACAACCAACCAAGTGTTCTCGTGTTTATCGTTAATTAAATTACTATTTACTTGTTTATAGCAAAGAAAATGACAAGATTTTACAAAATTCTAGCACTGTGGAAGACAGCAGGTCACACACACGTGTGTGTATATTTTCTTGTTTTGCTACATTTCCTTAACATTTTTTAGTTTACTTTTTAATACATAGACCCCTGTGTTAAGCAAATTCCCTTATAAGTAGTTTTTTTCATGTTTAATCAAAGGTCCTAAAATCTGACCAATATTACTGCAGGACACACCAGCCAAAACTGGGGCAACAGGTTACGGCATTAGACGAGCGCATATTCTTTTTTTTTTTTAATGGGGTTTTATTTAAAAGGTTTGTTTTTAAATAATTTTTCCCCCTGTGATGGTTAATCCTACATTTAACAAAAATAAACCCTTGGCATTATTATTAAACACCTTTACAGACAAATGTAGTTTAAAATCCCATAATAAAAAATTATATATGTTTTATATATATATATATATATATATATTTTTTTTTTTTTTTCTTCTGGCACACACATTCAAAGAAAAACACACACACGAGCCGACACACCAGTGACGATACCTTATTCTTTTTTTTTTTCTGCTCTCAAAATCTGGCACATGCACATGTAGTTTCCATTCAAATAATTCAAATAAAACAATACATTTGGATATGTACATACAAAGTGAATTGTGCAAATGTATACAGATTATGCTCATGTATGGATTAAATGTATAATGTGCACAAAAAAATAAAATAAATCATAATATGTGACATATACGACATGAAAGTACACAAACGGGTGGCTAAAATCATTTCATCTCTGTTCAGATCTCTTTGGTATGCGCAAAAGACGTCCTCCCATATGGCACAAGCAAATAAAAATAAAAAATCTGATGGCACTTTTCTTTTTCTTTTTTTTTTTTTTAAATTACCCTTTGGAACCACACCAATCATTTTTATACTCAGAACTATATTAGTTTCAAACATAAAGGCACATAATTTTTTAATTCCCACATCAGTTTAGCCAATATTGATCATTCTTAGACTACAGACGTACTGAACGCCATATGGCTTGAAATCAGGAGGTATCAGTATGATGTGTTGATGGAAATTGCACTCATTTTTCCAAAACGTTTGCATAATTCCATAGTCGGGATGCAAAGGAAGTCCATCTGTGTTTTGTTTTTTTTTAATTTCAGAGTTGTCCAAATTGTTCAAAGCTGTGGTGAATGGAACCAGACGTCAAGCCTTTAAAGTTATTACTTGAAATTGTTATGAAGGCCTGAAATAATCATTTTGACAGATTTTTATCTGAATTAAATATCAAAACTCGGAACACACGTAGGTTCACTGGTGGTTTAGGATGCTAATGATAAACTGATATATTAATGATAAAACAGGATTTTTGTGATTTCCGGTTTCACTCGCCACAACCATTCGCCACATTTTCACCACAGTGAACCATTTCCCATCAAATAACCTGAAAGAACTACTGAATTATGCTGAAATTTGGAAAGGAAATCGGTGGAATTCACCTTTAATTCTCTCAGTTCTGAAAAATAATTATTTCGGTAAAACAATCATAACACTGAATTACTTCCAGACGTCATGCTAGGAGCCCACAACAGCACTGAGAGATGGGAACAATGGAACAATGCACTTTAGAGGAAAACAAAACAAAAGAGTTGAAACGTTTTTCTTCCCTTTCGTTTTCCAGGGCACCAAAAATAGGGGGCGGGGTTTGAATTCCCGTTTATCTCCACAGGGTATCGGCAGCAGCTGCTTATTGGTTCTGTTGGGATGGAGTGATCCATACGCACTCAAAAAAGAGCCCTTGAGTGTGCTGGGACATTTTTTTTTTTGACTACGGCATTCAATAGCAGCTCCACGACTGCTCAATAACTCAATACACATTACAAATTCATAAATACAAATGCATTTGATACTTCAAAAAAAAAAAAAAGGAACAACATCCAAACACACGTTATAACTATGCATGAGTATTATGCTTAAATACTGTCAGCTTGCTTTTTTTTTTTTCCATCTGTTTATTTTTTTTAGCCATGGAGTGATACGATAACGTCTGTACTCAGACTTAAGTGTGGCGTGGTTGAAAAGCAGTGCACCATACAATAACTTGATAGCGAAAATCCCTTATCTGTCCCAAGGTTTCCATTTTAAGATACACAGTGTTGAAGATCTTCCAAAAAAAAAAAGGTGTCTGGAACTGAAATGCACTACAAAAGTATTAATACCTACATTATCTGAACACCCAAATATGCTACAGGCAACCTTCTGTCAGTCATAGATGAGGAAGGATTGGCAAAAAAAGGCACTCCATCATCCCAGAGTACTAATTCTAATAGACTGACACAGAAAAAACGAAAGAAGGGTCTCGGAAGCCTCTGCTTCGAAGAAACTGGCATGAAACAGGTCTGAGAGCGCTGTCCGAGGCCAGCGTCGCCTCACAGCTGTGAAATGTCGAGGACTAGCCGAGGACCACCTCTGTAGTGAGTCGTATGAAATGTGATGCACACCACCACGACGGATTATTCCCTAGTGTTCCCAATAACGAACAGAACAAGGAAGTTTTGGGGGGGTAAAGGCAGAACGGTAGGGGTGGATAATTGTATCTATCCCTTCATCCTTCCCACAGTGAGAGAGAGACTCTTACGAGAGATGCAGTAGAGATTAGCGCGATCAAAGGCTCACTTTCTCAAACACAAAGAAAGAAAAGGCACTAGAGAAAGAAAAACTCTACGTAAATGTTACCTGATCTCAAAAGAAACGCACTGAAAATATACGACAATATATTTCCGTCGAATATACCGATGAGACACGTAACAATGTGATTCTTTTCCGCAGGGTTCGCTTGCACCAAAAATACCAGCCTATACTGAGGTGGACAGCAGGACATTCTGAACGAAGGCCACAAATATGAGCAAAAAAAGTGAAACTAGGAGACCAAAAGACGCCACCGGTAAAGGCAGAGAAAACGATCAAGTGGCTAACGTGCAATAAGAGACAAAGTCCAACCCAAAGACGGGCTTGGAGACCAAACATGCCCTCCAATCAACTGAACGTCCTGCTTCAGAACAGGTAATTAAAAAAACAATTCTTGGAACAAGCGCTCGAGAGTTGTTCACAGCAACATCTGGGATGTGACTATAAATGCTTTACTGCTGGAAGAGAAAAACCTGATCCCTTTACAGTTCCATTCGCTGCATGATTCCCTTACATGAAACTTTGTGCTTTGCAGGTAAAGGCTGATGGACTGGCGACGTATGTTTTTATTCATAAGGGGTTTCATCATATTGCTGCAGTATCAAGGCTAGCGCTGCAATGAGGAAATTCATCAAGTGTGTCATGTCACCTCTACTATCACTAAAGATAGCCTTCAGCGTTTTAATGATACTATCAGCAAAGATATCTCAGATATGTATATTTGCTGGAATTTCCACCACAAAGAGTGAAAGGGAGGAAACCAGACAGAAGCGAAAGGGACGAAACCCGTTCGGACGGATACAGCTAGTTGAACTTTTTCCACTGGACCAATCAAGTGCTAATGCTGGCAACAGTAGAAGCTAAGTCTATCTTGCTCTGTTGTAACACCTCAAATTAAACTTGGTCTCTAAGGCCCAAAACCCCACCTGTATTAGCACTTAGCTCCTTGCTTGTTGCCTTAAGCCACAAGTGACCAGCTCGGGATGAGAACATCAGGTCTTCTATTAAAAAAAAAAAGTTTGACACGCCATAGAATTTGTAGCACTATCACATGAAAGGAACAAGCAATGGCCCAGGAGTAGAGATCTAATCAAATTCAACTCTAAACCTCATCAGTGATTGAATACTTCTGCTTACTGGCACTTTTCATCCACGAGGTCACACCCCAAACTGGACGATAACGATTTCTGAAACGAGGAAATGAATATGGCAAAATAACTGGTACATACATATAAACAGAGCGGTCAGTTGTCGTAAT
>JBBPDC010000039.1:12836380-12846596 GCA_037974485.1 Hemigrammopetersius urotaenia | reverse complement strand
ACACACACACACACACACACACACACACACACACACACACACACACACACACACACACACACACACACACATAATACTATTCCCCTGAGATACTGGAAGATAGGAAGCAGTTGATCCAGGCCGTGTGCTTCCAGCTGCTACACTTTCTGTGTTCAGTACTGCTAATCTCTTCTTCCACTGCCATTAAAGACAAGCCAGCTCATGTTGCTGCAACACCTCAGGCTTTAGAACAACAACAACAACAACATCAACATCAACACAACTGAAACACAGCATGTGGCAAGAGTCAGTGGACTAAAATATTTCATGAGGGCACCAAGATGAACTTTGGTGTTAAAGCTACTCTACTCCAGGGTGATCTCTGGAAAAGTCTCTGAAACTTGAAGCTAAACGTTTCTGGTTTCTGCCAGTGATCACTGAGATGCCTGAGACTTGTGTTCAAGAGAAAAGGGAAACGGAAACATGCGTCAAGACTCTACTCAGTCCTGGCTCCCCAGTGGTTGAATGAACTCCCTCTTCTGGTCCGATTGGCAGAGTCCTTCACGGTCTTCAAGCGTCGCCTGAAGACCCAGCTCTTCAAGGAGCACCTTGGCGACTAACTGTCTCTCTTTCCTACTGTGTTCTTATTTCTTAAAAAAATTCCTTTCCCTTGACTTGCGTTCTTCTCTATGGCTCATGTGTTGGGTTAAAAAAAGTGAAAGTGGGCGTTAGGTTAGGCGTTGGCTAATTATTATTTGACAGTTGTTGTCTTGATGCTCTGACTGCAGTATCTTGGTTAAATAGCTGACTCAGATTTAAGCTGTTTTTCAGGTAAGAAACAGTTGTAGACTTCTTAAGCACTGATGTACGTCGCTATCGATAAGAGCGTCAGCTAAATGCCGTAAATGTAAATGTAAATGTGATATGGTGCAAACCAGGACACTGGCATTACAAATTCTTTGTTTTTTATAAGTAACTACAAATGTTTACAGTGTCTCCTTCGGCAAAACAGTACTCTCGTCCCTTTTTTCCCCTCAGATTCCTTATTTCTTTTTGAGAAAGTCCAAGACATCAACCCTGTACTGGATGAACTACAGAAAAACAGCCAGTGACAGCTGGTCTGGGATCAGTACCCCATTGCAGAGCTAAAACTCCAGACTGCCTCACACACACAAAACACACAACGTCCATGCTAATTAGGGCTAAAGAGAGAATCAGCGTTGTGATTTTATTGCTACTGTACTGCACTGTAATGTGTTAATAGCCTGTATCATCACTTTTCTGGAATTAAACAGGCTAAAAGTATGAAAATATTCACTGCTCGATCCATACAGTCCATATATGGAAACTAAGCTACACAGGTTTTTGTAAATTATAGAGTATGGGCCCTTTAATAACACTTCAGCCAATCAGTGCCTGTCAGCTAAAAGTTAAAGGGACATTATGACCAAAATTAAACCAGTATTAAACATCTGTTTTAAACAAGCCTACTCATCTCTTTCAGCGGTTTCACAGTAGTTTGAGCATTTTTTTCAGTTGGAATACTAGCAAATATCCCTGATGATGATGTAACCTGAAGGTGGGAGGAGCTGCAAGGGCTTTTAGGGGAAGAAACGTAGGCAAACTGCTTGAAAACAGAATGAAAAGAGGCCAACTTTCACATCTGTATTTATTAAACTTTTAGACTTTGAGAGACACATCACTGGATTTGTTTATCATTCTTGGCAGTTCCCGATTGCAGGATGATGAAACTGCACAATGCATGCTGAGCACTGTAGTGAGGAACCAGGAATGGATGAAAACAGACAACTGATGAGGCTGAGGGATTCAAAGCAGTGTTAGAGGATTACAGGACACTGCATAACGTGACAAACAAGACAAATACATGCGTTTTAAGGCCATTAACATTATTACCGTGCTGAAAATCAACATAGAGGCATAAGCAGATCGTGTTTTGGTCACTCGTGTTCCCAACAAAGTCACACTCATACAGTTTAACGCTGAGGACGGACGTCCTATGCTGCGTCCTTTAATGTTGTTTTAGATGTTTCTACCTTTAGTGAAATTTCCACAGTCTACAGTTCAAAATCAGGTGTTGAGGGACATGTGACCATCACCGGCCATCCAAGAGCCCGGTCCTCGACTACGACATCACAGGTCAGGAGTGTGAGGGACAGTTCATGCCTGAGGAAGACGAGGGAGGAGGAGGTGGGATCGTGTTTCTGTTCCTAGGTGCCTCCTTGGCATTCGCGGACTCAAATAGGGCCTCACATGCCGCTCTGGGTGACAGCCGGAAGTATAGCGCTTTCCCAAGACACTGAACAAAAATAGGTCGGCTGCTGTTACGAAAATACAGACAGTCACTCAACGTCTGTTCGGATTCACATGTGAAACTGGACAGAGCGGAGAAGAAACTGCATCCAGGATCATCCTCTTAATCCAGAGACCTTCCAAAGAGTACATACACCTAAAGTTTACCCCCCCCCTGTCTCTCTCTCGCTCTCTCTCTCTGTCTCTCACTCTCTCTGTCTGTCTGTCTGTCTCTCTCTCTCTCTCTGTCACTCTCGCTCTCTCTCCCTCTCTGTCTGTCTGTCTCGCTCTCTCTCTCTCTGTCTCTCGCTCTCTCTGTCTGTCTCTCACTCTCTCTCTCTCTGTCTCTCGCTCTCTCTCTCTTTCTGTCTCTCTCTCTCTCTCTCTTTCTCTGTCTCTCGCTCTCTCTGTCTCTCTCTCTCACACACAGACACACCTGATGAATGATTCACGAATGAATCCCTATTTTGGAATTACTCTTTTAAGTGAGTTGTTTGAACTGATTCACAAGAATGAACGAGTCCAAGAATTTCTCCGCATGTCTTAAAGAACCAGTTTGGTGGAAAGTTAAACATGTATTTTTACTCATCTCAAATGTTGCCAACCAGTTAAGACATATATAGTGTATAAAACTGCTTCATTGGTGAAGCAAACATTGCTAACAAACACTAGAAGTCATTTTAACAACAACAAAAATGACAAACAGCGTCCAGCTCTTCATCAAGGTGGTACAGACTTATAGACGTGGTTAAGGACTTAATGTGCGCTATACAAATGCAGACAAGGTCTTTTTTCACAAACCTTCTCGAGAATGAGAGTGCTGATCTAGAAATGAATTTAAGGGAATTGTAACTGAACTGAATGCGAGTCAGTGTAACAGAAATGGCGGTTAGTGTTCTCCTCCAAGCGTGTTAAGTCCAATGATGTTGCTTTGGTCAACTTGAAGAGGTCTGTTGATTCTTCACATGAGCTGGAGGAAACTTGTCCTCGCCATCACCCCCCCAGTGCTGGTGGTATCACATGATGGGTGTGGGTCCAGGCTTGTGGATGGAATTGGACACCATTTTTTCCCCTATACAGCACATGGCCAATCACCATTCACACAATGACAGTTTGTACATATTCTATTAATCTCCATGAACACAGCACCCCAGGAGCAGTGCGTGTGTGGTAGGTGTATGTTTGGGAGCGGTGTGTGGGAGAACGGCGTGTGGGGAGCGGTGTGTGGGGCAGTAGTGGGAGGGAGCAGTGTGTGAGGAGCGGTGTGAGGGAGCAGTGTGTGGGGAGTGGTGTGTGGGGCAGTAGTGTGAGGGAGCAGTGTGTGGGGCAGTAGTGTGAGGGAGCAGTGTGTGGGGGAATGGTGTGAGGGAGCGGTGTGTGTGGGAGCAGTGTGCGGGGTAGCAGTGTGTGTGGTAGCAGTGTGTGTGGGAGCAGTGTGCGGGGTAGCAGTGTGTGTGGTAGCAGTGTGCAGGCTGATAAAGGAGTGGAAAAGAAAATGCGTGGAACAGAAAATGTGCGGAAAGTGTGGTCTTTTAGTTCTGAATCAACACGCCGCCTTGAATCAAACGAGTCAAGATACTCGGTTCGATTCACTCGGTTCCAAAGAACCGAATCAGTAACTCGTTTGCGAGCTCCTCCTCCTTCTCCAGACTTGGAGCAGCTCCGCAACTCGACTTCAGTCCGGCCGTGCAGGAGCAACAGAGCTGAGGGTCTGGACACGGGTGGGCCACGGAGCTCTCGGACAGCTGTGATCTTCTGTCTGTGTTTTCAGGGGCTCAGGAGATCTCAGAAGAGCAGCTCAGACCCTGCAGAAACTTCTCCGCCTGTCCTGAGAGTCCTACGAGCCTGTGCGTCTCCTGGGGAGGTAAGAACTGCACTGACCGCAACTCACTGCAGAACATCCAACCGTGCTAATTCTGGACAGGTAAACACGAGGGAGAAGCTGCTGGAGGACCAGGGATTTGGTCCAGAGGTTCAGCAAGTGCAATGACCATCCACTACAGTATATATAGATAGATAGAAAAAGCGAGAACTGTGCAAAATCGTGTTAGGATCAGCTTTTATTCATGTTTCCTCCCTGATTTCTGGACTGGATGATGAAAACTCTCAAATTCTTCACTCAAACCCTAACGCCCACCTTAACTCCAGGTTATGGTGGCAGGTTAGCATTACTGAGGACTCCTGACTCGACCTGGCTTCACTGGCTCCAGAACCAATCCTGACATTTTCCCCTTAAACCTCGTTTGTTGACTCCTCCATAATGTTCACCCACCACCATAATCTGAATTTAAGGGGTTTTTACACTGGCTTGGTTACTTCAATGACGTTCATTCTCCCCTCAAACTCAGACTGTATTAGTGAAGGAACGTGACTCAGGAACCCAACTCGAACCAGTATTAATTATAAAATCCACCTTAAATCCAGATTACAGTGGCGAAGGGACATTATAGAGGAACCTGACTGGAACCAGCATGTCCACCGACTCGAAAACCAAAGGCTGACTATTTTCACTTTAGCTCTCATTTGTTAGCTCCATCATTATGACAGTTAGTAAAGTTCAGGTGCCACCATAATCTGGGTTTAAGTTATAATGAGTCAAACTGACAGAGTCAACAAAAGGGATTTTACGTGAAAAATGTCAGGATTTGGTTTCTGAGGCTCGACATTGAGTTGCGTTGCGATAAATTACGTCAGAACCTAAAGAACCACACGGTATCAGTAATAGTTTAGATTGAGAAACACGGTGTACTCATATTTTAAGCGAGTATCGCTTGGTCTTGTATGACCAGTCCAACTTCAGAAGATCCAAACATCATAAATGTTCTATTAAACTCGTTATACTTATATTTTATACTTCAAGTATGAGGTAAAAATGGGTTTAGAAAACACACACACACACACACACACACACACACACACACACACACACACACACACACACACACACAGCTGCTTTGGTGTTAATCTGTTTAGTTACACGGGGCGTAAAGGAGATTATAGGCTGTTATTCCGCTTTTTAAATCCATTACACCCCTCACTGTTTTCAGACTGGGCCTGAAGACTTCGAGAGAAAGTGTTTGTTTAGATGCAGATTCTGTTAAGAAGTTCTACTGTGTGGTTTAGACCGTCGGTGCTTCAGCGGGACATTCATGCGTCCAAATGCTCAAACATTTATTTTGAAATTTGCCGTTTTGATTTCAAGTTTGAAATGTGACCCTTTATTTTTGAAGTCTTATTTAGGGAGATACTTAAGAGGAGTGTTGACAGATGGACGGGTAGATCTGATGGATGAATGAAGATAAATAAAACAGGGCTCTGAAGGGGAGTGCTCTGATAACCTTCAGACAGAAAGGTTTGTGGAGAGGAAGGGTATTATTTGAACGTGGAAAAGGCTTTTATATTGACTTGAGGACAGGCTTTGGCCTTTTTCATGGCAGGCCAGGAGATCCTCATTACAGTTGTATGCACGGCTCTATGGTTTCGTTTGGCAGGGATGGGAAATGTCAAGAGCCGATGATGAAGGAGATGAAATGATAAGCTGTTGTTTACTGCAGGTCAGTTTTTTGACGAATGAATCAGTAAAAATGGTCTAAAAATGGTACAATATCTCACATCGAATGTTAAGAAATCCATACAGCTCTAGCAGTACTAATGATATACTTGATATACTCAGAAAAGTGTGTCGTGATGTCATTTATGATGGAAAAGTATAGTAATCATGTTTAATGCTTACTGTGGGAAACTGTTCAGCGCCACCTTGTGGCCAGATTATAGAATGTCAATTTAGGGTAAAGATTAGGGCACAAGACACGTATTTAAAGGACATTATTGTTCAGAGTAGGACCAGGTCCCAGTATTTATACATTAATTTCAGTGGCGATTCCTCAATATTTTTTTGATACAGAGAATAAGTGGGTGTGGCTTAAAGCAGGGGGCTGAATATATGGGAAAATTGATTGTCTTCTATGGAATGAGGAAGGTCTGGTGTCAATGAATGGTTGCAGAATGGACAGCCAATCAGCATTCATGAATTTGGAACAAGCTTGCTTATTGGCTCATGGTTTGTAAGCCTGTAGAGGTAAAATCTAACTGTATGCCGAAAAACCCCAAACATGTCGACCTCTGTTATTTATATTAGTGGGTGTGGGCATAGCATAAGCCCCGCCCCCTACAGTATATACTTGACTCTGATAGGCTGCGCCCAGAGGCCTCCAAAACCAATAATAACACGTCCAGCTTGACACACATGACCAGAAAGCTCCCTCAGATCGGCACAGGCCGTCCCGGAGGTGACTCGAGGGCCACGCAGGCGGTTGGCCGGGTGCCAGGATGCCCGTTTGCACGAGGCAAACTCGAGCGAGGGATGAGCGTATGAGAAAAGCAAAGACAGGGATGGAGGGCAGACGAGGAGGAAAAAGGCAAACATTCCTGACTCGGTGTCTCAGCAATTTAATTAAGGGCCTGTGAGCTGCTGGAGTGGGCACTCAGAGGTGAAGGCCTCCCTCCCCCCACCCAAATTCTCAGCTTGGACTAATCCCAGGGGTCAGCTAATAAGTGCTCGGGTCAGGCCACCATGACAACTAAATAGGGGGAGCATCAGAGAGGCTTTATTGGGCCCAGAGTTAATAACGGGGTGAGCAAACTCCTAACGGGAGTGTGTACCAGAGTGTGTGTGCGGCGGTGGAGATGTTATCAGGGCGGTTTCATTAACCTGCGCAGAGCCGGTCGCAGCAGAGCAGGACGCTCCGTTTCTGGAATTGCCTGAGCATGTTGGGCCAGGAAATAGCTTTTCCATTTTGGCAGGGAGCTTCAGAAGAGCCCCGTTACTTCCAGTGACTCATAACCGCATGTGTGTGGAGATGCGAAGGACCTTTATGGTTGATGCCATCAATCAGTCTTGGCGCTGGCGTGTCTACAGCCTCCATCAAACCCGTCCCCTAAAGCCATTTTCCCTGTAACTTTTCCAGTCAGTATCAGATTCCAGTTTTTTATCCAAAAAAACAAGTCAGAACCACACAGTCAAGGCCCACTCGCTTTCCCCCAGGATGACGTTTGTGTGGGTTTATATCCCGAAAACTGTTTTCCAACCTTTCTTTATCCCTTACTATGAATTTATTTTGGTACTGTGTCTTTAAGACTGATATAGACATAGTAGGTTCTGAGATTTGAACCGATATTTAATTGATTGAGAACCGATATTTAGGTTCTATTCACCTACTCATATCTGTAGGGACATGCATTATTAACATATTAATAGTGTATTTATTAGTATGTTAATAATAATGTATTCATATTGAAGGTTTTAGTTGGCATTTTACGTTCGTTGCAGCTGGAACTTTCCGAAAGGTCAGAATAATGATTTTCTCTTTCTTTTCTAAACGTTTGCGTCCCTTTTTCCCCCCCTTAATGAGCCCGAACTGGTATCCTCCCTAGTTGGCTGCGACTGAAAATGTGAAAATGTAATTTGTGGGCTGTAGTGCAGCATGCGCCCGCCGCCACTCAGCCACATCTAATGAGCCACATCTATTTGTGAGGACATTTCCTGCAGCACTCCTTTTTACTTCTTTACCCATATATCACAGGCTCATTAGATGTGTGTTTGTGTTTGTGTGTGTGTGTGTGTGTGTGTGTGCGCGTGTGCCTCTCCAGTCTTAGCATGCCCTGTAATAACATCCCATAGGCATTTGCCTTGTTGGCTCTGGACGTACTCCGCCGGAGCGGAGGAAAGGAGCAGGGCCAAGAGAAACACACACACACACACACACACACACACACACTCATAAATCTGTCCAACAATGCTAACTTAACAGCCATAACCACTGGAAGCCTTTGACTTTAATCAAAATGCTCCGTTTTGTTGTTCACAGTGGTGGTGAATGGAACCAGACAGCTAGAGAGAGTTTAATGCCCCTAAAAGCTTCTTCGCTAAAACGTTATGATGTCACAGGGACCAAATATGTTGCACGGTGCTGGTAGTTTTGAATGCCAGTACTTTTTTTGGATTTCCTTAATTTTTTTATTCATTAAACTCAATTAAACTGGCTTTATGACATCCGGTGCCTTTCTCTCCCACTGTAAAGTAATCTACCATCTCTGAATGACTTGTGTGTGTGTTTTAAGTAATAGTTAATAGAGTCAGTGGTTTGTAATCTCATCTTAATTAGAAGTGCCTCGTTACATTAGTAGACTGCTTGTGTCCCGATTAACGTGAGCCAGTCAGCTGTGTGAGGGCGAGCTTCGTGTTAGGAGTCCATGCGTTTTATTAAAGAGTTATAAAGCCTCTGTTACTCAGTTGTCAGAATAAAGACTCGTCCTTCAGTGAGAACTGTGGCTGGCCGTGTGTCCTTCTGTCTCTTTACTGCGTTTGATATCGTCTATTTCTCTTAGTTCTGACAGATAAAGGTCAACTGCTTCACTCAGGATCAGACTAAACACTGACTGAGCTTTTCTCATCGTGTGAGAGGAGAGAGAGAGAGAGAGAGAGAGAGAGAGAGAAGGAGGAGGAGGTAGAGAGAGAAAAAGATAGAGAGGGAGAGAGACTAAGAGGGAGATAAAGAGAGAGCAGGAGGCAGAGAGAGAGGGGGAGATAAAGAGAGGATGGAGAGAGGGAGAGAGAGAGAGAGATAAAGAGAGGAGAGAGGGAGAGAGAGAGAGAGAGAGAGAGAGAGAGAGAAGGGGGGAGGTAGAAAGAGAAAAAGGTAGGGAGAGAGACAGAGAGGGTGGGAGAGTGAAAGGGGGGATGAGAGAGGGAACGAGAGAGAGAGAGAGAGAGAGAGAGAGAGAAAAAGAAAGAGAGGAAGAGAAAGAGGGTCATACAACGGAATCAAACACTTCTCTTAGACGTTTTGAATATGCTAATATACATCTGACTCTAATTAGCATACACAATTTGATTCGTCCACAGGCAGAATACATCAGGATAGAGTTCTTATATTTAAATAGAATGAACAAAATAATCTGCACACACGCACACACACACACTCTCACCCACCAACACACACACACGCACATAGCAAGGCAATATCAATCAGTGCCTGAGACTCTTTTGGTTGGAGGAAAAACAGATCCATTCTACTTAGAGATCAACAGCACAGATAAAGAACCTGAGGATACACACACACACACAGACACACACACACACACACACGTCCTTCTTAGTGTCCACAAACACTCCATTGTGCCAGAGTGATACTCAGTTTCCTTCATGTGTAGCTGCTCTAAACACTCTGATACTAGAGGCATGTCATGTCAACACCTCACACACACACACACACACACACACACACACACACACACACACACAGTCTTTGACTTTTACATGTTCAGAGTTCAAGTTTTGCTTCTTTGGTTCAGAACTACAAGGCTAACGTCGCTAACGCTAGTCAGTACTCAATCAAACCTGTTCCTCTGTAAAACTGAACAATCAGATCAAACTCAGGAACCGGAACCAGAACCCTCTGCAGTCCACACACACACACACACTCGTACACACTCGCACACACTCACACTCACACACATGTATTTATCTGTTAGTGTGTATTTGAGCAGATCCTGAGCTGTTGTGGTGAAACTCTTGTGTTTCTGGTCCAGACTGGGTGGTCCTGCCGCTCCGGACGCAGTGGTGCTTTAGGTTTGATGCCGGTGTTTAGAGGGTTAATCCACTCACACCTTCACTGTGGAGCAGCTGGAACTCGCCGGCTCCTGTCTGAAGAAGTTCTTAGGGACTCAGTCATTAGTTACAGAGACAGTCTTACAGTCATTAGTTACAAAGACAGTCTTCCAGTCATTAGTTACCGAGACAGTCTCCCAGTCACCAGTTACAGGGACAGTCTTACAGTAATTAGTTACAGAGACAGTCTTCCAGTCATTAGTTACAGAGACAATCTTACAGTCATTAGTTACAGAGACAGTCTTACAGTCATTAGTT
>JBBPDC010000039.1:12813769-12828698 GCA_037974485.1 Hemigrammopetersius urotaenia | reverse complement strand
CACACACACACACACACACACACACACACACACACACACACACACACACACACACACACACACACAAACACACACAGGATGCTAACAGTAGCCTGATTGCACTTTTTCTTTGTATATGAGTGCTTATTCTTTCTCTTTCCCAGATGGAAACTGTAAACAAGCTCAAAATAAATGTGTAGCGCGTCACAGCAATAAAATATTACATTTTACTCGACATATTTGGGGTCATGTCTGTCGCAGTGGCGGCATGTTGCAGGCTGAGCACTCGAACGTAGCGGATTCGATTGTAGTATCTGTTAATGGGGGGTTTAAATTTTGGCCCTGTTTTTAGTCGCTGGCACTCTCTGGGTGGTTCTACCCTCCCCTCGCCATGATTCTAGAGGTGTAGTTTCTATTAAGATTTACTGAAGAATAATCATGATATGATATGAATTACTGAGAAACATTCAGGCTGTACCCTCGAGTGCCCAGGCCTGGCGACTTCCCCTGGATGGGAGTATGTAGTCTGTCCCCTGGTGGTATCATGTGACTGGGGAATCCTAACCAGTTGGTGGAATTGAACACGGCTAAACTGCGTGCGAATGGTGGGCGGCTGGTGGTCTGGTGGTTAGGGAGCTGCCCTTGCGATCGGAAGGTTGTGGGTTCGAATCCCAGAACACACTGATCCCCACACTGAGCCGTTTCTTCTGGGATCAAAATAGTATATGAAGTAAAATAAACACACTGGGAGCGGGGATCTGTTTAGTGTGAAAATATGTGACAAAAAACGAATTATTAGTCCAGATCCAGAAAGAGCCCTGTACGGTATAAACCTGACTGCACTGCTGGCGTGCTGACGGCTGGAACACACACCTGACGTGAGATCAGAAGCTGGTTTTTTTGAGTGTGCAGGCATGTTTGTGCGGCCGTATGGCAGGCGTGCGAGTGCGTGCGCTGGAACAGATCCTGGGTGAAAAGTCTCGCTGCATTGTAAACACACAGCTAGTGATGACAGCAAGCCTGCAAAACAGGTCAAGCCAAAACATCCAGACCTGCCTATAGCTAATACCGGAGAGAAACACGAGTGCAGACGAGAACAGGCCGAGATCTGCTCCTTCTTTTCACTGGAAATCAGTGGAACCTGCGATTGACCTTTCAAAGCACCGCTCACAATTACATTCCTATAGACTCTCCACTGTGTACATACACACACACACACACACACACAAACTCATATTTTTGCTGTGTGGCCCCACAGTGACGTGGTGGGTAGCTCTGGTACCACCCCCAGGGTTCGTGTGTGTGTGTGCTGAAGTGCATTTATCATACTCCTCTCATTCAGAGTTAATAGGAGTGGCTTCACATCCTCTGAATGTGGAGAACATTAAAAATCTAGAGGCTGTGCATCATGTGTGCATGGATCCGTGTGATTGACAGCAGCGGTGGATCTGAGATGTTCTTGCTGTGTTCTGGTCGTGTTCCTGAGAGGTCACATTTCACCATGTCTCTCACACACGTTTAAACACACGCTGTCGGAGCGGATAGTGAGGAACCTGATCCTAGAATGTGTGTGAAACAGAAAGAGATAAAAGGAGTGTTTGAAGTGTACACGTGCACACACACACACACACACACACACACACACATGTATGGGGTATCACTGACTCTGTGCAGCCCTGGGCCACATCAAATGAGCTTTCTCTCTGCTTTAGAGCCCCCACCACACGCTCCAAGCTTTTTCACCCACTGAGTGGCTCTTTGTGTGTTTCAACAGGGTCAACTGTGCGGTGCACCAGAGAGGATTTGTGTGAGGATTACTGTTTAGGTTTGGTGCTTTTTTTGCCTCAGTTTGTGGGTTGTTGTATTGTTTTCTTTACTTAGTAAATGCCTGCCTTGTACTTCAGATCACTGGCCACTTTATTGGAAACACCAACCCTTGAGTTTCTGCTCACTGGCCACTTTATTGGAAACACCAACATGTTTCTGCTCACTGGCCACTTTATTGGAAACACCAACCTTGAGTTTCCACTCACTGGCCACTTTATTGGAAACACCAACTCTCAGTTTCTTCTCACTGGCCACTTTATTGGAAACACTAACCCTATACTTCCTCTCCATCTTTCTTTTGTTTCATGTTTTCAAAAGACGTTTTTCTAAGTTTGTGTGCTAAAATCTAGTTCATCATAATTCATTTTTATGTGACCATTATCCAACCTTTGTTTATCCCTGACTGGTTTTGAGGTATAATGTAGCAGTTTAATGTATATGAAGAACTTTCATGAACATCTGTCATGCCTTTATCACGGCAGCACAGATTCACCACATCCTCTTCAGCAACTTTCGTGTCCAAACCCTCCCGGCACCTTTTCAAGCAGTTGTGTGTGATGTTCTGGATCATGTGGAGCTGATGGGTCTCCAGCTGGTCCTGCAGCACAATGGGAGAATGATCTGGAGACGAGAGGACGAGACGTCCCTCTCTAAACTCTCTGCTCTTCTCTGGACTGGAGAGGACTTTGGCACAAAGGTTGTGATCCTGAATTTTAGTCCAGTGATCCATAAACCAGAGGGACTTGTGCAATGTTGAAGGACTGAGTGATACGTTTCTTATTGTCATGGTCCCTTTAAGCTGGATTAAATCTGTAAATATGGAGAGTGTTGGGTGTTAGACCTGGTTAAACACAGCTTGAAGGCTCAGTAGTGCAGTTTGAGCTTCGGTGTATCCAGGCTGCTGCCTTACAAGGCCATGGAACCGCAGTCTGACTTACGACCAGATCCTGACAGCAGCCGCGCAGCAGTGGCGTCAAAGGTGTGCTGCATTGTTCGAATGCTTTAGAGAGCAAAGCCTGATTAAACTTTCTGTTTGTGTGTGTGTGTGTCCGTGTTGGTGTGTGTGTGCGTGTGCATATGTGTGTATGTGCATATGTGTGTGTGTGTGTGTGTGTGTGTGTGTGTGTGTGTGTGTGTGTATATATGTGGGTCATTCCAGAATTGGAGGACATTTGACGTCCCACCCATGAAATTTCAAGTAAACTATCTCCAAAGTACATAATAATGAAGTTTTGTGTACGCTTCACTAGTCCTTAGACCAAATCCAAATCAACTGGGAGAAATAATGTTTTGAATATATGTTTAAAAATACCAAATAAGTCAGGAGTTCCCCCTAATAAGCCATTTTTGCCCTTGTCCCAGTCCCTTGGTGGCCAAATTGAATATCAGATAAAACAGTTAAATTTAAATGTGTGTGTGTGTGTGTGTGTATATATCTGAGTGTGTGTGTGTGTATATATGTATATATGTGTGTGTGTGTGTGTGTGTGTGTGTGTATGTATATGTGTGTGACTGCCTAATATCTCCTAATGTCTCCCTTTACAGGCGCCACTGTGACCTGATAGTCAATGTTACTTTTATTTAAGAAATGTGTGTGTTTTCAGATTATAAAAGGAACTTACCAGTGTGTAAGGCGTGCCTTAACATTGTATCAAACTAAAAGAAACCCACGGAGATGAATGAAGAGACTAATCCCGTAATTAACTGCGGGACGGGTGATGAGTTCATTTCCGTGCTCAAGTTTAGCCTCTGGCTTCATCATGCCTTTCTCTCTCTCTCTCTCTCTCTCCTCTGTCTCTCTGTCTGTCTCTATCTATGTCTCTCTCTGTCTCTCTCTCTCTCTAAGTCTCTCTCTATCTCTCTCTCTCTCTCTCTGTCTGTCTGTCTCTCTCTCTCTCTCTCTCTCTCACTGTCTCATTCTCTGCATTCTGCCATTTACTTAAACCGCATCTCAGAATCTCAGTGCATGTGAGATTATATGTAGGATATATTTTCTTATGAGCTGAATTTGAATATGAATTTGTTGTGCATAGACTTGTATTGCAGATGTTCTTGTCAACACTGAAACCAATGCAGGTGACTTTATATGCAGACTTGTAACATGCAATCATGGAATTTCATACGTACAAGAATGTTGAACATACAGCTAAACATAACTCCTGGGTTCTAGGGGACGCTGTAAAAGAGCACACATACAGGTGTGACAGAAGAGTGAGAGAGAGAGAGACGGAGTGAGACAGACAGAGGGAGAGAGAGAGACAGTGAGAGAGAGTGAGAGAGAGAGAGAGAAAGAGAGAGAAGTATAAGTCCCTGTTTTACCCAAAGGGCCCTGTTGCTCCTTCCTGCTAAAGATGGATTTTTAAGGTTATTGCGAAATTCCTGCCGCGCCGGTGGGATCATGCATTATGAGAGAGAGAGAGAGAGGGAGGGGGGGGGGGGGGCTTAACCCACATTAATGAAGCAGGTTGAGTTCCTGTCCTGCTGCCAGTCAGAGTTGGCCCATGGCCTGCTTGTCAAACATCACTGCTGTGGGTGAGTCAGAGACACTGCATGACATGGCTCAGAACAAAGGAATGAGAGAGAGAGAGAGAGAGAGAGAGTCATTGGTACGTTGCTGTTGTATGCATTACCCAGTGCTGGGATAAGACCAGAAAACCTGTTGACTTTGAATAAACTTATAGTGGGAACCACCAGGCATTTATTAATAAATGTGTAATAGTGTGAAACTACAGATATTACACTTCCAACTGTTTTGAAATTCGGGTCTGAATTAGGGATTGGATGTTCAGTAAAGCTCAGGGGAAGGAAAAAGCAACAGAGAAAAGAACAAAAAGGACAAATTCTGCCTACACTTTTAGACTTTTAAATGACACTCGTGCTAAGTAGCATTTTTACTGTTACACTACAGCTAACAAAGCTGGGTTTTCCTGCGAAAAAGGAACAGACCTACCAAAATAGCTCTGGGCTACAGTGTTCAGAGGCTAAGATTTAAAAAGGGAAGTCTGTATGTTTTCGTGTCAGATCGGTAACAGAGGCTGCCCCTTCTGATAAGCCAACTTTAGAGCAATGGTTCTCCACCTTTTCAACATTAAGGCCCATCTATCACAACATGTCGCCAAGGCCCACTTGGCCACATTAGATTACAGTAATCATGTTCCAAGAGCACCTGCGTATAGTGAAAAAGCATGTTGATTTTTGTTAAAAAAATAAAAGTGCCTAAACCCTAAATATGCCCCCAGAACCCCTTAATTTCATAATTTCAACTCAGTTCAATGGATTACTCTTAAAAAATTGTAAAGGTAAATAAATAATCAGAATCAGAAAACTTTATTGCTTGAATAACGTTAGCATCAGCGGTCAGCATTAGCAGCGAGCCAAAACAAAGACTCGTAATCAATACTCGTTGAAATAACTCTCTCTACCCACATGTTTAGACAGAGCACAGATTACTAATACTAAATAAACTAAGATAACTGTTGAAAATTGTGGGTGGGGTGGGTTAAACACTAAAATACGAGGACAAGACACGGAGCAGTCATGCTACATGCTGCAGCAGCTTCTTCTTCTTTTTATGGTGGTTGACAACTTTTCAGTGTATTATTGCCACCGCTGGACTGGAGGAGGAAGTACAGTTGGGTTCTCAGAAAAACATCAGCGTTAGACTGAATCCGCATAAAACCGAGGGCTTACTGTATATCAAATAATCAGTTGCGGACCAATGGCGTGTCTCAATTTTGGATCGGGGCCCAATCAAAAGCCTTTGCGGCCCATCAGTGGTTGAGAAACCCGGCTCTAGAGTTAATCAGTGGAGCGCTGGATGCTAAGAAGGACACGTCTTCTGCACAGGTTATAATTCAGGAGGAGACCCCGGAAGACTTTCTCTGGAACGTTTATACAGCTTTTAGGTAGAAGAGTGGCACAGTGTGTGCACAGGTGCCTGGTTCTCAATGCCCGGATTAAGTCTAATCCAAGACTAAAAGGGTTTTCTACAGACAAGTCCTTGATGTTGCAGCTTAGTGGTCCTTATCTGTGAAACCGCTGTCTGATGAAGCTGCTTGTGAGATGTGAGTCATAATTGTAAGATTTACGAAGGCGTGGAACTCCCACACCATGCAGGACGGTGACCGGACACCTTATATGGGTTTTCTGAAATGGATTTGACTCGATTCAGTAGAAGCACCAGAAAGAAAAGGGTGACATCCTCCAATTGGAACACCATGCCTACAAACACACACACACGCACACACACACACGCCCTCTCAGTGTCAGACTTTTCCACAAAGTTACTGGAGGCCAGAACTGATGTCAGGAAATAAGCCGACCGCAAGGACGGCAACATTCTCCGTTCTGATAACACAAGCTTATTGGGCTGCAGAGCGAGGAGATGGAGGAGAAAGTGAGGGACTATTAACGAAAATAGGTAGTGTTTCATTGAACTGCATGAAGTCTCATTCAAACTGGGTCAGAATGTGTCAAGCAATTCTGAGTCGTCCCGTTCTTCAATAATTTAAATAACATTCACAATTCTTCAGTGATTTGCGAGAGAAACGTTATATTCTGTTTTAATAACAATTGTCAGTTTTTAAAAGGGAATTTACTTATTTAGGGGTTTGATGTGAAATAGTGCATTTCCAAAAATGTAGAAAATATTGTAAAACAGTGTGGTAGCGTATGTGTAATTTTTTGTGGACCTTTTGTGGAATAATTTTTGCCTCTGGACCAGAAGGTCATGGGTTCGAATCCTTCATTCAGCACACACCACTGGGTTCCTGTGCAAGACCCTTAAGCCCAAGTTGCTCCAAGCCATAAATGTAAATGTCCGGTTCCTATCACTCATCGATCCATTTATAGTTAGTGGTCCATTCATAATCACTGGTCTATTCATAATTATTTTTATGGAAAGGGCAAATGGTGTACGGAAATAAAACTATAAGAACCGAATGTAGTTTTTCATGCGACACCATCATAGACAGTAAACTATCAAAGTGAAGTAAATTTTTTTATTATTTGTATGTTTCCTGTACACATAAACACAGTGAGGCCCGTGAGGCCGTGATCTCATCCTGATCTCAGAGACTACAGCGGTGATAGCAGCTGGCATAGTGATCACTGCAGCAAAGTCCCATACGAATGGGATTCAATTTACATAGAGTCTTGGGATTCCTCTTTTACAGGTCCCACAGGTCAGATGACCTCCTGGAATTGGAGATGCTAGGTTGCTCTTAGGTGTTACCATGTGTTTAAGTCTGTTTGTCCATGTGTCTGCCCTCGATGGACCGGCGATCTGCCCCATAAGCGCTGGGATGGCCTCCAGCAGCCCCCGTGACCCTGGTTAGGATAAGTGACTTGGACAGTGGATGGATAGAATTACATACTGTTTTTCAAAAACACTGGCAGTGTTTTTTATTTTTAACATCATCTGGATACATGATTTTCCAAGAAGAGGCCACCTCACATAAAAAAGAACTGAATTTTTACTCACGTCCATATCTGTATTAATTGCTTCCCAGATCGTGAAACAGTGGGTGCTCTGGAAGAGTCTCAAACACTTTCTTGGCCTGATGGGTAGAACTTCCATCCCCTCTTCACTGGGAGAGGTTAACAGAAAGAGCCAGGAAAGTAAGATTTATGAGCAAAATCAACGTCCAGAAATAGCTTCCAAAGTCATTTGACCAGGTGTAACCCAAACCTCCAGGTTTGTAGAAAATATAACCCACTAGGAACTCACTCGTCCGGTGCTAAAGAGTTTTGCCGTCTGGCTGAGGGGTAAAAATTGTATCACAGTCAATCCAAATAGAGCTCTCGCCTGCAAAGCCAAGCTTTGGATTTCAAGCAAAAGGCCCCTCATGATCCTAGAAGAACAAAAATGATTTATTATTGTACTCTAAATGCTGCCTGTGAGCTCAGATTCGATTATCTGTATCAGTGTAGCAAAACAGTGCCACACACACACTCTTACACACTTGTACGCACACGCACATGTAACTGAAGCCGAGTGCAGGTGGTATTCCTGCGGAGTCATGCTCGACTGCCGCCTAGGTTTATTTGTCTGTCTCTCTTTTGATAGTCGTGTGTGTGTCTCACAGTGGGTGGGCTGGTCTGAATGTGCTTTGCCGAGGGTCTGAATCTCGTCTGACGAATGCCAACAAACATTGAAACTAGTGAGGGTATTCGTTACTCTGGCCAGGTCAACATTCGGGCCGTCAGAGTAGTGCTTGTATTGGTGCCTGTGCTTTCAGGAAGCCCTGAAGAAAAATAAGAGGCTCCTCAGTCAGACCACAAAGCAGTGTTAGTTACAGTGCACTGACGTGTCTGTGAGAGTCAGCAAGACTTTCCCCATGCCGATAGTTTGCTTTAGAGACTTCTCTGACCACAGCTGGGACAGTCGTAACTTTGGTCTTATAAAGGATTGGAATTGCACAATGACTCCATATTTTTCAGGAAACCTTGTGCTTTTCATTTCCTCTGCACATAATATGTACCCTTAGTTGGGAAGCACGACATGGTCATAACAAATTGGGATTGGGATTAAATGTCATCTCAGTGTGATTTGCTGTCAGTGCATTAAAATACAGCCTTAGGTGAGTTAGCCTTGATTTGTCAAATCTGGAAAATCTAAGATTGGTCAAGATGCTCACAGCTCAAAAATGTCATTTTGTTCAGGGACTCATTTGAATATCAAGGCCTTTTGTGATATCAGGTTTGTGAAAGCCAGGATTGGCAGCTGTAAGGACCCTGAATTATTAAGATCCTGAATAACAAGTGATAATTTACTTATGCAACCCAGTACATGTGCAAATAGTAAATATAGAATTCCCCTGCTTTTCATGTGCCTAAAAATGTCTATTTTTATAGTGTAAATCCTAAATATGCCCCCAAATATGCTCCCAGAACACTTTCATTTCATGTTAAACGCATTACCCTTAAAGAAAATGTAAAGATAAATACATAAGCAGAATCAGAAAACTAGCATTAACGGTTAGTATTAGCAGCCTGCGGCGAGCGAAACAACACTTGTACACAAAAGAAAGGTTGAAATAACTCTCTCTACCCACATGTTTAGACAGGGCACAGCTTACTAATACTAAATATACTGAGATAACTGTTGAAAATTGGAGGGGGGAGTTGAAAATACTAAAATACAAGGAAAAGCAGTTATGCTACATGCTGCAGCAGCTTCTTCTTCTTTTTATGGCGGTTTTTCAGTGTATTACTGCCATCGGTAATGTTAGAATCTGTGAATGCTGATCCATGTAAAACTGAGGGGTTACTCTATGTAACCTCCGATGTTTAAAGATCTTAAAGTAGTTAGTTCAGGTTCAAATATTAATTTCTAGTGTTTGTAAAGAGCAGCCTTTCACAGTAGATCAGCCTCAGTGTGTAGCAAAGCAAATAAATGTTTTTTGTCTTTAATTGAATATATTTCTCCATATTGCAGGACAAAAGTGGAGTGACAATGCGGCTGTGGGCTCCAGTATGGCAACTCCTCCTGCTCCCCATGCTGTTACTTCAGTGGTCGCTCTGCAGTACATGTCCCAAGGACTGTACATGCAATGATCCACAGAATATCTTCTGCATCCAGCGACGCGCTTCCTCCATGCCTTTCGACCTGCCTGCCTCTACACGTCACCTGTATGTGTTCCAGAACGGCATCAGCTCCCTTCAACAGCAGGACTTCCTCAACCTGGCTGAGCTGGAGATGCTAGACCTCAGCCAGAACCAGCTCACTGAGATCCCTGATGGTGTTTTCGACTCCCTTAACTCCTTGCACAACCTAGACCTTTCTTCAAACTACATTACTCACATTTCCAAGGACAGCTTTGCTGGGTTGCTGAATTTAGAGCGATTGTACCTCCACAACAACCGCATCCAGAGCATTCACCCGGCTGCATTTAAGGATCAAGAGCATCTGCTGGAGCTGAAGCTGCAAGGGAACGTAATCCGCGTACTTCCCACACTTCATTTACCCAGACTGCTTCTGCTGGACCTCAGCTTCAACAACATTCCCGCTCCCAGTCCAGCTGACCTCCAGACACCATCCCTGGAGTCGCTAAAGTTGGCTGGGCTGTCACTGACAACCTTGGATGAAGGATTGATGAGAAGTTTGGGGAACCTGCACGACCTGGATGTGTCTCACAACCAGCTTGCTGGGATGCCACCAGCACTTAGATCAGCAAAGGGGTTGATTAATCTCAATCTAGCCTCGAACCCTCTAGGCCCACTCAGGCAAGAGGACTTCCAGAGCCTGGTGGGATTGCAGGCACTAGATCTAAGTAGCCTGAATTTGCAAGGGTTCCCTGTAGGCTTCTTCCAGATCTTCCCCAAATTGAACCACCTCACAGCTGCTGAAAACCCCTTTAACTGTCTCTGTCCACTGGCTTGGTTCCCCATCTGGCTAAAAGAGAGAAAAGTGGAGCTTGGTCGGACAGAGGAAACGCGCTGCCACTTTCCTCCTTTGAATGCGGGCAGGACTCTTGCTGGACTGGAGCACAAGGACTTTGGCTGCCCCTCCACAACCACTGAGTTGTCTGACATACTCACCACCAGCAGCACACGCAGTCCTCCAGACCCTACAACTGCTCCGGGGACCACCCATGCCTTCCCTGCTCTCCTTCCCAGTGAAGAGCCATTGGATGAGACAACTCCATCTCCCAGCAACCACGAGGAACATAAGGAACACATGTGTCCCTCAAACATCTGCCTGAATGGGGGCACATGCAGCTTTGACCAGCAAGGACAAGTTGACTGTTTGTGCCCACCCGGTACATCTGGAACATACTGTGAGAACCAGGATGAAGCACAGCCTCCTCCATCATCTCCACGGGATGACGTGGTTGCCACAGTTGCTGTGGTAGACGTTATCAGCTCCCATCATGTAACCAGCACCTCCATCTCATTGGACCTGCACCGGTACATCGAATCACGGCCACACATCCGTGGGATACGCCTGACTTACTGGAACCTGTCCGGACCTGACCGCAGACCCCTGCATCTTAATGTGCCTGCTACCTACCCAGAGTACACATTGAGAGGGCTGCGGCCCAACTGCACGTACTCTGTATGTGCCAGTCCACTGGGTGAGCCTGTAGAAGATGCCATGAGATCCTGCATGGAGGCTCGAACCGCTGGATTCTTACTGTCCCCTATTGAACCTAGCATGAATAAGAGTGAACCTTCATCCACTCTCATACCCATAATCATTGCGGTGGCTGTAGTGATGGCAGTGGCTATAACTGCAGCGGTGGTGGTGGTGTTACGTAAGCGAAGGGCCAAAAGCACCGTGGATATGGATTTAGTTGAGCCAGCTCCTTTTGAGTTAGAAGGCGTCAAGACGTGCTTGGAAAATGGGGTAGACCCTCAAAAACATCCAGAGATCATGCCCTGCCCTACAGTATCTCAGAATGACATGGAAAACGAGACCCCGCTGATCGAGGTGCGATTTATGGCCATCAACAAACCAGATGGCGGAATTGAAATACAAAAATATGTTTTTCAGACCACCGGCCCTTAGAGGGCAATGTCCTCCATTACCCCTGCAGGCGGGCGAAGTGTAGACACTGCACCGTTTGGTGGCCAGATAAGCAGTTTACAATGCTGTTTGAGTGTTAAAACTGACTTTCGTGAAAGTATTTGAACCAAGTGCAATTGCCAACATAAGGTATTCTACGTTGCTGAATCAAAAGTGCCTTTTTGCATGTAAAATATACAGCTTCGACTGCTTTATTGTCTGATGATACTAGAAGCCACACAGTGCCATGTTGCTGAACATGGGGGGAAACACTGTGTTAGTGAAAATCTGGTGATGCTGGTCTTGGGACAAAGAGGAGAGCCTGACAGGACAGGTGTGGGTAGATACATCTACCTTTGGACAGCAGACTTTTTGTTCTTCGGGCTGATCGGGCACCATTGTCCAGAACTAAGGTTGAAGATCATTGTGGTACCTTGAGTGGTACTCTCTGACTATATGAAAAAAAACGGATTGACTCAGTTTCCTAAAGGATGTACAAGGGCATCTTTGTTTCTCTACAAAAACACGCACTGATATGAGATCTGTGACTTTCCCTGAACTTGTGCACTGATTAGTCACTCAGTGACTAGGGCCTTCAGAAGGCCTACAGAAGAGATCATGGACAGGGTCTTTAGGCATCTTTCCTTCATGCTGCAGCTTTAAAATTGCCTCCTTACCACTTAAGTCCTTTTTGTAGAGATTTGCTGTGAACGACAAAGCTTACCATGAAGAGACTGTTTACTCATTTTGCCTAGTTTTGTGTTGTTCATGTGAAGGTTGTCTTTTTTTTTGAGCTGATATTTTATTTTTATAAGGTTTTGTACATTGAAACCACTGACATTGCTACCAATGTCACCATTGCTCTTGCATTGTAACTGCATGACTAGCGTCTTCCAGCCACCTAGAGGTTTGTTTGTAGTCTAGTGTGGAGAGAAGTCATCAGTTACAGTGACATGATACAGTTCTCATTACAAATGCTGTATCAGGTTTAGAAACACGGAGTTGAACTTCTCATGTACGTAGTTGCCTTGCAACCATTGCATGTTCTCCCAGTGCTTTCTGACATCAAACAATGGGCTATAAACCAGACAGCTGAACTCCCTTCTGTTTCAGTTTCATTTGACCCCTTTGCAGATCTAGTTCACAAGAACGATTGATGTTTTTTCACTCAAATACTTACAAGTGCTTCAGAGCTCAAAGACAGCAATTTGACAAATGGTGATGGTTAGTGGAAAAAATAATGATGTCCCAGTCTTTCAAAAGTGCTCTTCAGTCGGTAAACAGACACAAAAGCAAAGAACACTGAGGAAAAGCTCCAGTTTTAGGAAAGTACTGGTCATGTTATAGGTGGGCAACTCCAAACGCTTGCAAACTGTGTGTGTGTGGGCTTTGCTCCCAACAAACTCCGCAAAGGTTCAAAGCCACGTGAACTTTGTGTTTATCCATAGTCCGTCTGGAGCTGAGAATTACGGTCATGTTGTAACACTTAAGACAAAGCCACTCCTTCGTCTGCTGTTTGATACGAAGTCCAAACGCGGAGCTAAACAACAGACTCTGCCGTCAGTGGGGTGGTACCTTATGTCCAGTGTTCCAGTCAGTGTACAGTGGGTTGGTTTTATAGACCGACATTGAGCTTGTCCATGTAATTTAAGGCCTTTCACGTTACAAGGCAGTTTTGTCATTCTGAGCTCCAGATGTTCTGAGGATTTTTTTTGGAGATGGGAGAAGCAACATGTGTATTTCATTTGGTGGGTTATATTTTGAACATCATGACAAACCTTATGGTGCGAAAGGTGCATTCTTAGCAAAAAAAGGTTCTGTATAGGTTTTTGTTGCTGTATAGCACTATTTTTAGATCAGTTGAAGAACCACATATAAGAAGGTCTCCATCATATAGAAGAATCATTTAACCTGGCAAGGAACCATTTGAGCGTTTAAGTCGTTCTGTGTATGCCATTGCCTTTGCTGAAGAACCCTTGAGGAACCCCAGTTTAAGGGTGTTTAAGGGTGTAGGTTTATAAAAAATGGCATTTTTGCAAAGTTTACTTAATTTTCTCTGAACCCCAAAGGCACACACACACGCACACACACACACACACACACACACATATATATATATATATTAATGCTGGGCAACGATTACATTTTGTAATCACGATTAATCACATTGTTATGTGCAAGTTTGCTCATTGGTGGGTGAAAGGCTTCCATTGCTTGTTAGCTACATTAGCCTCCTAACTCCTGGTCCAAACTGAAGAAGTAAAGTTCAGATCTCAAGCCTTTCTTGACTACATTTGGGGTGAAGTGGAAATTGTGTAGACAACATTTTTCTGCCCAAGTATCACTTTAATCTACTTCAAGACTTAATCTGTTGATAGAAACCCAGTCCAGGCTGTGAGTCTGTGCATTATAATTTGACTTAATGGGGGGGGAATAGAAGGTTTGAGCTCCTGCAGTGATTGGTCAGTCCAGTGCTTTTCGCCCATTAGGTTTTACACAAGCACCACCCAGTCCACACAGATGGGCCCAGCGCTCCGCACGTCCCAACAATCCAAACATTTAAACTGGAAAGAAGAGTCGCTTCACACGGCGCCAGGGCCTGAAACTATGTGAAGCATTTTCAAACCCGCTTTCAAGTTCCCTGTTTACTTTCTTTTTCTTCGTAATGTTTTGTGTATACAGAACCGAGGCTTGTGTTTTTTTTATGTAAAAGCACATACATGTGTTTTAAAAAAAGAAAAAAAAATGTCTTTTAAGAAAATACAATGGAAACAACAGCACTTTTGTCGGCACTCTTTTTTGATGAAAGCTTATTCCCGGATTGCGCAATGGGACTAGAAAACCGCAGCATTCGGACATTTCACAGGTCCAGAGTGGTGGGGGAACAACCTAATGCCTGCTGAGCCAGTCAGGGGTTCCAATAAGCAGTGAGAGAGCTGGTCCAGGATCAGGTTTTGCCTTGTAATAATGTTACAATGCGCCGGATGGTTCTTAATGGTGATCTTACTTCAAGGCAAATGACACCTATGGGCCAAACGGTCAGATTTTAGACGACGGCTGTCTGGTCCGAGATGAGCTGAACATAAGCCCTTTACTGGAGATTTTTCAGGGATTAGTTTCTGAATTAAAAGAGCAAAGTTCCGTCTGTCTCAAATGTAGCTACAGCTTCTCATCTGGAGTCCCTCCTCTTAAAAGTGAAAACCTTGAGTCTCCAAAACAACATCTGTGGGAAAAAATGTTAATGTAACAAAGTATGAGATCACTTCTGTTGTTTCATCAATGCATTTTCGCACAGCAGAAAGAGCAGCTATTTTCAAATCGTGTAAAAAAATTTGGTTTTCATATTACAAATGTGGCCAGCAATTAAAATACTAAATCTTTCCTTCATTGTTGCCATATCTGCACTGTTTAGTTACCTGACTCGTTTTTAGCCTCAGTTGACCCATCTGCAGGACTAGTAGGTTCCTGTAGATGCAAAAGAATAAAATCTTTAGAGACCAAACATCACGGTTTCATTTGGTTAATAGATGTAGCACTTTTTTTTAACCTGTCGTGTCTGGCATCTTAGCAAACAGATCATGAAGCCGGGTGCCTTGGTGTGCCAGACACCTTTGC
>JBBPDC010000039.1:12794316-12807200 GCA_037974485.1 Hemigrammopetersius urotaenia | reverse complement strand
TGTGTGAAAGTGTGCCTCTGATTGTCTTAAGTATGCCTATGTTCATACGTGTGTGTGCATATATGGGTGTGTATGCGTGCGTTTAGGTGCGTTCCTTTGTGCACTCATTTATTAGCATGAATGAGCATGGAACACTGTTTTGAGTAATCTTACCCTCTACCTTCCAGAGATCATCTGAAAGTAGCTGTTAATAATAAGAAAACGATAAATGTAAAACCAGCCAAAGTGCCTTGCATTTATTGTTGGCCTTGTTTGGTTGGACATTCATCGACACCCAAGGACGACTGGTTCTGGACTTTTTCAACCAAGAAGAAATTAGTTGGTCTTATTTGGTTACCAGTTCAGAATGGCTTTGGCGTTCAATCTCAAATACCAATAATTGATGGGATAGTTGAGGTCGGGGTGCACAGGTCTATGTGGGGGGGGGGGGTTGCGTGTGCAGTATGAAGTCACAAATTAGGTACGCATTTGCACTGTGACGACTGAAAACAGGCACGCATTTGCGTACCTCTTATGTCAACCTCTGCGTATATAATACATGACGTAACTATGGATTAGGCAAAATGTAATATAGTGTTTAATCTCTCTGTCTGTCTTTTGTGTAAATGGTATTTCTTTAAAATAGACATCCTGTGAATCGGAATTGAACACCCAGGTTGGCCAGGAAGATATCACCATATTTGGTTAGAGGCTATCCTGGTATAGACTAGCCCAAACTAAAGAACTGAACCTCCGGATTTATGACCATAGGAGTTTGTTTTGCTGCCTGATTTGGCAAAATAAAGGAAACCGCCTCAATCATATTCATTTTATTTAATTTTCCTAGATGCGTAAGTTTTCGCCACAACAATGACTCCTGTTTGGAGCTCAGTCATCCACCATCTCTCCTGTCTTCTCCCTTTTCCATGCTCTGTGTTTGTTGTCGTGTGTCTGTGGTAACAGAATAAACTGTCTGAAGGAGGTCAGTCTCCGGAAAGAAGTCAGTTCTCAGGTATGTGGACCACGCAGTGATGACAGAGCGCTACAAACCAGACACACACATCTTCCCAGAGCTTCTGTGTCGGGTGCTCCATGGACCTTTTGGATTATGGACCGTAGTGCATTTGATCCCGAGGTCAGAATGAATCAGATTCAGAAAATTGCTCATGTTACGACTGAACAGACGCACAGAACAATATAAAGTCTAAATTAGTCCAATAATAAACTGTAGAAACACTTCAATGTGAAATCCTCTATACGAAATACATGCTGGGTATAGATACTATAAATAAATAACTTACAGTTCAGTGAATTACTAGTAAGATGATCAGTAAGACTGACAAAAGAAGTGATATTCACATGGTAAGACTGTTGCACACAATAATACGATTTTGTACATAAAGAAATGATTCAGCATCCAAGAAAACTGCACATGATACTAAACATAAAAAAAAACTGCAGTGTGAGGTTATGGCACATCAAAACAATCAACCCAAGACCCTCAAAGAGCAGTGGTCTCAAACCTCTGGCGCACTCTGGGGCAGCAACCTAACCCCACAAGAACCAAAGTGCTAAACATGAGCAGGCTGGGCTGAAGACAATGAGCTTGCCTGATGGAAGTAAACGATGTAAGAACTGATGACCAGGACTGAACGCTGTTGTCCCTCCATAGTGAACTTGGGAAGCAGGTCATGAATCCAGTTCTGGAACAGAAACACTGAAAGAGACCAGTGATGGAGCAGACTGCTATTCTTTTACAAACAATGGCATGTGAACCTTTATCATGAAGCAACAGTTTGTTCCCTGACCAGCAGCAACCAAGTTTGTGTTATAATAATGATTAAATTAGACACCAAATGAAATCTCCTTGATTCACAGGACTTTTTCCCCACAGAAACGAATGTAAAACTAGCAATGGTTCATGGCATTTGGCTTCTAACTGGAGAAGAGATCCCAAAGCCAGTCTGGGCCAAGCAGTGCTGACTCTCCTGAGATCAGAGGTCCATCATTCATCCACCCTCGCTAGGCTCATGTCTACAAGGTGAAAGAGAGAGTGGACATAGCCTTAGCTATGCTATGGACTCTTGTCCAGGTTTATAGTCAGAAACTGCATAAGCAAGTCTAGCGCTGAACGTGGTTTGAGGCAAGTGTGTCATGATTAAAGTGTGTGATGCTAATCAGTGTATATGAGCTTCAGTAACCCCTCAGTTTTACGCGGATCAGCATTAGGACTCAGTCTGACACTGATATTTTTCTGAGAACTGAACCGTATTACCGCCACCAGTCCAGCGGTAGCAGTAATACACTGAAAAGTTGTCAACTGCCATAAAAAGAAGAAGAAGAAGCTGCTGCAGCATGTAGCATGCGCCGTGTCTTGTCCTCGTATTTGAGTGTTTTAACCCCCCCCCTCCAACAGTTATCTCAGTTTATTTAGTATTAGTAAGCTGTGCTCTGTCTAAACATGTGTGTAGAGAGAGTTATTTCAACCTTTCTTATGTGTACGAGTGTTTGTTTTCACTCGCCGCCGCTAATGCTAATGGTTTTTAAACAATTCAATTTTCTGATGATTATTTATTTACCTTTACATTTTCTTCAACAGTAATGCATTAAACTGTGTTTAACATGAAATTAAAGTGTTCTGGGAGCAGATTTGGGAGCATATTTTGGGCAATTTTAGGCATCACTTTACCAAATCACAAAAAAACAAGTTTTTTCAATATATGCGGGTGTTCTTGGAACATAATCCCCAAAAATAGCTCACAAGAGTGAAGATGCAATCTGCAGACAACAAAGATGTATTGTCTGATCGACCACAACAGAGGAAAGGGGGATTGATTTTTCATTTAGAATTTACATGTGCAAAAGTTTTTCTATGTACCGACGAGGCCTAAAGTGTTTACAAGGGTTTGGAGCTGTAAGAGGCCCACCCCTGTCCCAGCTCCGAGCCTGAGAGCCTCCATTGTAACCTGAAGGGCACATTTTTGAAATCGACTGAACTCCTCTAAGCACAGCTGCTGAGTAAATGTGTGTGTAGGTGTGGAAGGGTGTGTGTGTGTGTGTGTGAGTGTGTGTGTGTGTTTGTGTTTCTGGCCAGCAGCTTCGTTGAAAGGCTGTGAAGTATATTGCTCTCCAGTTTAATCTTTCATTCAGTGCCCTTTTCTGTCACACAAAATGAGATTTTCTCATTTCGACATTTAGCACACACAGGCGGATCCGTTCATAGCTACAGTTGCTAGGTTGAACAAGCTGTACAGAATGTTGGCAAAGTCCCATTCAGTAGCACCTCAGTAAAAACATTAATACACGGGCATCGTTAGGCCTGGGCACCCGCGGCTATGGCCCAGAGTGTTTAATGAATAACCCTGGATCTCAAAAAGGATAATAATAAAAATTGCTAAATGCCTCAGACTGCGGTGGGTTGTAGTCCCGTCCAGGATGAGTCCCTGCCTGTTGACCCTGTGATAGGCTCTGGGTACCCGCAACCCTAGTAGGATTGTCAAAAAAATTTATTCTCAGATACTAATCAATACTAAAATGTAGTATCTTCTCCCTACAGACCCTTTAAGTCGGTCCAAAGAGCACGGACCTTCTAAACCATGACCCCTCATTTGCCACCCTAGCCCACAGTGATCCGGAGTTATTCACCCCAAACCTTCCCCCATTGATCTCTACGCAGGGAAAAAACATTGTGCACTTTTACATGTACTGCCAAGTTCTGAGACGGCAAATAGTAATATTAATAATAATAATAATAATAATAATAATAATACATTTAATTAATAAAGTGCTTTGAAAATACCCAAAGACGCTGTACAGAGCATTTTGTTTGTCTACTCAAACATAGCGCCACAAAAATAGGGACCCTCAGCTCTCCTCCGCAGAGAACCGGTGCAACAGCCCCTGAGCACACTTTAATTTTTTTATTAAAAAGTTCCTGTGTTTGTTTTTTTTCTCTCCCTGTAGTATCGAGTATCGTGTACCATCCTTAGTATCGTATCGAGTTTGAAATTGTGACAAGTATCGTGACAAGTCTGGACCCTAGTTTGGATTAAGCTGTTAAAGAAAATGAAAGAATGAATAATGGCCACAGATCTAATCATAATCATCGCCATTTTCATGACAAATCGAAACTGTTGTCCTGTTGACGAACCAACCCCTCCACTGACAAAGCAGAACTGTATGTTTTAAGATCCTGACCACAATGTTTGGACAGGTGAAGGTACTGAAGTGGTTCAAAAGAAAGAGCAAGCAGGAAGTTATATCCATACTGTGGGACAGCAGTATTCTGTATCGATATACATTGATGTATTGATATTTTTGACAACAATTAGTTAACGTTTAGTGAATGTACCATGTATTTTTCATTTTTCCGATAACATTAAACATGACTTGTGTGACTTTCTCCTTGTGTTTTTCCTGTTTCCCAGTTTGTATGTCCTTGTCTGTGGTGGTGTTTAGGTTCTTCATGTGCCTTTGTGAAGAAAATATTGAATGGCCTAGAGGTTAGGGTGTTGAGCCGGAAGGTTGTGGGTTCGAATCCCAACTGTTATTGTTACCACCTAGGTACATTCCACACTGGCGACCCTCGCTGGTGGCAGCCCCCTGCTCCACTTGATGAATGGGTTAAATACAGAGAAAGAATTTCACAATGTTCATGCTGCGGTGTGTTCACACTTGACTATAAGGGTTAATAAATTAAATAATTTTTTAAAAAATTTATGTTTCGTCTCCCGCTCACACTGCAGAGAGAAAAAAGCATGCAGATTTGCTTTTTCTTCTTAGTTTACAGCAGCTGATGGCAGATTTGTGACAAATCCAACTTAATTACGAAGATTTCTACGAAGTGTGCATATAAGTGTGTTTTGCAAGTTTTACGAAGTGTGCGCTACAAAAGTAGCATCTGAGGAAGGATTCTGGCAAAATGAGACACACTCAAAACGTAAACTTTCTAAAAAAGCTGAGAAGTATCAAATGAATTCATAGTAATTTTGATTCACAATTATTCATACAACATTTACTGGAATGAGACAAGTCTATTTGTCTATAGTTATTTATATCCTAGCTTTTAGAAATGCATAAGTATGTAAAAACTGCAAAGTTTGAACTGTCCCGTTTTGGCAGGTGTCCCGTTTTAACTATACTTATCCCAACCCAAACATCTCCACTCCATTAGCCAAGCATGAGATAGTCATTGGTCATGAAATGTTCATAACATATAAAGAGCAGCTTGTCTTTCCCCCAAAAAAGGGAAAAATAATAAGAGGACGGTGATGACTTACACATGGACATTCGATAATAGAGTAATAATAGTAAGCAAAGGTTTCTGTCAGTTTCTCATGTGTAGAACACATGAAGACTACTGGGGGACGGGTGTGGGTGACGCAAGAGAGAGGGGGAGCGAGAGTTTTATTTATTCAGAGAAATCTGGTGTTAATAAAAGGAGAGCAGGGTTATTGGGGCTTTGAGAGCGGGGGAGAAAGGGGAGGGAGGGAAGAGAAAACGAGGGGGCGAAGGAGAAATTGGTGGAAGTGGAGGAGGGGGGCGTCTCAAGTGGAAACTGATGGTTGGAATTGATAATGGCTTACACTGGCCACCACACAGCCAAGTGTTGGCAGATATACGGCTGACCATCAAACTCGCCTCCACATGCGTCCAGCTAGAGGGAGGAAAGCAGGGGGGTGAAAAGAATGAGAGGAAGAAAAAAACACAAGCAGCCAGTGAGTAGTTTTGTATCCTTCAAAAGTTTGGACAGTCCTCAATTATATAAGGCCATTTTGGTTGTGGATAAGTGATTAAAATAATTCTAATACGACGCTCACCCTGTGGAAATAATCATTTCAGATCATTTGGAATGAGGAATTGAGAGAAAATAATTGACATTCAGTGGAATATAAAAAAATGACTGAGAACTAAAATATTAATAAAGTTTAACCTGAATGATACATATCAGTATTTCTCTGAGAATATACTGAAGTGATTCCACATTGATTATTATGTATGAAAATTCACAAAACTGTGTGGAAAAAGTGCAAAATGCAATAAATGGAATAAATGCAAAATGGAATAAATGCAAAATGCTAAGTTAATAAATGAAACATTTATTTGGAAAATAAATGAAATATTGCATAAACAGTAAAAAGCGCCTTTTGGAACTGTGAAAATTGTATCAGTGGTAAAACAATAACATTCGTCAGTACCCTGAGTGATTCCAAATGTCTGGACTGTAGCGAATATAGATAGCGAAATAGTCAGGAATTGAATGAAGCGCTTCATTAGCGCAAAGGAAGGATTAGATAATGTGACCTGAAACGCTAAACGATCGGTGACTATCAGAGAGGAAGAAAAGCTTGGCAGGACTGGGCCGAGATAAAGGCTAACATGGAGTGGGTACAGGAGAGACGTCCAAGTGTGTAGTAAAACTGCTCGCTAGCTTTTGTTTTATGCTAGTTTGGCAAGAAAATGGAATGTAAACAACTTCCCCCTCTCCCTGAAGGCATTCAGTCAGACGAGACATGTTTGGACCACTGGCCTCCCACCTTTATTCTGCCCTGGAGGTACAATGCTAATGTTGCTCAAAAGTAATGGAAGCTTATGTAGACTGATTAGCCTCCTAGCATGCTTGAATCATTACACACTTCCCCCAAACTTTGCTGAGTTGTATAGGAATCGGCAACAGACTTATGTAGTTTCTGGCTCGCTGTTATTTATAAAAAGTAGACAAACTCAGTCCTCAAATGGCTGCTGCTACTGTTTTTAGACACGCTTCGTAATGCCGTCAGTTTGTAAGCGGTAACAGCGCTTCACAGTGACAGCACGGCTCTGCTGCGCTCAGCAACTTCAAGACGCAAACAATCTGGAAGCGGCGGCACGGGTGGATGGTTAAAGGCTGCGGCTGAAGGATGAAAGGGTGGGAGATGTGAGGGAGGGGAGGAATGAGAAAAGAGAAGAAGAAAGAGGGAGGAGAGGGATTTGGCTGTGGTTTGGATAAGCGCTGTGTTTGATTAAGTCAACAAAGACCAAGAACGTTCCATCCAGCAGGCTGATGTTTTCATACAAGCTGACAGCTCTGGACAGCTCAGGATTAACCTGCTGCATGCACACACACACACACACACACACACACACACACACACTGGACAGGCCTTCACTACAGTGTGCGCATACCACTGAAACTGAAAATAACGGTTTTATATTACAATTAGGCATGAATTAAATAGGTTTAGCAGCTTGTTGTTCATGCTTTACTTTTGCTTTCTAGGTATATGTGAGTCAACATAAGGCTAGAACATATAGCAGCACATTAATAATAATGATGGATATGAGTTGGTATATGTGCCCAATACAGAGTAGCCCAAGCGCTTGTTCTTTTTGGGATACAATGCCTCAAGTAAAGGTTAAGGGACAGTAATCCCACAGTTTTACGTGGATCAGGAGTCGTAGATTTTTGTTTAAATAACCAAACTCATTGTTTTACACGGAAATCCCCACAATAACGTGGAAACTGCAAACATCACCGCCCAGGGCTCTCAAGTTGCCCCAAAACCTGCACGTGAGATTTTCGGGAAGTGCGGCCGAAGAGGGTGGGGGGGGGCGGGGGTGGCGGGGGCTTGTGGTTCGGTTTGCAGAACGCTGAGCCGTTTGCAGAACGCACACACACACACACACACAAATAACCCAGTATTTCCTACCTTGTCCCTGACTTTACTGATCATCAGCACAGAGAGCCGTCTTGTTCTTTGGTGTACGAGTCTTTGCACGCTGCTAATGCTAATGTTTTTTTAAGCAATAAAGTTTTCTGATTATGAGTATTTATTTACCTATACATTTTTTTTATGGGTAATGCATTAAAGTTTCAATTGAATTAAAGTGTTCTGGGAGCACTATAAAATGAGGCATTTTTAGGCATTTTTTTTACCAAAACACAACAACTCGGTTTTTCACAATTACGTTCAGTTCTATAGTGGGAAAAAAAACGGGTATGCAAAAATTCTAAGAGCAGCCACAACTATTCATAATTGATAGTCCAAGAGAGCATACTCTGCATTTCTTTAATTGAGTGGGCAAGAAGCCCCTGCTATTCTGTGTTAGACCCATCTTAGAATACAGTATCAGGAGTCTGGTGCTATTTGTTGGGAGATTGAAGGCTTGCATGTACTATGACACACATTTAGAAGTGACTTTAATTAGAAGGTTAATTAGAAGGTGGCAGCTGTTGGCTAGGGTGTTGCACCTGTGATCAGAAGGTTGTGGGTTCGAATCCCTGGGCTGCTAGTGACACCACAGATGTTCTCTTGAGTACGGTACTGTCCCCACACACTGATCCCTTGGTGAATGGGTTAAATACAGAGAAAGAATTTCACTGTTCACACTGTGTGGCGTCTTCATGCACGACCACTTTACTTTTTTACTGTGAGTTGTTGATCTATTTGGATGTGCTGCTGTCATGTTGTGCAGTATGTTGAACCAATGGTCCAGAGCATGATATTTCCTTTTACTTTACATTTACATTTACAGCATTTATCAGACGCTTTTATCCAAAGCGTAGTCCAATTCCTAATTACAGGGGACAGTCTCCCTGGAGCAACTTGGGGTTAAGGGTCTTGCTCAGGCACCCAGTGGTGGTCCTGAAGGTAGGATTCGAACCCATGACCTCTTGGTCTAGAGGCAAGTATCCTACCCACTACGCCACCGGCCATACATCAAGTACTGTGTACTTGATGTATGGCTAGGATGAAAATAAGGCTCTACTGGACTTGACTGGCAGCTCTGTATCACCGGCTGTATCCATGTCAATTCCTCAAATATCCATGTTCAGAGAAAATACAACCCAGTAGAAACTTGTGCGGTTCCTGTGTGTTACTGTGTGTTCGTGTGTATGCACAGGACATGCCCCCCCCATTACTGCACACACACAAACACACACATGCACACTCATTCAGGCATAAACAGAAAGCACTGCCAGCTTAGAATTACTGTTTAACCCACCAAACCGAATCTCTCATTCCACACTCACGCCCCCCCAATATCTCACCCACAACGGAGTGACAAAGCCCTGCACACACACACACACACACACTCCCGCCAGCCTCTGGCCTTGTTCCCTTCACAGCCTCTCACCTCTGAACTGACCTTTTGACCCCAACAGGAATGGAGCGTGCTGCATGAGCCTGTCAGACACATTCACATGCAGAAACTTGTACTCACTGTGGAGCGGGAGGTTTTTTGTGCATTCATTCAGTCATTATAACTCATCATCCCACAGACAGGAATCATTTCCACTTTTTACAGCTTTCTACAAAACTTCTAATGTGAATCTAGTACTTTTTTATTGTGCATTAAGTACTGTTGGTTTTCATAATACAAAAAAATCCGATTTTTGAATATTGACATTAGACCCTCCTCTCTTTCTCTCTGTCTCTCTCCCTCTTTCTTTCTCTGTATCTCTCTCTCTCTCTCTCTCTCTCTCTCTCTCTCTCTCTCGCTTTCTCTCTCTCTCTCTCTCTCTCTCTCTCTCTCTCTCTCTGTATATATACCGTATATATATGTGTGTGTGTGTGTGTGTATGTGTACATACATTTATTATATATGTTATTTATTGCACTAAAAAATAGAAATAATCTAACCTTTAAGTTAACATAAGTTAATCTACCATTGAGAAATAATGATTAAAATCACATTTTTGCCACCCCTACTGATTCCTATAAAATAAATTCAAGTGAAGAATTTTTGTCATTTATACTTTATTAAGTTTTTCAGAGTGTCTAGGAACTTTTATTCAGTAATCCATGACTTCCCGTGTTTCTGGGGTGGAAATATGACATGACACAGAGGCCCGTTTCTCTTAGCCGTTCTTTAAAATGAGAAAGACGAGAGGCAGATCTTCATAAGTCAGGAAACGGTAAAGAAAGTCAGAGTAAAGAAAGAGAAATTGAAAACAACTGGAACTGTGATAGACCAGGCTGGACAAGGATCTTCCACCACGCCCAGTGAGGTAGGTAAAAATTCTGGAAAGTTCTTTGTTATGGGGGTTTTCCACTGACTGGTACCAGCTCGCTTTTCCGTCACTAAAATCCACCATTCTTGGTACCACCTTGGCCGAGGTTCCAAGCTGAACTGATTCTAAATGATGACGTATACATACTGGAGGTTACTGATTGGTGGTCGCTATGGTTATGCCAGTGTTGTTGACTGAACGTTAGCATTAACATTAGCTAACACTAATGTTGCTTCTTTAAACCTTGTCTGGTGCCAATTGTCTCCGTTTTGTGGCAAACAGCCACAAACCAAGGATAAGAAATAAAACCCCTCTGATTTCATCCATGCTGGCGATTGTAGTGATGCCGGGTTGTTTACTTTAGCTTAGAGCACTCCGCTAGGGCTGCTGCTCAGAATGTTTGGTCGCCATAGCAACCAGTTGTAGTGGAAAACTGTAGGTCTGAAAACAAACTGATCAGAGTAGAACCAAACTGAACTGAGCTGGTACCAGTCAGTGGAGAACCCCCATCTGAGAACTGCAGCAAAGAGTAGTATGTTGGGGTCACCAACCATTAGATGTGTCTACAAGCCAACAGGGAAGCCTTCTAGGAAAAGCACAAACGTAAACATGTGGAGTTTACTGAACTCTACTGGGACTTAAACTGGAACCGTGTGCTTTGGTCAGATGAGACTAAGATTGAGCTTTTTGGCAACAAACATTCCGGGTGGGTAAAACCAAGTAAAACAAAGGATGAATATGTGTAAAATGCCCAATGGTAAGTATGGTGGTGGATCTGTGATGCTGTAGGCCTGTTTCTCTTCCAATGGTTCTGGGAACCTTGTTAGAGTGCAGGGCATCGTGAACTCTTTGAATTACCAGAACATTTCAAATAAAACTGAAAAACTTGTCATAATAATCCAAAAATATGACCATATCAACACAGGAATGGTTCCAGAGAGAACCTGTGGGGTGAGCTGAAGAGGAGCGTGCGGAAGAGAGGACCCTGGACAATCTAGAGAGATCATGGAGTGCGGAATGGTGCAAGTTCCTCTCTCTGTATTCCCAACCTTGTGAAATGTTAGAGAAGATTAAGTGTTGTGTTTTTGGCAAACAGTATTAACAGCAGGGGTGTCAATAATAGTAGCATATTTCAGGGGAAAAAAATGTCTTTTTTTTTTAATGTTCTCAATATATGAAACAAACAAAGGTGTGCTTGTGTGTCAGGGGTATTTAGGGGCTAGGATCTAACCAAGGAAGCTAATCACCTCAGGGCTTTTCAGTTTCCTTATTGAGGCTTTTCTCCAGGCCTCTCTGGAATATTCGGAGGGTTAAACTCTCCTCGGGCTCAATATGAGCTGTAATTCAGTTATAGCTCCACCACCCACCTTACAAGACCCCCTTTTATGGATGCTTGTCATGGCAAATAAAGAACAAGTTAACAAACGCCTGAGGCCTTGAATGTGTGTGTGTGTCCATGTGTGGGGGTGGGGGGTCTGGAACACGCTGCTCGTCCGCTGTCACGGGTTGGGGACGATGAAGAAGGATACGAGTATAAACGACTTTATTGAGGAAAGTATAGGCAAAGAAACAAAACATTAAATAAACACCAAGAAACTTGAACACTTAAGAATCTTAACACAGGACTCAGACCAGGAAAGGGATGCAAGACTAGACAAAGACACACTAAGACACAGAGAACTTTCCACAACTCTACTTGTTTTTTTGCTTTTCCATCACTAAAATCTGGTTCCTGGTACCCGGTCCCATTCTTGGTACCACCTTGGCCGAGGTTCCAGTGTGCTGAACCGATACTAAATGATGACGTGTACATATTGGAGGTTACTGATTGGTGGTCGCTATGGCTACTGATTGGTGGTTGCTATGGTGAACCATAGCGCTATGGTTCACTTGACTGAACCATAGCGCTGTGTTTACGCTATGGTTCAGTCAAGTGTTGTTGACTGAACGTTAGCATTAGCGTTAGCCTAATATTGCTTCTTTAAGCCTTGTCTGGTGCCAATTGTCTCCGTTTTGTGTCAAACGGCCACAAACCAAGGATACGAAATAAAACCCCTCTGATTTCATCCATGCTGGCGATTGTAATGATGCCGGGTTGTTTACCTCAGCTTAGAGTGCTCCGCTTGGGCTGCTGCTCAGAATGTTTGGTCGCTATAGCAACCAGCTGTGGTGGAAAACTGTAGGTCAGAAACCAAACTGGATAGAGTAGAACTGAACTGAACAGAACCGAACTGGTACCAGTCAGTGGAGAACCACCTTTTATGAAAACACCTGGGGAAGGACACTCACTGAGGAAGAAACAGATGGGGTGCCGCTTCACAAATTTAGAGGTGTCATTTTTTCATCATTTTGCGCACCGAGCCCAATCTAACTGTGGAGTTTCACATTTAGAGTGAGAGATATATTTTTCGTATTTAACATATAGATTTAAGATCATTTAAGGCAAAACGTCCATGTTGGTGAGGGCAGATCACAGCACAGAGCCCTGCCCCCTGCTAAGTAACAGCCAGTTGTGATCGTGGGGTGTGGCCAATTAGCATATCTCGTTTGTAAAATGAAATAATGACACCTAAAAATGTGTTAAGCTGTTTTTACAAACTGCACCCCATAGAAACAGGACGAGCGATAAGAATAACAAAAGACACATGGACAGAAAGCATAAAAAAGACAGAAAACACACAACACATATACACACATACATATATAGGTAAAAAAAATTATCAAATGAGGTAAAAAATCTATCAAATTATTGGTATAAAAATTACCAAACATGTCATGTCTTGGACAACGGTGTCCAAATGATTGCTAAAGTAGCCCTCAGCCAAGTCGGAGAATGTCACGGGAGAGGAACAGTAGGACTGTGTAGGAACCCGCTTGTAGCGTGAGGGAAGAACTCAGTCGTGATGGAACA
>JBBPDC010000039.1:12759108-12771053 GCA_037974485.1 Hemigrammopetersius urotaenia | reverse complement strand
TCTGTTTGTGCACGTATAACAATGGCGTCTGCATTACCACATCTGATCAAAACACCGAGTAAATCAGTAGGATCACCCGTCTGCGATCACACGTCTGTGATCACACGTCTGCGCTTTGTTTCCCGGTGGACCGAAAATAAACGCGACACTCGCGTCTCCCGGAAATCCGATGTTTCCAGTTAAATGTACCATATGCATCAGACGTTTAGCCAACGTTCTGAGGCTGAGACTATTGTGGGACTGACTCTAAGTGGCTGTAATTCTGCACCAAGACTGAATTTCGGAAAGAGATTTCCCAGTATTAGGGGACCACTAAGACCTATATGAACGCATACAAAATCATGGGACCTTGAAAACCATTCAGCTTCACATGTGAAACTGGACTGTTACAAGGGGTAAAGACATATATAACAATATCTTTTCTGTCCATACTCCAGGTGTTTGATGACTGCCACGAAGGTGGGGAAATCTCCCCCTCAACCTGTGTGTACATGGCAGAGTGGCTGGACTTCTGACCGGCAAAGATTGAACTTTTTTTTTGTTTTTTTTTTCTCTGTGGAGAAAGTTCTATGTATGTTTTACGACGATGTGATGCAGCATCAGATGTTTTAATTTATAAGTGCAGAACAGCAGCAGTACTCTTCTGTGGTAGTGTAGGCATTTCAAAAAATATGATATTAGGACATTTCTACAGCAGTGTTTCGCATCTTTGGCCCTGGAGACCCCCATGTCCTGGACGTTTAAGTTTTTTGCGCTGTTCTTGCACACCCTCTTCAACCTAAGAAAGGGTTGATTGATCAAGTGTGTTGGGACCAACTGTAGGTGCTTCTGGAACGAGGCTTGGAAACCCTTCTCTAAAGCATTGGAGGCTCACTGATATTTTTGGTAGCTAGACTGTGTCTTTTGCAACAGTGCCTTTGCCACCACCACCCCCCTGCAGAAGTGCCATAAAGCAGCAACTCTAGCTTTTGTGGACAACACAGGTTTTTTGTTATTGATGTAAATGGTATTTTAGTGGATACCTGAAAAATGTTGGGAAAAATAAACAGTAAAGCAGAGTTTTGAAATCTTGGAGGTGTGAATAAAGAGTGGAATTAAAACACTGAGATTGTTCCTAAATTGTTGGTTTGGGGGTGGGGTCTTAAAGCTCTGGGGGGTGGGGTCTCACATGCTGTCAGGTGGTGTTCCAATTACTAATGTTAGTAATGTGTTTGAATGCGTGACATTTTGAAAAATAGAAACTTCAAATTTAATTCACATTAATTTTTGGCATGGAGCAACAACTCATTACTTTTAATAACTTGATACTTTTGAAGTTTGATGTCCTGTGTCACAGGTGGCGCATACCCATCCAGGAAAGAGGCGCAAGTGCATTAGGATTGGCTTCCAATTCTCAAATTCAGTCCATGTTTGTTGAACACTCTGCCGCTACTTGTGCATGCAGCAGGGCTCGTCTCCAAAGAAGTGTGTTCTAGAACCTTGTGAAAGCCAGTTTCAGAAAAGGAGGCGGAGTTTGTCTCAGATCAGTTCTAGAATTCAGTTCAATTCAATGAGCTTTACTGGCATGCTAATGAGCATCTACAATATTGCCAAAGCACAGGAGTGAAACAATGAAATAAAGTAAAATAGAGGAAAATAAGAAAATAAAGTACAGTGAATACAAATACAGATTCAAGTCATAATAGTAATACTATCACTAGTAATCGTAATATTGAAATAAAATATAGCAGCAGACTTAGGAACTGAATTAGGTAGTAAAACGTCAGTAGTGTCAATAATTCAACTACAATAATATCAGTAACTATAACTGATAATAGAGACAGTAGTAATAATGATAGAACTTCTGGTGCGCATGATTTACTTGTTGATAGGGGAGACGGGGCTTGTCGGAAAACGGGTGGGAAAAATTACTCTGCGTCATTCTCTCTCTCTCTTTTTCTCTCTCTCACTCCCTCGCTTCCCATCTATCCGTCCAACCTGTCAGTGACTATAGTAACCAGGAGCACTAGGAGCTTAGCAACGCAGAGAGGAGGAGGATGAAAAAAATCTGCGGATGAAAAAAATAGGCAAATGCAAACGAAAACCGACTCTGCAGCGAGTGAAGGAGAACGTATTTGAAGCGGTTTTGTTGGGCATTAAACCAGTTCAGTTTTGAGTCTGAGATTGGATCTGGAAAATGAAATTCGTCGTGGTCCTGGTGGCCGCCGGTGTGCTGGCCTTCCTCGGCGTGGTGATCTGTATCATCGCGAGCGTCTATCCCCGATCCCGGGCTGCCGCGACCCAGGTCCTGGCAGACAACCACTCCGTCTCCGCGCACGCAGGGCCCCTGGGTGCTCTCCACAGTGCTGAATCTCCCAGCGCTCTCCATGGGCCTGAGTCTCTCGGCGCTCTCAACGGTCCTGATTCCTTTGAGGGTGGTGGACTGGGCCTGGACCTGGGCCTGGAGGTCCCATTCCACAACGAGCTCACCAGCTCCGGCCCCAAGCAATTCTCCTTCAGCCGCCTTATCTGCATGCCCGTGCCACCAGGGGAGTGCAAGACGAGAACCCTGAAGCCTCAAGCTGACGAGGCGTATGCGAGCGATGATGATGACGACTGGAGCCAGCTCAGCGCAGCTGCTGAGGAGCTCCGGCAGACGGTCCTCAGGCAGAATGACCAGATCCTCATGGACCAGAAGACCATCCAGGAGCTCACGGGGAAGCTGTCGGAGTGTGAGACCGGCCTAGAGGAGAGGAGCCTACCTGAGCGCAGCGTCGACACATGGGCAGGCGGCCGGCGCCGACTCATGGCCGGGGACGATGTGAGCACCTCGGCGTCGCAGCTACAGACCGTGAGGGCCGTGGAAGAACTAGAGAAAGCCATTCTTCAGCTGAAGGACCGCATTGAGAAGTTAGAGGTGAGTGGACAGTGTACAGCATTGCCTGCTCTTAACAACAAAGACAGAATGGCTCTAGGCTTCTACACACACCACTGAAAGTTTCTTTTGTAGCATCACTACGACATCTTCATGTTTAAGAATGTAGGAAGGTTTTACACACCACCAAAATGTTATTTTTCTGTGACGTCCCTTAAAAACCCTCTGGGACGCATTTTTATTAACAAATGTAAAAAAGACCTTCCAAAGGTTCTACACACCAAAACGTTTTTAGGGAACCAAAGATGGTTCTTCTATGACATTGTTTCCGAAAGCCTTGGTATATCATTGGAAAGTCCTTTAGGGAACCCAGTTTAAAAATAAAAACATCAGGACCATTATTTGGAAAATAATAAAAAGAATCTTACAAGCATGGCTCTCAAATCCCACGTACAAGCATGGCTCTCTGAAGAACCTTCTATTGAAACGTTCTTTAGGGCAGTGGTTCTCAAACAGGTCTCTGGTTGGGTTGAAGCAAATACTGTACCTCCACCGCCTTAGCGTCTTTAAGCAATGGAATTAACACTTTACGTTAACCTATAGCAGTTCTCCTAAACTCTTTCTGGCAACTAAAATCATGGATTTCCAGTTTAGGTTAAATATTAATCTAGGAAATTTCAAATAGGGGTTTTAAAAGAACAGATTGACTAGCAGTGACTTACAGCAGCATTGAACGTTTACATTGGAGTATTAATTTAAAGCCTTGCATGGTGTTAAATTTGTCAGATTTTTTCAGAATAAACATTTTTCTTCTCTCTCTCTTTATGTCGCTTTTTCTCACTCTCTCTCCGGGCTCCCTGTGTTCTGTAAAGCCCTGGTTGGGGGAAAAACACATGCATAAAATATGAGTGAGTGAGAGAAACAGCCTTGGGATAGACACTATGGGGTACTTGCTTAGAACGAGTGCTCACACTCGAATACGTTCAGTTGTTCTTGACTAGGTTTGGGTGTATGGTTCTTGGATTTAAAAAATGGTTTTGATATATAATTTCCACAATATTTGATGGTTATTTGAAAGGTTCTCACATCTATTGCAAGCGTCTTTAGGGTACCAGAATGGCATCAAAACAAAGAACCCCTTTGGCACCTGTATTCCTATAGACTATACAGTGTAAAGTGTAAATATCCATTTGTCATATATGAGCACAACACAGCACAGTACACAGCTTGAACAGCATGAAATTGTTCTCTTTTATGTTTTCTACTCTCCTCTTTTATGTGCCTAATGGATACAGTCATTAGAGAACCACGGGATGCTAATGATAGGTCATGTCTGAAATGGCAAGGCCTTTCAGTAATGCTGTATAATCTTTACAATGTAATTACCTTTCTCCTCTGTTCAGCTTTGTTCAACTGAATTGACTTCATGTGTTCATCATGAATGTCTTATGAAATGAAATTGTGATCAAAGTGAGATTATGTCGTGTATCAGTTTACAGTCAGAGTGCACAATATAGGGGTGGGGCTGAGACCTCCTGACTGACACATAAGACCCCACCTAAGCCTAAACAGCAAACAGTCTAGGGGAGAAAGTTTAGAAACTCAAAGTGAACTCGTTAAAATTAGTGGGTCCTTAAGATCTTCCCGCCACTGACAAATACTTTCATTTCACCCATCCACCTTGATTTTTTTTTTTTTATCAATCACACCCCATCCCTAGACAAATTATTATTTTTAATTTATTTTTATCCATCAATAGATATCCACCCAATTCTCAATAAAATTTTTGATGATGGTGGTGGGGGGCAATTGGCACTGTCTATTTTGCACATTGCCTGAACTCAGCATTGGCTTCCCTAAACTCTGCTATGCTTATTATATTTTTTAAACTGTAAGATCACATTCTTTATGCATTAAATGAAATGAGAAGACATCTCTGAGAAATCATCTCAGAAAGAGGAGAGAAAATTAAAATTTTTTGTCTTGATTTTAAAGAGATATTAAAAGACATACCCATTTCTAAGAGTATTCATCTTTCTTTTTTCCTCAGCTGGAGATGGTTCCTGTGGTGTTGAATCACTCAGAGGTGGTGGTGGGGGCTCCAGGGCAAGCTGGTGGGCGTGTGGAGGAGGTGGGTGGTGATCTGGAGCGAAAGATGAAGCTGATGGAAGAGGAGAGGAAGAACCTGCGCAAAGAAACTCAGAACCACCACCAGGACATTGACAAGGGCATCAACACACTGCAGGAGCGCATCACCGAGCTGGAGCAGAGTGAGCCAGGGACTGTAGGGCTGAACACAGTGGGGGACAAATAAGTAGGGATGGGACCATAGGGGGTTGAGCATGGGGTGCAAAGCAACAAATAGGGCAGCATGCAGAGTACGAGAACTATACCATTAATGAAATGTCAATCATTTCACATTAATTTGACACAGCCATTTTCAGTCTACACAGTCTGTGCCTTTGAGAATGAGGTATATAGGAATTACATCTGTTTTGACTGGCTGCCCTGCCCTCCTTCAAAAAACGGGCTGCAGTGATTTTCAGCAGAATATTAACATTAACAACTATTATCACTTCAATGAACAGCCGAAGATAAATGGCTACAGGCTGAATAAGTGATCATAGCTGTGTGTCAGTTGCCTATTTTTATAGTGTAATGCCTAAATATGCCCCCAGAAATGCTCCCAAAACACTTTAATTTCATTTTAAACTCAGCTTAATGTATTACCTTGAAAGAAAATGAAACTTACAGTAATGTAAATATACGGCTGTAAGAAGAACAAAATGAAAACGAGAATATTTGAGACGCTCCACAGGGGAACTTCTGGGCTGCCGCAGTATCAAGGGGCTTCAGCCAATCAGCAGCCAGGAGAAATAAATAGCATTCTCGGATTGGCTACTTTCAAATAACCCGCCTCTGAGCATTTCACCATCCTAAGACTTCTTTGTGTTTCTCTCCACAGTACCAAAACGTGTGTAGTTATTATAATATAGAAATGTAGCTGAATTTACATTTAGATATTAGTTATTAGTTATATTTTTCTTAATAATTTAGCTCTTAAATGTATGAACATTTATATATTGCCATGAAAAAGCTGTGCCATCCGGGCCTTGTCCACCACACCCCCTCGTCCTGCGTCCTCCTGCAGGGTTTATGTTTGGGCGCGGAGCTTAGCAACCCAGCACGAGGACGAGGGGCCAGGGATGAGGCTGGTACTGTCAGTCTTGTCTGTCTGTGTCTCTGTCTGTCTATCTGTCTCTCTCTCTCTCTCTTTAAATATCTATCTATCTTACTGTCTTTCTCTTCCTTTTATGGCAGGTCTCACAAGCCCCACTTTCCCTCAAGGCTACAAACTCTCCTTCCCAGTGCGCACCAGCTACATGTATGGTCTAGTGAGGAGGAATATTCCAGAGATGTATGCCTTCACGGCTTGTATGTGGCTGAAGGCCACTGAGAGTGGGATTGGCACGCCCTTTTCCTATGCTGTGGCTGAACAGCCCAATGAACTCGTCCTCCTGCAGGGGGTACACAACCCGGCCGAGCTGCTGGTTAATGATAAGGTGAGACACGCACACACACACACACACACATCTTGATGACAGTGGCCTTTTAAAGAAATAGACTGGACAAAATTGAATACCCATGCCCCAAATGTGTTGGGGCAGTCAGGACAGATATATTTAGTGACTTAGGGTTGCTTCATTAATTTTGCACTGGAGATTCAATGCCAAGCAATGCATACATATACCTCTAAGGTAATGTATATATGTACAAAAATGAGATCCTGGTGTCTCGAGCTTTTACTCACTTCTTACTTTATTATGGATTACTTTATTATTGTTAATATGCTTTAGGAATCTGTTGTTTGCTTCTGAACATTTTTGGGCACATTTTCGTGCTCATCCACCTGAATTTCTTTAAATCTGTCTTTGATGTCATCTGCCCTGTAGGTGGCGCAATTGCCCCTGTCCTTCCCACCAGGCATCTGGCAGCAAGTGTGCGTGAGCTGGACTCTGCGCGATGGGGTGTGGAAGGCCTACCAGGGGGGTAAACTAAAGGGCCGGGGTGAGGGTCTGTCAGCATGGCACCCAATCAGAGCAGGAGGTGTGCTGGTACTGGGACAAGAGCAGGTCAGTTGGGAAGAGAGTGGAATGGTGGGAGGGGCTTTGCAGGGTCAGGGTTATTTTACTCTGATTCTTTTCATTGTGTGCTTTGATAAACATTAAGTAATTGTAACAGCTAACTTCTTGTAGTTGAATTAGAGCTCTGCTAGCCAAGCCAGGCCCAATGTTACTCTGTACAACCCATTCAAATCTGTTCGAACTGGAAACCACACTTGTTAGCCTAGTGACGTAGTCCTTTCAGTACTTTATTTAGACAAAAATGTCCATTCACAGGCTCAAGAGTGGCACAAGTGTCAGTTGTCACCAACACAAATTTTGAAGATCTGGAACTTCTTGAGAGATCTAGTTTCAGCCACAATTTGCAACACCCACTCAGGCTAGTAAAATTGCAGACTAGCTAGAGCATTAAGTAAGAGAGAGGGGGCAATGTGTTATACACAAGTTGGAGCTAAGGATGGCAGGAAGGTAAATCTGTAGGAGGTGGGTTGGTGATCACTAGTTTTGGCCCTATCATCTGGAGATACAGCTCATGGATCTTTGCTTCAGTGGAGGCTCTCATGAGAAACCGTACTTCCATCTTGCTGTTGCTTTTGTTAGTTTGCTACTTGTTAATTTAACCAAACTCTGTCCAATGTTGTCTGTCTGAATCTTTCATGATAAAGGCCAATTAAACACTATATTTCGCAGAAATTGTTGCAATCACAGATCATAGCAATATACAATAAAAGCAGCTGGGCTTGCACTGCTACAGATGGTTTGAACAGTCAAACTAGGAAAGATATGTCAATGGTGTTGAAAAAAAAGTGTGATGTCAATAAGTGAATATATTAATATCTCTCTCCTTTTCTGTTTCCTGTGCTATAGGATACACTTGGGGGACGCTTTGATGCCTCCCAGGCTCTGGTGGGTGAGCTGTCGCTCTTTAACCTATGGGACCGGGTGCTGCCAGCAGTAGAGGTTGCAGCACTGGCATCCTGCAGGGAGGCCCCGCAGCATGGGAATGTGGTACCCTGGACAGAGCGGGACGTGGATGTGTTTGGGGGTGCTGTAAAGGAGCCTGTGGACCCCTGCTTTGGCGGAACAAGGGCCCAGAAGTGAGGGGTGGTTCTATGGGGGTGGTAGGGCGATTGTAAATGTGATATTGAGGGGTCAGGAGGTAGAGGGCAAATGTGATGGGGCTAAATGTTTTCATGAGGAACGTTCACTGTGGAACAACATTCACATTCACGCTATGTGTGGGCATTTGTGCAGGGCAGGGATGTGTATGTATGTGTGTGTTTCTGCAGGGAGGAGGTCTGTCTATTTCTCTCTGTGTGTATACGCTACCATTCAAAAGTTTGAAATCTGCTCTTCTAAAACTTATATTATTTCACTGTCAAAAACAAAATTCCCCTGATTTCCAGTGATAATGGCAACGAGAGGAAATACCCACTCCATGATGGTATTTAAATGTTTTTAATTTCATTTTCATGGTGTTACCCAGTTTTCATAGTATTACTGTAGTAATCTGTTAGGCTGTAAGGAGGCTGGCTTACGGCACCTAATAGAAAAAACTGTCATTGGGCATCAACATGCTTAGAGGAGAACACTAACAGCTAATTCTTTTATGGCAGCCAACAGACATAGTGATGGGGGAGTGGGACGACCGTCCTATCCACCCGGAGAGAGCCGAGGCCAGTTGTGCTCTCCTGAAATCTCTAGAGTAATCACTTCAAATTATCAGGTTATCTTCCCTTTATATTACAATCCGTCTTTAAATATACAAAAAAACACTGATGTAAAACTTTTAAATGGTGGCATAGCCTATATTTGTGTTTATTTGGATCTGCAAACCCACACATTACAAATGCTGCTCAGTTGTCTGTCGCTTTCAGTGTTCTGTGGTTGTATTGTAATGTCCTTCATGCCAGCCGGCTTCCTGCTCACAAGAGACCACACTCTTCTCCCCGTCACATCAGTGCTCTGCTTTGTGCTATCGGCCTACTGCCAATTTTTCTCTTTTACATCACTTCCCTTGTGCTTGAGTTGGCTGCCTTTACTCTGTAAAACGTTGTTTCATGTTTTCTTACATTTTATATTTTTGTGATTTATTTGATACGTAATTAATTTCACACCATCCGTCAATATGCCAACATTTTCAGCACCTTCGAGATGCGAGTTTTCTGAATTGAACTGGAAAGGGTGCACACAGGACGTAGTGGTGTTGGCCACACTCTTTTGGTTCAGGTGGACTTTTTTGCCACTGTGTCACGGTTTGCACAGAGAGAAAGAAAGAGCATGAGGAAGTGCCTGTCTGGGTGGACACACCCACTTTTCTTTTTCCTCTTTTGCTATTGGTCTAGACGATCAGACATGATGTCAATGTAGTGCTTGTTCATGCATTGTTTGCACCGCAATGGATTTATGATGATATTGTGACGTATGTGGATGATAACATAAAAATGTTGATAAAACTGTTGATATGATATTTTTCATTATATGACACACTGCTCACCCTTACCTCGTAGCCCCTCCCTCCACCATCCCTACTTCACATTGCTGGTGTAATCTTTTGCTGCATTATTTGTGGTAGTCGTCCTCTAGTGTTTCAGCTCTAACCGGTTTCTGAAGCCAAAGATGCTCTTGCCCGGATACTTTTAAAGATGTTGGATTAAGAGAAATTTCAGCCAGTATATCACCCACTATACTGCTATTAAAGATTTTGCAATTAGCATTTTTGCTTCTGCTTCTATGTGAAATAATAACAATAATAATAATAAAATTTATTTGTAATGCACTTTATATTTCAGTAATCTCAAAGTGCTACAGAGTACAAAAGAAAAAAGAAAAAAGAAAAAAACAAAAAAGAGTGAACGAAACAGAAAATCTATAAAAGTACTTAGCAAAGTGCCTTTCTAAAATTTCGTTTAAAAACATCAATAGACTGTGGTGCTCTCAGGTGGTCAGGGAGGGCGTTCCACAGCCTCGGAGCCACAGATGAGAAGGACCTCTCGCCCATGCTGCGGAGCTTGGTTCTGGGGACTTGTAGGGTGTTGGCGTTTACAGAGCGGAGGGTGCGTGAGGAGGTATGGGGCTTGAGAAGTTCATGTAGATAGAGCGGGGCATGTCCGTGAATACACTGATAGGTGAGGACGGAGACCTTATATTCTATCCTGAGTGGGACAGGAAGCCAGTGGAGGGATTTCAGGATAGGGGTGATGTGGTCAAGCTTCCGTACCATCCCACGCTACCAACATTTAGCTTCTGAAAAAGCAACAGGGGATCAGTATTCTGATACTAATACTGCATTTAAGTGCCAGGATTTGCCCTGATACTGATATATAATGCTAATGTCATGCATCCTTCCATTCAGCTTGGCTCCCACTGGTTTTTCACACATGACATCAGCACAGCATTTTTTAAGAATTTACCGGCATTACTCCCCACACAAACTCTGGGATGCTCAGTCATAAATATTTAGCATATTTAATATTTCTGGTTCAAAATCAGACTGTTAAACTTAGGCTTTGGTCAGAAAACAAGAGCACCCTCGTGATTCTCAATGGGATATGTGTCTAATATTAAAATCTAATATTAAAAGTAGAACATTACTCAGAGAGTTAAAATAAAATAATATATTTATGATGATATAAAAATTTATTAGAAAGTCCCAGAAATCATTATTCAAAGGCGTTAAAGGCCCTGAGTGCTGGCAGAGAGAATCCAGACAATAGTTAATGTGTGAGGAAGTGATCCTCACACACCCACATTGCTGTAGTCGGGATGAAGCACATCGGCGTTCTCTAATTTTCTTCCTCCTCCTCTTCCTCACCCCCTTTCTCCCCTCTGCTGTTGAATTATAGATGTGTGTTAATCACCTCTTCCAGGACTCCTGCTTAGACCACTTGCTGCTCTGATTTTAACTCATTTTGTTGTTTCTCTCTCTTTCCATGAATCTAGCTCACTTACTCTACCCTCCCATCTCCTCTCATTCTCTCAGATTTCCTCTGTTTTATCTCCATTTTCTTTTTCTTTATCTCTCCATTTCTCTCTTTGTTGTCTCTTGCTTTCTCATTTTATTCATTTTTCTGTTTTGTCAAGCTCACTTTTCTCTCATAACCTTCCCATATGATTTCATTTATTCTTTCATCTTGCTCTCTTTTATTTTAGCTCTTTCTCTGTCTATTTCTCTCTCTCTCTCTCTCTCTCTATCCATCTGTCTAGAGCTCTCTGTATCTATTTCATCCTCTCCCCTTATCCAGCTCACTTTCTCTCTTATGACATTCCCACATGATCACACTGGGAAATGAAAGTCATATCATGTATTATTTACTGATGCTGACGTCTTTTCCTCCATCTCTGTGCCCAACCCGACACCGCCCCCCCAACACACATACACACACAGGCACACTCCTCGCACACTGAGATCTGTCCTCATTCCTCTAGCTTTTTTCCTGCTGTTTCACTGAGTTTAATTATTTTAAAAGTATGTTTAACCTACAGGTATCATGGAATATAGAATATACAATACACCAAGTACACGCGCACAAACACACACATGCCCCACATTCTGATGGCCTTTGCGGTAAATCTATCCAGGAAAGGAAAATCCTCACTAATCCATGAAATTGAAATCAAAATGTTGTCTCTCAGGGTGAAACACACTCACACACACAAAGTCCTCTCATGACCCAGGCAGTTGTTTTTCACAAGAGATCTCCATTTGAAGCTGAATATCCTCCATATTTCCTCCATATATTTACTGCAGCATTAGTTAGAACTGTTAAACATGTTCAGTTCTTCTGTTCTTCAATCCTTCATGCTCTGGTTTAATTTAGTTTTTTTGAAAAGGCCTATCTACAGTATATACACTCACCTAAAGGATTATTAGGAACACCATACTAATACGGTGTTTGACCCCCTTTCGCCTTCAGAACGGCCTTAATTCTACGTGGCATTGATTCAACAAGGTGCTGAAAGCATTC
>JBBPDC010000039.1:12730904-12745147 GCA_037974485.1 Hemigrammopetersius urotaenia | reverse complement strand
GAACAGGTCTGCTATTACTACAGCTATTACTACAGAACTGTTCAGCTATTACTACAGCTATTACTACAGAACAGGTCTGCTATTACTACAGCTATTACTACAGAACTGTTCAGCTATTACTACAGCTATTACAACAGAACAGATCTGCTATTACTACAGCTATTACTACAGAACAGGTCTGCTATTACTACAGCTATTACTACAGAACAGATCTGCTATTACTACAGCTATTACTACAGAACTGTTCAGCTATTACTACAGAACAGGTCTGCTATTACTACAGCTATTACTACAGAACAGGTCAGCTATTACTACAGAACTGTTCAGCTATTACTACAGAATAAATGCGAACAAATGAACTACTATACAAACAGCACCAGTGGCTACAAATTACAAGCAGCTTGTAATATTTAACTCTGTGTGGACTGTCATGTTTTGCATTGACATCAGTTCCAGCTCCATTCTAGTTCCTCCCACACACACACACACACACACACACACACACACACAAACACACACCTGCTGCTTGTTTCATAACAAATCAACCTATATGCCATAGTTTAGGTCTACTCTTTGTGCCTTTTATCCAATATTCTTTTTATCGCCGATGTTTTTGTACACCTGCTTGTCTGTATACTGACATCTGCCTGTGACTATCACTGGAAGCTTCTTATTAAAGCTGCTCAGAATACGTGACCTACCTATGTCTCCCACTTTTTCGCATCACTGCCAACAAAAGCTACATCAAGTAGAAGGAACCACAAAGACCCTCTCCAAGACGGCGTGGGTGAGCGGCTGGGCTATTCAGCCCAACACGGCACGCCGTTTTGCTCCCAGGTTGTTTTTACAGCCTCCACGTCAAGAGGACCGGCCTCGGAATGGGCGGCTTACGTGTGGGATTTTCAAACTAAGGCTGCTCTCTCACTGGCCAAGTTCTGAGAGCTCTTCCATTCCAACTTCTACCCTGCACCGCGTCAGGCTCAACCCATGCTGGCACTCCTATCTGTGCCATCCCATCTGCACCAGAGCAGGCTGCCATGTGAGTCATGGTAGCCCGTGTAGCAACCAGGGAGACCAGAAAGCAGTCCTGCTGCCACTCCTGGCTAAAGGGCCCATCTGGCTGCTCTAGTTCAGTTCTGGTCCAATCAAGCTCTCCAGTTCTGGCTCCACAGGGAACCCCACTGCTGCGTCCACAAGAGGATTCACTGACGGCTCCACAGAAAGCTCCTCTGCCTGTTCCAGTGTTCCAGTGATGACTTCTTCAGCCTCCACTGCTGAGCAGGTCAGGCTCCCTCCCAAGCCCTCGCCAAGGATCCTGTTAGTCTCCGCCCCCTCACCTGTGGGACCCTCAGACTCACTCCAGATCCTGCTCCACCTAGTGTTGTTTCTGGGGGCCTGTCTTAATTTTAGTTTTAGTCTAGTCTTTGCATCATTTTAGGTTTTATTAGTCTTAGTCCCGTCTCTACACTTTAGTCCAGTCAAGTTTCAGTCGACTAAAACTCTTATTTTAGTCAGAATTACCAACAACATTTTTTTTGACCTTATTTTTAGTCTCTTTTTGTAGCAATTCTATTTTACCGAGTCAATATAGTATAAGTACAGAGTAGAATAGACAAAATCTAAAGGTTCTTTTAGTCAAAACTATTCGTCCAAGATTATCGTATTATTGTAATGGTGTTACCTTATAGACTCTGATTTGAATTTATGAAATGTATTTGCCACCCAAACATGTTAGAAGTACACAACCATAAACCTAAATGAAATAAATGAGTAGAATAACATCACATCACTAAAAAGCGCAAATAAAATGAAAATGTACGTCTATTGTCATAAAACCCACATTTGTAAAACTGGCTTTTCAACTAATATTAACAGTGTAAAACTGCACCTAAAACCTCTTTTAATGAAGTGTACTGACAGACAAGGCCGGACGGGGCAAACGGAAAGGGAAGGGGCAAAAAAACAATCACACAAAAAAAAAATTTGGGGCTCCCCTAGACTCTCGTCGTTTGCTGCTCTTTCTCAGGCCACACCAACACTTGGTCGCTCTCCGGACCCCCCTAACTTTGCGGGTTTTCCCACTTGTGGGCGGAGACTATCCTGAAAATTGTGCTTTATTTGTTTTTTTTTTTGTTTCTAAGACCTAAAATAGAAGAAATTTTGACATTTTTGTTCTTTTTGAGCATTTGCATGAGACACCTTTTATAAAATCCCAATAGCGGTTATTATTACATTATAAAATTATTGTGTTTTAATAAAATATTAATAATTGTTTTATTACAGACAAAGGAACACCAAACAAAGCTCCACATGACGTCTGACACGTCGAGCATCAACACAAATTAGGGGGAACTTCCATATAAGGAGTTGTTTGGCCATATGACGACTATTTACCATATGCTGTGCTGTCGGAACGGATCCGTGCCGCTTGCATTCTAAGGGTTAACTGATCTCTAATAATTAAATATGACTTAAATATCTTTATTTCAAGGATGTATGAGAGCAGGCTAATGCTTTACAGGCGTGAAGATGACAAGCCGACAGAGAGGTTACTCACTGAACGCGGCGATGGCGAGGATCAGCGTCACCACGATGGACACCCACGAGACCCACAGGGCCTTCTTGCGGTAACTCTGTGCCTCGTGGGGTTTCAGACGTAAGCTGCTTTCCAAGAGGTCTGTCAGTCAAACCAAATCAATAGATCAGTGTCGCTACCAACCACTTATGCTTATATCGTACGTGTGTATCATTGAAAAGCACATTTCTTAAACACAGAGAAATGTTTTTCCCATTTAAAATCACAGCCCCTATCAGATTTTAACCCAAGCATGTCCAAAAGTTTGTAGACAACTGCTAATCCTGCTGTATTTATTCTCTAATTGAGTATAACTGGAACCTCTGCACTACGTAAGCTGCAGTGACAGCCTCTACTCTTCTGACTTGGCACAAGATCTCTGCGATTGCTGCAAGATTTGGTTGCATTCAGCCGCAAGAGCAGATCGGCGGACGTAGACGAAGTCAGATCATTCATTCTGGATCACAAAAAACAACACTAATACAATTCAACTGCTCCTTTATACGTTACATCCCTCTATATCAATCAGCCGTGGTGACCTTAGGCTGGGACCGCCCCGATGCTTTATCTACAGAAATGATGCGAGCTGTGTTTGCACAGTTTGTGTCAGCAATGGGGACACTGGCTGATTTCACTTAAAAGGTTTTTTTTCACTTATAAAAAAAGAATTTTGTACACAAATTATGCCTTCTAGTGTTATTTGTCTCCGTAGAGACTCTCTTCCTCTCTCTCTCTGGGTGGACGAGAGGAGGATGGACCCCTCCTTTTGAGCCTTGGTTGCTCCTGAGGTTTCTTCATCCAGCTTTAGAGTGTTTTTCCTCGCCCCTGGCTCGCCCAGACCTCGGACCTGTATTCTGTAAAGCTGCTTTGTGACAACGCTGGTTGTAAAAAGCTCTATTTCAATAAAACATGCTCTGAATTGAATAGGCATGTACAAACTTTTGGTCCGACAGTGCAAGGCATTCAGTGCAATAAAAGGTTTGATGCTGTGAAACAGAATCAGTGATTAGTTATGAGTGGAGAACATCTCTCCTAGACAGAAGAAGGGTACAAGTTAAGTGCCTCTCAACTCCGAAATGTGCATAAGTGTTGACACCCTCCCCGTACCTTTCTCCTCCACCTCGCCTATCTTCATCTCCTGCTCCATGCTGAAAGTCTCGGGGGCACTCCCCCTGTCTGGGGGTCCGTTCTGGGTGGCCGGGTCCACCACGGCCGGGTCCGGGGTCCCGGGGGCGTCCGGAGCCGAGCTCGAGTCCGTCATCGTCGGGAGGGTTCAGGCGAACGGCATGCGAGGAATCGAGCGAGCGGGACGGAGGAGAGGTGGAGAGGAGAGGGAGAGAGGGAGAGAGGGGAGGGAGAGCAGAGGACCGAGCAGCGCTGCCTCGGAGAACTGAGCACTAATGGGGAGACGAGAAGTTTGACTCGGTTCAACTGAGTCGACTCCTTCCAGCTGTCTGTTAAATTATCTATTGATTCACAAATCAAGTCCTGATGAAGATCAGTTTAGATACAGTTTCAGTTTAGTTTCAGTACAGCGTCTGTGTGTGTGTGTGTGTGTGTGTGTGTGTGTGTGTGTGTGTGTGTGTGTGTGTGTGTGTGTGTGTGTGTGTGTGTAAAACCTCTAACAGGTGAACTGAATCACATCTTATAACACGCTGTGGCTTATATATTTCATTATTAATTATTATTATTACTGCAGACACCAGTAAGTACACACATTCAATATTAGAGACTTATTACAAGTATATATACATATGTATAGGGTATAAAACATATATACGTATATTTTGCTGTTTATGCACCATGATGAGTCGAATTTATTCTCTTCCATAAACAACGAAATGTGTCGGAAAGATCCGATTCAGCGTTTTCACTCCGGTAGAGTCAACTTTATTCTTATCTCCTGCATCCGTGTATTCAGAGAACCAGTTACTCGGTAATGGAGCAGAAGTATAGTGCAAACACTGAGGCGACTTGGAGTCTTGTTTTTTCTTTTTCTTTTTCTCTTTATTTGAAGACTTTCGTTCCGGGATACAGACAACATTGCGGGAACGAGCGATTCACTTGGACTGAGTCGGTTCAAAAGAACCGATTCAAAACCCGAGCCCTCCTCACAGACTCTACCGAGAAGATTCTATGTAGAAAAGTGAAAAGAGGAGGAAAAGTTGTTGTTTCGATCTTTAGCCTGAGCTGGGTTCCTCTGGCCAGAGGACCCTCAGGCGATCCTCTGAAGAGGGGCCTAATGAGCTCGTGCTGATCTGGAGCTGGCGTGTCTACATGACGGAATCACAAGTTTGCAGTTAAGTTTCAGATTCAATCAACATTCAGGTTAATCAGTGATGAACTCCCGGGACCTGGAGCAGATGCTCGGCCCGGACCAAAGCATGATCATTTCTCACTGAAAACCAGGTCAGGGCATACCTCAGCTTCACGCACCTGAGGCCCTGCTCGACCTCGGCGAAGCGATTCTCAACATTTTTGTTAATATTTTCTAGTCCATTGCCCCATTCATTACTCCTGACGAACCATGGTGTGTTGACGTGTGACGTTAAAGTGGATGCTTTACTTCACACTTATTTTTTCAGTTGGTCTCAAGGGCTGGTGTGTGGCCCGGTTCGGTGGTTCCTTGCCTCTTAACACGTTCACTAAACATGGCAGCTGCACCAGGTGTGTTTAAGTTGGGAAGTCACTGAACTGTGCTGGACGCTCCGGTCTCAGTCCTCGCGTTACATAAGGTGAGAGCTCCTGTCTGCATGGACTGTAAGCCGGGCAGCATCAGCCCGGTCCCATTGCATACCTCTCAAATCTCACACGCTGCGGCCAGATCTCGCGGTGTCACACAAACTCTTTCATATCTCACACATCTCAAAGGTTCTTGGACTAAAACGAAACAAAAAAGGGGTTCTTAGAAAACACATACTGCTGTGGAGGTAAACACTGTTGTCTTACAGCATTTGGTCATACACAATGTGGACAAAAGTATTGGGACACTGTCGCTTTTCCGGGGGTTGGGCGAGGCCCCTTACTTCCAGTGAAGGGCAATCTAAGGTCCCTGTAGGTGTAAGGGTCAGGCGTCCCAAGACTTTAGTCATTATAGTGTATGTTGATGCTCTATCACTGTATTGCTTAAACAGGAGAGAGAGAGAGAGCGTGCGTGTGTGTGTGTGTGTGTGTGTGTGTGTGTGTGTGTGTGTCTTCAGTTGCGTTAATGGCCTGGTGGTTAGGGAGTTGTGCCTGTGATCAGAAGTTTGTGGGTTTGAATAACCAGGATTGCTGGCACCACATACTGCTCCGGGGCGCCCCCCATTGGTGGCTATACACTGCTTCACTTGGTGAATGGGTTCAAATGCAACATTTACACGGTGAGGTGTGGTGTGTCCACTTTACTTAATAGTGATTTGAGTAAATGTCTCTCTATCAATCAGATTGTGCTGTAAGAAAGAGATTAGTGGAGAATTTCCTACACGTTTACACCCACTGCCTGTAAAATCTTGTCTATTACAGTTTGCTGAATGTGAGAGGTGTGAGATTTGTGTCCAGTGCTACCCTGCCCTGACACACTCGCTTCGCTAGAGGAAACTGAATTTGCCCCATCTTGTGTCTAAAAGCTAAAATTGCAGTTTTAGTTGGACTACACCGAAAATACCAAGCTTGAATTTATCCTATTATGATGTTTATCCAAATGCCTTTAACCCTAACACCCTCCCACTTCCATATCTCAGAAAAAGGGACAGTAATTGAATGTTCAAAGTCAGGTTGGGTGTTGCAGCGCTCGGATTTCTCCAGAGATGTTCAGTGGGACTGATTGGACTTGTCCTGAAGTCACTTCTGTGTTGGTTTGTCTTTGTGTTGGGACGCCTGACCATTACTAACAACACTGCCTTCAAATACACAGACTTAATACAGGGATTGTCCTTCACTGGAAGTAAGAGGCCTAGCCAAACCCTGAAAACAGGTGTGTCCCAAGACATGAAGGTGGGAGGGCCTTCTCTGTATTATTATTATTATTATTATTATTATTATTATTATTATTATTATTATAATTGGGACGACTGATCACTACACCAACTTTAATATGGAGTTGGTCCATCTTTTGTAAGCTATAACAGCTTTTAGTTCTCTTGGAAGGCTTTCCACAAGATTTTGGTGTTTCTGTAGCCACACGAGTATCACAAAACACCGCAGTATCTGGCTGAAGAGATGTGGTCCTGGTCCCGGAGGAATTCTCCGGGCTGTGGGGGCGCTGTGCTCGGCCCCCTGCTCCTGATCTGGGGTCTGTCTAGAGCGGAAGGCGGCGAGCGGCGTCGGGACGAACATGGCGATTGTGAACCGGGGCTCCACGAAATGGCTTTTCAACCGGGAGCAAATCGAGAACTCGCCGTCCCGTCGCTGTGGAATCGAGCCGGACCGGGAGCTGTCCTACAGGCAGCAGGCTGCCAATCTGATCCAGGACATGGGCCAGAGGCTCAACGTGTATCCTTAAACTGGACCGGTTCCTACCGGCCGGGGAGCTTGACTCCTGGGCCTGTCAGCTGCACTATTCTTCTATTTTTCGGGCTCCACCAGCTTTAAAATACCCCCATTCGCAACCTAAATCAATCCTCTAGAGCCACTTCAGTTGATATTGTCTCATTTGGTCGTGTGAACTCGAGTTTAAACGCGGAAAAGCCACGAGTGCGATACAAAGAGGCTTTAGCTACTGGTAGCTCCAGCCAAGGACTTGCTAATGCTAAGCTAAGATAGCAACTGCTGCAAGTGTTTGGGGATTTAGCTCAACTATAGCTCGATAACGGCTGCGTTTGTGGCGTTTTTCATGCTAAGGTAAAGTCACCTGAGATTTTATTAAGCAATGAAGTTCAAATATACGTTGTCTAAGCTTTTGGGGGCGCTAGCAAGTAGGCTAAGCGAACACCTCGTGGATTTGTGGCTAACGTTGGCTGGACACCAGGGCTTGCCGTTCGTTGTGTATTTGTTTTCCTTAGTGTCTCTTCCCAGGTCCCAGCTGACTATTAACACTGCAATCGTTTATATGCACAGGTTTTATATGCTGAATTCCTTTACGAAGTTTCATCGAAATGTAAGTACGCATTATTTGGTCTTATGGAGAGATGAGACACAGCCCTTGTGTTTTAATTCAGAGTTTTAGCATCCTTGGTCCTGGAGGCACACTGGTTTTGCACATCTCGGTGTGTTCTCTGCTTCCAAAGCACCAGATCCAGCTGATCAGCTCATTAATAGCCCTTCTATGAGCTGTAAAGGCAAAGAAGGTCCCATGGTGTGCAAGACAGTGTGCTTCCAGGCCTATGGTCGAGAAAGTGACCTTATGCGGATGGAAATGTGCGAAGCAGCATAAACCATACTGCACCGACATAAAGGTGCAAATCGTGATGTGCTCTTTCCCTTCTCTCAGATCATCTCTCCTACCACTCTATTTTTGGCTGCTAAAGTAGAAGAGCAACCCAGGAAACTTGAACATGTCATTAAAGTGGCACACGCCTGTCTTAACCCGCAAGAACCTCCACTGGATACCAATAGCAATGTGAGTACCGGCGCCTGGTGGGTATGGGTTCTGATTTATTTTTTTTTTTCTCTCGGGAGGCCATCGCTCTCATCTGTCTCAGGACACTGAGCTGAGTCACTGGCCCGCCTTGTAGCCAGTGAGTCAGAAACTGTCCGCTGTGCTGCAGAACTGCTTGGCTTTATACAGTGATCAGTTTAGTAGCATCTGTTCAACTGTCCTTTCTACCCCACATAATTGTTCTGTTTAATTGCACAAGTTTTGGTTAGTGGATGGTCAGAATGCACTTGGCCATTTGTAATTTGTGGACTGAGGAGCCAACTGCAGTCTGTAAAGTCTGTTATTGTCTGAATTTTAGGCATACCTCCAACAAGCCCAAGAACTGGTGCTGCTAGAAACTATAGTGTTGCAGACACTTGGTGAGTCCCAGAAAGTCTGAATTTGTGTGCATGAAACAGACAAAACGGTTTGAAACCCTGTAGAACATGTACATACAGATGTTGTGATGTTAATTAGTTGGCTTCAGGATGTAAGACCTTCATTTGTTCAGTTTATTTGTGGTCTAATCCTTTCGCTTTTAGGTACTTCTGGATGTCTGTTTTCCTCTGCAGGCTGTATCTAATGATGTACTCCATTTCAGGGTTTGAGATAACTATAGAGCATCCACACACAGATGTTGTGAGATGTTCCCAACTAGTGCGAGGTACATGCTTCCACCTTTGCTCTAAACATTTGAATTTCTCTGTCCCTGTATCATTATCTTTCACCCCCTTTATCATTATCTTGCGCACGTCTTTCTCCTTAGACCAACACTGCGCTTCTATTTATGTCAGCGATTCGCAATCCTAGTCCTGGGAACCCACTGCCTGCACGGTTTCCTCCCTTATGAGGAGCTTGATGATAAGCCGATGAGCTAGATGAGGTCTGTGGGTTCAGGGAGTAGTTGAAACTGTACAGGCCCCAGGACTGGATTTTGGAATCAGCTGCTTTACTGTATTTTAAACGTGTATGGTACAGTCCTCTTATTTTTTTAAATAAGGCATACCAATACTTAGGGCTGGGCAATTTGGCCTAAAATCAAAATCACGATTAATTGAACATTTTAACTCTATTACGATTAATGAACGATTATTTTAGTTACTTATTTATTTATTTTGCCCTCGTAGTTCACTGACGAGTTGCTCAGTTGTCTCAGTGTTTAAGCTCTCCGTGCTCGACATGTCGGCGGAATGACGTAACATAACGGAGCGGGGTCACGTGACTCCACACGCGGTAGTGTTTTTAAAGGGACAGTAATCGAAATAATCGACCTGGAAAAATGTGTCGATTTCGATTACTTTTTGATTAATCGCCCAGCCCTACCAATACTGCCCTACAAAGCCAAAGTGCGGTAACTACATGTTTAGTCAAAATTGGTTTTGGTCTACAAATGGGGTTTAGGGCGTCTCCTTTGTCTTGTGAGAAAATATCCAGGTCCAAAGTTGTCCCGTTTCAGAAAAAGGATTTTGTCAAAGTTGCAGCAACTACAAAATCCGTACTAATACTTAAACTTGAAAGCCGTTTATCTCCGTTTCAGCTTTGGCGTAGTTACTGCACTTTGGCGTTGTAGGGCAGAAGATATCGGTTGTTTTTTTAAACAATGTATTGATGATGACCTTGTTTTGTTGCGGAGTGTCGCTGCAGTTTTGTCTTTGTATAGACTGGACATTTGGCCAGAATGTAGGGCGGAATTGTTGCTGTAGAGTTAACACGTCCTCATGTTCTCTCTCTCTCTTTTCTACACAGCGAGCAAGGACTTGGCCCAGACGTCCTATTTCATGGCTACCAACAGGTTGTTACTCTGACCGTATTTATTGCACTGCCACGGCACCCTATAGCTTCCTGTTCTGCAGGGTTCTCCTTCCCGTGTCCAACGCCCTCTTGCGCCAGGGCGCAGGGTGGCTTGTTCGAGGCACCCTGCTGCCCGGTGCAGTGCGGTGTATTGTACGAGGGCCCAGCGTTGGCGCGGAAGGTTGAATACACAGTGTGAAGTGTAGAGGTGCTCCTGAATATTGCTTGGTTGAGAGTGCATAGGTCTTAATGACTCAATTGGTAGCCTGAATATCAGCTAAAGGTTGCAAGGGTGTAAACTTAGAGACTCTGCCGGTAAGTACATAAACATGCAGTTTTTCTGTTTTCCTTTTTTGTTATTATTTAGACAAAATTGAGTATAACTGGTGAAAGACGGTTATTTTAGAGCTACATTGAGTTGCCAGTTTATTTGTTACACCTCCATACATGTTCATTGACGCATGTCGCTAGGCTACAGTGTGTTGTCAGCCGGGCGGACCGAGGTTTTGCCATCACTGTTGAACTGAGCGCAAGATTTGACAAAAGTGACGTTCATGACCTAATGGTAGGTGCTAGTTTTGCTGCTTTTAGTGTCTCTCACAGAGCTGCTCATATCTTTACTGAAAACTCTAGGAACAGGATTCACGCTCCCCTGAATAAAAAGAAGTTTATGGATCAGTGGCTGAACGTCACACAGAACGTTCTCATTCGGCATCACACCAGTCTTAAAAAGCCTACAGCCTAAAGCATGTCCTAACCCTATAGAGCCCTCTCTGGATTGAGAAATCCACTTTCCTTTCAAGTCGAGCTGATGGAAGGATCAGAGTTTACCATAGTGAGTCTACAGAGCTGTCCATTTTGGTGTCAACAGCACAAGACAGCACTGGCTCTGATACGGAGTGGGGAACGTCTTCCCTGACGCTTTAGGAGCTGAAGTCTCTGAAGAACAGAATTGCTGTGTCGTTAATCTCCGCAGTTTAGGAACGTTCAGGTGGACACTACCACAATTATGAAGTCATGCCATAAGACGGCACTTTGTCACTGAATGGTTCTTGTAGTTTGAAATTGTTTATTGCTCTGGATCTAAACCCTCTTCTTTAGGGTGAGGGGCACAGGACTGTTCATGGCAAGAATGAAATTAGTGATGAGGAATATTTGATCCTAACAAGAAAAAAATGATGGAGGAAAAAAAAAAAGTAATAATATCTGGCTTGTTAGAACTGTAAATATGGCACACGGTCTCATATACCTCGTTAACGAAAGGTATAGAACAGTCGCAGAAAACAAAAATCACTAAGGGGCCGTTCACATATCGCGTCTTTTGCGTGCGCAAGTCCATTATTTCAAATGTAGACACGCGGCAGCCGCGCTCATAACGGAAGCGACTTTTTTCAGATGCGTCCGAGCCGCGTCGAGTCGAAAACCTCTCAACTTTTCAGAATGCCGCAAGCACACCGCGGGTCATGTGACGAGATTCAGCCTTTTCCGTCACACTGACGCCTCAGCAGAAACACGGAGGAGCAGCTCATCATGGTCCAGGGATTTTCTGAACTTTATGATCTGTCAAGCCCCCAAACTTTTCCTAAAATATAATCCAGCTTGTCCTTGTCAAGTCTGAAACAGGCCCCTGGAGCTCCTGGATCAGCTGGTGAAAGAATGGGCTGCACCCAAACACTACGGTGTTTTTCTTCTTTTCTGCGTAAATAAATCGTGTAGCAGAGTTACAGCAAAGGGGTTTTCGTTGGTGGAAATGGAGAGCGTGGCTGATGGTTGCTTAGCAACGACAGACCCTTCCCGAGCGCTTTTGGAAAGAAGGAGAAAGCGACGCGCCTCGCGTTACCCACGCGTTTATAGGCGCGTTATGTGAACGGCCCCTAAAGCATTCCACCGCATTCTGTGGCTTAGGCTACATATCCAACATTCCAGTAAGACTAAAAGGTGCCGTATCTCCGAGACCCAGTGGATCCACTCTCACATGTGAGTAGATTGATGTGATTTTGTCTTGCTTTCGCACCGCTCCTGTCCGTGAAACGAACTCCTTTCCTGGATGCTGGTGCCTACATACACATGCAGTGTTGGCGCTGTAAAACGGTGCCTTGGTCCTGTATTGGAACTTCTCATCAATGCCCGCTTAGTTCTGTGCAAGTGTTACCTCGCCATAGTCTTTAGAGCCTTTACCTACTGAAGTAACTTGTGTAGCACAGAATTTTTTACATGTAATTATAGCAATGTGTGAAATAATTCAGAAACTCCACTATGTAGTCCAGATACAAAATATGTATCCAAATGAATGAGCTTGTTTTCACTCATGTGAGTCAGGAGCTAGGAAAGGATACCAGAGCAGGATTGGATTCTAATAACGCTTTAAAAGGAGACCTTTTGCTACTCAGTCTGTTCTAGTGTTAGTCCTCTCTGAATAGTGGTATTTGTTAGTCTGTTTGCAAGCTGCCTTATGCGTGTACCTTTTTGTGCTTTTCAATTAGACAAAAAGATACAATGTAGTTGTTTTTTTTTTTTTGTAGAAGTTAAACGATTAGGTTTCGTTTAAAAAACAAAATCAGAATTCTGTTGTTGTTGAAAGTGTTGAATACATGCACAGTGCAATAATGAGCAAATTTCCAAAACTCACTCAGTCCATTTTTTGTGAATTTCTTTTTAGGTAACACTGCTATTGGCATATTTTTACATTACCTTTATGCGCAATAGTATAACCGACAAACTCACTCAGTCCTTGCGTAATACACAAAACAAGATTAGGCGAATTTCGCGAGTGGTACTTAGGGCTGGGCGATTAATCGAAAAGTAATCGAAATTGACATTCAGAACCTATAATCCATCAAATTTTTCAGGGTCAATTATTTCGATTACTTTCCCTTTAAAAGCACTACCGCGTGTGGAGTCACGTGACCCCGCTCCGTTATGTTACGTTGTTCCGCCGACATGTCGAGCACGGAGAGCTTAAACACTGAGACGACTGAGCGACTTGTCAGTGAACTATGAGGGCCAATAAATAAATAAAATAATCGTTCATTAATCGTAATCGAGTTAAAATGTAAAACAAGGAAAATGCTCTTTTCCAAGAAAAGAATGCTTTTGGAAATTTGCTCTTCGTGTCGAATTCATGCCCACGTGATTTTAGGCCAAAGGAAGCACAGTATTAGTTTGATGTGGCTAATGAACTGGCAACTCTCTGTATTTATTTTTTGGTCAAGCACATGCTTATGGTCAACTGTAATGTGGATAAATACAGTACAGTAATCCCCCAGTTTTATGTGCATCAGGAGTTTTATATGCATCAGGAACTGCAAATGTCCTCCTTTCTGGATGATTTCACACAAGGGGACCCGTTTAGCTCTCGGTGGCGTCCCAATACTTGTCGTAAGACTTTGAGTCGCATGTCTCAGTGGGGAAAGCACTCAGACACTTCAGACTCCACTGTTAGTTAGATCTCCAGGAGACCTTTGCAACGAGCCCTCGTTTGTATTTTGAGCCCCAGTAGATCAGAAAACCATGAGCCGGAGCACATTCAGACGCCCGTCCGTCTTTAAATGCGACCCGAGTGTAAACTTTAGTCCCACAGCCTTCCGAGCTGAAGATCTCAGCGGGAAATTGAAATTGAAATATGGGTTTACCTTTGCATTTTCTTTAAGGGTAATGCATTAAACTGAGTTTAACATAAAATTTAAATGCTCTGGGACCAGATTTGGGGGCATATTTAGAGTTTACACTATAAAAATAGCCTTTTTTTTATTAAACCAAAACACAAAGTGGTTTTTCACTAAACTCAGGGGCTCTTGGAACGTAACGGCCGCGAAACGTGGGGGATTACTGTATTTCCTGTTCTATTGATCAGGTTTAGCACGTTAACAGCCTTACAGTGGTGCATGTTGGTTTTGAATTGTAGTCAAGTTGATTAATATTTTTCTCTCCTTTAAGATACACATATTGAACTACAGGCAGATGCTGATAACCAGTAATTGTGTGTTAATGTGTGTGTTATTGTTGTTGAACAGGTAAAAGTTGCATTCTGAGCCCTGTCATATGTTTGTATTGGTTGAATCTTACCTGCTCAAGCAAAGTAAATATTCTGGACTGTTTAACAATAACCATTCATGCTAGCTATGGAACAATTAACTGCCAACCAAAATGTGTGCGTGTGTATTGTATTGTAAACGTGTGATTCTACGCTTAAGGGCTTTTTCCATCGCTCTTTTTTTTTTTTTTTTTTTTTAACACCGTAGGTTAGAGCCCGACCGATAAAGGATTTTGAAGGCCGATACCGATACAAATATTTTGTTGGTTTTAAAATCCGATATTCCG
>JBBPDC010000039.1:12704025-12720763 GCA_037974485.1 Hemigrammopetersius urotaenia | reverse complement strand
CTTTCTTGTTTGTTTGCATTTATTCTAATGTTCTCTTGTGTTTTTGCTGGCAGAAACAAACCCAATGCTGATAGAAACGGTTTCAATCAATTGACACAGGTGCCTAAGACTTTTGCTCAGTACTGTATACATGGTGCCAAACTCTGCATAAATATAACATAAAACATCATCAGATTTTCACACAAGCCCTAGAAGTAGATCAAAAGAGCCTAATTAAACACACGAGACAAGAAATGAGATACATGGTCATCTATTTATTGTGGAAAATCAGCCAATGTTATGTGTCTGTGAGTGATAAAAGTATGTGAACCTACGCCCCCTTTGTGCAGCAATATCCATCCATCTGCATCCATTATCTGAGCCACTTATCTCATGCCAGGATCACAGGGAATGCTGGAGCACATCCCAACAGTCGTAGGAGAATAACCGTGACCTATACGTCAACGGTAACGGATGAGTCCTGCAAACCAGCCTGGAGGCATTTTAGCCTGTTCCTCCATACAGAACAGCTTCAGCTGTTGGTGTGTTTCATCCCAAGAACTGTCCATTACAGGCCTCAACATTTCTATTAGGTTAAGTTAGAGCTTTGTCTTGGCAATTCCAAAACATTAACTTGATTTTTCTTTTACCATTCTGTGGTAGAATGCATTGTGTGCTTTGGGTCGCTGTTATTCTGCATGACCCACTTTCTCTTGAGATTCAGTTCACAGACAGATGTCCTGACATTTCCCTTCAGAATTTGCTGATACAATTCAGAATAATATACTTACATCAATCGTACGGGCTCAAATGCAACTTCTAGCTCGTCCATGTGCAAGATAGACAGTAATGTCCTTCTTGGAGAGCAGCTCTGTTATCCTTGAAACCTTGCCATGCACGTCATAGCTGCTCAGTGTTCTCCTGATGTTGGACTCAAGAGGCTTGTACTCATCCTTTTAGTTCCTTTGTGACCTCATGGACTATTACAGACCTTGCTCTTGGAGTGAACTTTGTTGGTAGGCCACTCCTGGGGAGGTTTACAGTCTTACATCAGTCTTTATATCCTTTCCCAGCCCAATGAGCATCACTCACCCCAGGAAGCCAAAATAGCATGCAAGCTCATCATCATCTTTTTCTCATTTTTACCAAAAATTGCCAATAATCCTTGAAGGCACTACAATTTTAATACCGATTTTTGTGGAACGTCTACTGTCACCTGAACCAAGTATAACTGATAACCTGTTTCAAACGCTTTAATATAGCTGTCGAACCACTGGTGATCCAACTCACTGAGGGAAAAAGTAGTTTAAATTAGCTCCTTTATGCCATAAATGTAGAAGGCCCAGTGTGGAAGCCTGCTTTTGGGCTAAAATGGGCTTTAACTGGCATGAGATCACGGTGAATGATGTGCCGATGTCCAGGGCCTTGATGTGTCCCTTCGTCTTTAAGAGCTGAAAGATCCGCATGATTGGACTGCCTTCCCACTTCATCCATTATTCAGGAGGCTCTGGCGTTTGAACTAATTATGGCTAAAAGGCTGACCCATTTCGGCTATGTGGAGCCTCCAGTGGAGGCCACTGAAGTCCCTCTCCCTCCCGGAGCCCGCCCAAGCCCCAGAAGAGCCTGCAGCGATGCCACTAAAAATGCAGATAAAATAAATCAATGAAAAAACGAAATCTGCTAAAGACATATATGTGGAGGGCGCACTCAATCAAGCCTTCAACCTTAAGCCTTTAAGAGCGTGTAATGAGCAGCTAATCCATCTCAAGGCCTTTGTGTTGTCATCACCAACTGTTAGCAGTAGGCAGTAGTATAAGGCATTCAAGTGTGCCTTCCAACAGGGGCTAGCATTGCTCTAGTACTCTGAGTACCAACATTAATGAATTGGTACGCGCCCAAATTCAACATTTTTCACCTACCATGGGCCTGGGCCTGGGCACCCCCCCAGTGCCAAATGGTGCTGAATGTGCAAACGGACTTTTAACCTAAAGTAAATTACAGGTCTAGTCACCCACAGGATTATTTGACACCAAAAAAAATAACATTCTAGTCTGATGGGTGTGTCTGCTTTCTCGCCACTAACTGGTCGAAATGAGGAAGGCAGGCTGGCAGAGCCACTCGGGCCGAGTTTCCGAGTTCAGCCTGTTTCTGTACTTGTGTTTGTGGCTGTCGAGTGAGAAAAGCATCTCGCTCAGATCGGTGGAACAGGGGCAGATCACAACTCTGTGGACTGGAGAACAGGGGCAGATCACAACTCTGTGGACTGGAGAACAGGGGCAGATCGCTCCTCTGTGGACTGGAGAACAGGGGCAGATCACTCCTCTGTGGACTGGAGAACAGGGGCAGATCGCTCCTCTCTGGACTGGAGAACAGGGGCAGATCACTCCTCTCTGGACTGGAGAACAGGGGCACATCAGTCCTCTCTGGTCCGGAGAACAGGGGCAGATCACTCCTCTCTGGACTGGAGAACAGGGGCAGATCGCTCCTCTCTTAACTGGAGAACAGGGGCAGATTACTCTGTGGACTGGATAACAGGGGCAGATCACTCCTCTCCTAACTGGAGAACAGGGGCAGATCACTCCACTCTGGACTGGAGAACAGGGGCAGATCATTCCTCTCTGGACTGGAGAACAGGTTTTGGGGTGGGCCGTTAAAGTCGAGGGGGCGGGGCATGCAGTGACAGAAGCGCTGAGATCAGACCTGCTCTGACTGAATTTTGATTGGTGCAGAAGCGAGGCTCCGGAGAAACGGCAGAAACCGTATTTTAAAACGTCATTATTTTTTCCTTTTTAAGGTTTTCCTTTCCCTGAGTGGCGGTACTTAGAGATCCAGTTTGAAGTTACTCAACTTAGGGACACATTTGCGCAGTGAGGTCTGGAAACGGCTGTGCATTTGTCGCACCACATTCGCCAATTCTTGTTTGTGTACCGCTAATGTCAACCTTTGCTTATTAAGCCAATTTTACACCAGAAGCAAAGCAGATTGTCCGGCAAGTCTACACTGCTCTGATTGCTGTATCAGACTAAATAAACCAAGGCGCATGTTTGTCCACTTTCTGTTCTGTTCTGTTTTGCTTCAGGAAGGAACGAGTTATTATAACCCCTAGATGTTTAGATAACGTTTAACAAACCAATGAATACTATGGTGAGGACATTCCAATATAGCTGTTAACTTAGGTCTAGATTTCTCAGTCTCTAGAGTCTCTTGAGGTTTCTACGAGTGCAAAGCAACTGCTATAACAAGTTATATCTGTCTGCTGTGTGGACAAAGACAGTGTATAAAAAAGTGTATACTTTTTGATAGAAGCCACTGGCATGCCATGCACAGCAAGCATAAAAAAATAGACTCAAAAAACACAGGCACTGTAAAAGACTACACTAGGGTTGATACAGCTTGCGGTGAGCCTTGATGCAGTTACATGTCTGGTGTAAAATGGCCTTCAGGCAGGTAAACAAGAGCCGCTTTCTGGAAGAAGACAATTCGTCAATAACCCACTTCCAACTCAGCAGGTAATGCGGCATCGTTTTAGAGCAGATGTGTCCAGTCTTATCTGGGGAGGGCCAGTGTGGCTCAGGTTTTCATTCTGATCGAGCGGAAGCCTAGCTGATTCCACTCGTTTATTCAACCGCTCTCAGTCCAACAACTTACCATTATAGCTCCTGCCTTGTTGGGAAATGAGTCTTGTTCGTTTGCGGATAAGGCTGGACACCCTGACCCTTATAATTCAGAGAAGCCTGTTTGCTTGTATTTCTCGAAAGAATCACGCAGGTTACATTTGTTTTGGGTATGGTTTGGTACTTCTTACTCAATTATGTAACTTGGACTCTACAGCAGCGGTCCCCAACCTTTATTTCGTCACGGACCGGTTTAATATCAGAAACTATGTTCGCAGAGCGGCAGATAAATATACGTATATTATACAAATCAATGATACGCATAAAAATGGAGTATCTTTAAAATATAATAAACGTAAATCCAGTGTGTACTCGCAGCTTTATTAACAGCATTTTAATAACAACGAGCCGACAACAACAGAACACGGGTAACATCCATGTTTTTTTTTCTGTGCAGCCCTCGAACCGGTACCACATGACCGGTACCGGTCCGCGGCGCGGGGTTTGGGGTTTGGGGACCACTGCTCTAAAGGAGACATGCAGTCAAAAAGTGCCGTCTACCCTCAAAACCTTTTGAACAACAGTCATTTTGGGCTATTTTGGGTGTGGCTGTGTTTTCACTGCATGGTCTTGGCCACGCCCACTCAACCCAAAGGGAAAGTAGTCAAAACCGTCAAAAAAAAGGTGTTTAATAAAAAACTGGAGGTGTCTTTCTTTACAGATGGTGCTGTGTTACCCATACATTCTAATATAATAGACACTTATCCAAGTTCCAGACAGAAATACAGTTTATACTTCCTAGCCAAACTCTCTTTATCAATCGCGAATAGCTAGTTTAGTGTCACTGTCCATAAGGAGCTATATTCTCTGTGAACTAATATTGTGTAGGACACATTGTGATGCCAAAACAGCTCTGACCCTACTCCATACAACCTTTGGAGGTGTGCTGGGGTATCTGGCACCAAGACATTTACAACTCTGTCAATTCTGAGGTGGGGTTCCAATGGTGTGCAGACTAGTTTGTTCAGCACAATCCAAAGTTGCTCAAATGAATTGAGAGTGAGTGACGCCTTCGCACCCGGTCATCCACATGATGTTAAAAAAAAAAAAAAGACCAAGCCACCTTCTTCTATGGCTCCATGGTCCAGTTCTGCTGTTCACACGCTCCTCAGAGTTGTATTTAGTGTTGGACAGGGGTCAGCATGGGCACTCTGACCGGTCTGCAGATACACAGCCCTATACTCAGCAAGCTGTGATGCACTGTGTTCTGACACCTTCCATAATAGACAACTTCAGGAATTTGTGCTACAGTAACTCCTCTATGGGATCAGCCTAGATGGCCAGGCCTTTGGCACCTGTCCTTCTTTGGACAATTATTGGTAGATACTAACCACTGAATACCAGTATTACCCCACACACAAGACCTGCTGTTCTGGAGATGCTCTTCTCAAAGTTGCTCAGATTCCTTACGCTTCACCATTTTTCCTGCTTCCATCACATCAACTTTAAGAACTGACTGTTCACTGCCTAACCTATCCCACCCCTTCCCAGGTTCCACTGTAATGAGGCACTCAGTGGTTGTGGCTGATCAGTGTAGTGCTTAGAAAATTCACCAGTATTTTCTAAGCACTACTTTCTAAGTATTCACCAGTACCTTCACAGCTTAATCTTGAGCTGTTAATAAACAGGAGAGTCTGCCTGCTTTTTAAATAATTCTTTTATGTTGGCAACCAGCCAGGTTTCCTTAATAGGAATCGTTCATCAATGTAATATAAAACCTTTCAGAATGTTTGCTTTTGCAGCTGTGGTTCAGTTTAAAAGCAAGTATTGTGAAACTTTAACACAAGTAACTTTAACTTTTACTAGAGTAATGCTTTAGCAGTTCCGTGCAGGATTTAAGACGGTTTGAGACAGTTTAAGACAGTTTGAGACGGTTTAAGACGGTTTGAGACAGTTTGAGACAGTTTGAGACGGTTTGAGACCGTTTGAGACGGTTTGAGACGGTTTGAGACGGTTTAAGACGGTTTAAGACCGTTTGAGAGGGTTTAAGACCGTTTGAGATGGTTTAAGACGGTTTAAGACAGTTTGAGACGGTTTAAGGCGGTTTAAGACGGTTTAAGACGGTTTGAGACGGTTTAAGACGGTTTGAGACAGTTTGAGACGGTTTAAGACAGTTTGAGACGGTTTGAGACAGTTTAAGACGGTTTAAGACAGTTTGAGACAGTTTGAGACGGTTTAAGACGGTTTAAGACCGTTTGAGATGGTTTGAGACGGTTTGAGACGGTTTGAGACGGTTTGAGACGGTTTAAGACGGTTTGAGACGGTTTGAGACGGTTTCTTCCAGACCTGAGGTCACCATCGTTGGCAGAAGATGAACTCCGGCCACCGCAGCATCGCTGAAAGTGGCCACTCAATAAGGGTGAGGACTCCTCTCTAAAACATGCGGCCGTTTATTTTTCAATCAGACCCGGCGTCCGCTTACTTTCGCAGCTGCTTTATTGGCTGCCAGAGGCCATGTCTCGGCCAGTGTAAATTGTTGTTTACTTTAGCCGTATCACTCATCTCATGAATCAATATTAGATCAAATAATCTCCTTCTCTCACAGCGTTCAATGTCACAGACCTTACGAGCTGTGGGGAAGGCGAGGCCCCACATGGCCCAAGGCGGCCTTCATGCAGAGGAAGTGTGGTGGGTAATTGAAGCGTCTTTGGGTAATGTAATACTCGCGAGGAAAACAGCTAAAGCTTCAGCCATTAATCTGCCCAGGATTGGGCGAAATATGAATTATCCTAAGCACCTTATCTCCTCTCTCCTGCGGATCCCCCCTCTGAGGAGCCTTATTGTGTTTTGGTCATTATCCACCGAGGGCCAATGCATCGTTGTGATGCCATTGGAGATGCCGCTCCTATCAACAGTGGAAGGAAGGAGACAGACAGACAGACAAACCACCCCGGGTGCCGTGAAAGAACAGCATTCACATCTCTATTTATCAAACGACTTTCGCGAACACGCCCCATTACACGCTTTCTCACCCTTCCAGTTCCTTTTTTTTTGGCCTCATCCGTCTCGTTGCCTTACTCAACGTGCTGCTCGTCATTAGAAACTCATTTAGCAAAAGCTAACCTCCACATTTTTAACAGAAAGGTGCGCGCGCCTGCATTAATGTGCTTAGGCCAGCTGATTCTGTTAGGGTTTTTTTTGTTTTTTTTGTTTAGTTAAATAATCAGTTCTTTTATGCTTGTGGGAACAGGCTGATTAATGGGCATAACTACAGATGGAGACAGAAGGAAGACATTACGCCCAGATCAACGTAACTCTCTCAACACCTTAACAACCATCCCGCCTCACATCATAGGCCAAACACCTGTGCGTGCGCCATATCCACACATCCACCCCCCCCCCCCCCCCGCAACTTTCATCCATCTGCTTCCCTATTGGCCAGGGCTCCCCGAATGCTCTCGCTGATTCGGCAGCTTAGCTAGGGGCCGCTGCTGCCTCCCTGAGGTGATTACGGTAATTAATTGGATGGAGCTTTGGTGGCGCATGCTGGTGAGCGGGCCTGTTTTGTGCTGATCCGAGATCACTTCCATGGTTTCCATTGCGTTAGTGCTGAGGCGGGCATTTGTGTGATCGGTGCTGGCCCTGGGTCAGGGATAAAAGGAATCTCATGCCCAGAGCTTCCTCGACAGGCTTGCCTTATTGACAGGAGTTGAGGGAGAAGATCCTGCACAATAATCCCGACTCCAAAAACCAAACAAAGGCAAGGACATCTGTGGTGGACAGTGTGGTTTCTTGCTATATATAGAGCCACCTCAGCAGCCAGTGGCAATACCCAACATTTTCGCTTCATAGTCGCAGGACGAAACAGAATCGATCTTCTGGGTCGAGGGCTACGCTTTTCGCAGGTCAGTGCAAAACTGAAGGAGAAGCCATACTGCTGGCCCATGTAGAGTCTGGGTCACTGGAGCCATCGGTTGAACAGAACCATGTTCTGAAATAACACACCAACCATGAGACCTTACCTCACCTTCCCTTTTTTCTTTCAGATGCTGATACTTGCATTGTGGTGACTTTGAAAGAGTGGAAAGCACAAAAACGAAAAGTCACAGAATGCAATTTCATGTGTTTAAGCTAGACCACACTGTTGCCAAGGGCATGACCAATTTGGTGCCAGGCGTAGCAATGTTAAGGCAAGCAAAGCTTTTGGTTCTTGGACTGAGCATTAAATGTCCATTGTTAATGAAACTAGTAATTAATCTTCGGCTAGTTTCAAAGATGATGCTGCGATCAAATGTTATCAAATACTTTGGCCTGGGAGAAGTGAATGTGGAGATGGACAGCATCAGGGTTATTGTGCTGGCCTCGACTGCGACAAGCGAGAGCTTCTAGTGCTCATGTGTCCGCTCCTTTATTACCTCTACATGTTATTGTTTCCCCACGTCTCCTAAACAAAGAAAAAAAAAGAAAAAACAGTCATTTAAATCCGGCTTGCCGCCCTGCTCAATATCACTCTGTCTCCGCGTTATTAAAGTTGTTGTGGGCCCTTTTTTTCCCTTGTAATAAAGCGAAGCCACAGCGGCTCGGCTGGCTTTGATGGGAACCGAGAGGGCTCGTCACCAGCCCGCGGGTTTGACATGTTCATTACTCACCGGCGGGCCTGCAGCAGCATGGGGTTTTCCACACCTGTCTTCTGGCTACCATGTGCTAGCAGTTCATATTCCTTGGACTGATTATAGCCTATGCTTGTCTGAGCCACTTCTCTTTAACCAGGGTCAATGTGGTGGAGACTAGCCTAGTGGTCATAGGGTGAAAGGTGGATACATCCTGGTAAGAGCATCACAGGACAGACTCTCAGACAAACACATTCACACCTAGAGTGGATTTTACCTGACGTACGAGTTGGCTTGTAGTATCTCCCTGTATTTTGCACCGTATGTCCATCCGTCATTTGTAAGATTATGCCCAATTCACGATGAGGAAAAGAATCCCTATAACGTGATTCTGCCACCACCGTTAGCTGAGGACTGGGAAGGGTTACGTTTGTGCCATAAATCACTTTTTTGAGGGGAAAATATTATCCACAAGCCAATATTAGATGTAACAGAAGTAGTAGTGGTTTTAGAGGTAGTAGAAGCAGCAGAAGTTATAAGTTGAAATAGTAGTAGCAGTAGAGGTAGATGTAATAATAGCAGTAGCAGTAGAGGCAGTAGTAGTAGTAGTAGTAGCAATAGAGGCAGTAGTAGTAGTAGCAGTAGAGGCAGTAGTAGTAGTAGCAATAGAGGCAGTAGTAGTAGTAGTAGCAGCAATAGAGGCAGTAGTAGTAGTAGCAATCGAGGCAGTAGTAGTAGTAGCAGTAAAGGTAGATGTAATAATAGCAGTAGCAGTAGAGGCAGTAGTAGTAGCAGTAGAGGCAGTAGTAGTAGCAGTAGAGGCAGTAGAGGTAGATGTAATAATAGCAGTAGCAGTAGAGGCAGTAGTAGTAGTAGTAGCAGTAGAGGCAGTAGTAGTAGTAGCAGCAATAGAGGCAGTAGTAGCAGTAGAGGCAGTAGTAGTAGCGGCAGTAGTAGTAGGAGCAATAGAGGCAGTAGTAGTAGCAATAGAGGCAGTAGTAGTAGTAGCAGCAATAGAGGCAGTAGTAGTAGTAGCAATAGAGGTAGTAGTAGCAGCAGCGGCAGTAGTAGTAGTTGTAGCAGTAAAGGTAGATGTAATAATAGCAGTAGCAGTAAAGGCAGTAGTAGTAGTAGTAGCAGTAGAGGCAGTAGTAGTAGTAGCAATAGAGGCAGTAGTAGTAGCAGCAATAGAGGCAGCAGTAGTAGTAGTAGTAGCAGCAATAGAGGCAGTAGTAGTAGTAGCAGTAGAGGCAGTAGTAGTAGTAGCAGCAGTAGAGGCAGTAGTAGTAGCAGCAAAAGAGGCAGTAGTAGTAGTAGCAGCAATAGAGGCAGTAGTAGTAGTAGCAGCAATAGAGGCAGTAGTAGCAGAAGAGGCAGTAGAAGTAGTAGTAGCAATAGAGGCAGTAGTAGTAGCAATAGAGGCAGTAGTAGAAGTAGTAGCAATAGAGGCAGTAGTAGTAGCAATAGAGGCAGTAGTAGTAGCAGCAGCAGTAGAGGCAGTAGTAGTAGCAGTAAAGGTAGATGTAATAATAGCAACAGTAGAGGCAGTAGTAGTAGTAGAAGCAGGAAAGGTAGATGTAATAATAGCAGTAGCAGTAAAGGCAGTAGTAGTAGTAGTAGTAGTAGCAATAGAGGCAGTAGTAGTAGCAGCAATAGAGGCAGTAGTAGTAGTAGTAGTAGCAGCAATAGAGGCAGTAGTAGTAGTAGCAGTAGAGGCAGTAGTAGTGGTAGCAGTAGAGGCAGTAGTAGTGGTAGCAGTAGAGGCAGTAGTAGTAACAGTAGAGGCAGTAGTAGTGGTAGTAGCAGTAGTAGTAGCAGAAGAGGCAGTAGTAGTAGCAGAAGAGGCAGTAGTAGTAGCAGTAGAGGCAGTAGTAGTAGCAGTAGTAGTAGCAGCAGCAGCAGCAGTAGCAGCAGCAGTAGCAGAAGAGGCAGTAGTAGTAGCAGTAGGGGCAGTAGCAGCAGTAGTAGCAATTGAGGCAGCAGTACTAGAGGTAGTAGTAGTAGTAGCAGTAGTAGTGGCAGTATTAGTAGCAGTAGAGGCAGTATCAGTAGTAGTAGTAGCAGAGGCAGCAGCAGTAGTAGTTGTAGCAGTAGTAGCAGTAGAGGTAGTAGTAGTGGTAGTAGTAGTAGTAGTAGCAGTAGTGGTGGTAGTAGTAGCAGTAGTGGTGGTAGTAGTAGTAGCAGTAGTAATAGTAGTAGTAGTAGCAGTAGTGGCAATAGTAGTAGTAGCAGTAGTGGCAGTAGTAGTAGTAGCAGTAGTAATAGTAGTAGTAGTAGCAGTAGTGGCAGTAGTAGTAGTAGCAGTAGTAGTAGTAATGGCAGCAGCAGCAGCAGTAGTAGCAGTAGTAGCAATAGAGGCAGTATTAGAAGTGGTAGTATTAGTAGCAGTAGAGGTAGCAGTAGTGGTAGTAGTAGTAGCAGTAGTGGTAGTAGTAGTAGCAGCAGTGGTAGTAGTAGCAGCAGTAGTGGTAGTTATAGAGGTAGCAGTAGAGTTTTTAGCAGAGATCATTAGCCAGATCATCATGCGAAACAACAACATAAAAAACAGGCTTCACTCTGTGCCAGCTCACATTTTATACTGTAGGCTACAAACTGCTATATTCTATATGGTTGGTTACACAACACATCAAGAGCATATAAATTAAACTTTGAACAGTTAATAACTCAGAGACAATAAAGTAAATTGTCGTCATTTAGTCGCCACAAATCGTTCCTTAATACGAGAGAAACGTTTATTTGACACTTATGATTTGGACGTCTTGCACAATGTTGCGTGACATACCTGTCTACTTCTGATACTTTCTCCATTATAATTCAATCCATTTTGTACATGCTGTGAAACCATGGGACGCCTTTTACAAGCTTCAGGTGGTTCACGTTTAATCCAGAACCCCATAAATGTGTTCGTGTGCAACGTGAACCTCCTGTCTGCTTTGTTATTTATGGCCTGATCTGAAGGCCGAGCTCTAGCACTCATGGTTCGTCGCGAGCCTTGCAAATGTACTCAGCCCCTTGTATCGCCATCATGTTTGTCTGGATTCCAATGACACTGATACTGATTGTATTTTGTGAAACTTGTACAAATATTGCAAGCTGATTTGCTCTTATATAATCTGCATGTCTAAATTCATATTTTGTCAGCAGGTTTTCAAAAAAATTTAATCTGAAAAACCTGAAAAAGAATATTCAAACCCATTATCCTAGACAGGGGATCCACAATGACCACCTTTCGATACAATAACAGTTTTAAGGCAATCAAGAACACTGGTAGTGATTTTCATCTGTTCTTCTTGAATGATTTGATGATGTTCATTCAGAGAAGTATCTCACAAGCTTTATTTTGTAGCAGGCCGAAGCAGGCTGTTTTGTAGTATCTCCATCCTTCAGTTTTAAAATGATGATCAATCCCCTCTGAGGAAAAGCATCCCCATAACACGGTGCTGCCACCACCATACTTCACTGAGGACTGGGAGGTGTTATGTTTGCACCACAAATTACATTCATTTTCATACAGCGATCAGTTTTTGTCTCATCTGACCACAAAACCTTATCCTGCATGTTGGCTGGGTCACTCTGATGCTTTCCAGCCCCACTCAGGCAAGTTGTATGAGGTTGACTGCTGCACCTTCACTTGAGTCTTAGACACTGCAGCTTTGCTGACCTCTTCATGGGTTCCTTCACAAATTCTCTTCTTCCATTGGTCCAAACCTCACAGCACTTTGTCTACAGACGTTAGCATTAACGGCTAGCATTAGCATGCGTGCAAAGACTCGTACACAAAAGAAAGGCTGAAATAACTCTCTCTACCCACATGTTTAGACAGAACACAGCTTACTAATACTAAATACACTGAGATAACGAATTATTTGGTGGGAAAACTTTAAAACACAAATACGAGGACAAGACACAGAGCAGTCATGCTACATGTTGCAGCAGGCTTCTTTTTCATCTTTTTTGGCAGTTGGTAACTTTTCAGTGTATTACCACCACAGCTGGACTCAGAAAAATGCCCGTAAAACTGAGGGGTTACTGTATTGCTTTAGAAGTAGCGTTATATAACATGTAAGAGATATTTGACTTTCTTAGACTTACTTTTGGCGTGAAATACTTCAAGACTAAAGGAGAAACAATAGATTGGTGGGTTCCATGTCGTACCATGCCAACTACATGAAGACCCCATTGTTGAGATATAATTGTTGAAACATAATTGACTTAAAAACAACCTAAAATGACATATGGGGAAATAACCAGAGAATGAAAAGACAGACTCTAATCTTCTCCAGCTTCTGTAGCAGCAGAGTGAAAGGGTCTGATCTTTTCTCTCTCCTCTCAGTCTAGATAGCCGGTTTAAAAAAAAAGAAGTGTGAGGGGACATCCATTTCTCTGACCTTTACAATAATGGCACGGAGGGGAACGTAGCAGCATCTTCGGAGCAGCTGACCAGGCCGGGTAATACATCACGGCACGCTCCGGTCTTCTAAAAGGATGACTTGTGAACTCCAACAGCCAGAAGAGAAGCGGCGTACGAATGAATCACAAAGGTTCTGGTCATTTAGTGGGCTTAACCCACGTCGGGAAAACTAGCCATGAGTCATGGCCTTGTCTTCCACTTGGTTTGGACTCACACCTAGCTCAAGGAGGTGGGCATCGCATGCATCTGCATAATTATTTGATGCTAGGCGAACCATCTGCTCCTGTAAATAGAATTTGTCCAATAGAATGAATGCAGTCAGAAGGTACAGAGTGCCTAAAGCTAAAACTGACCGTATTATTTCACGCCAGACCTGCCTCCTATATTAGTTTCATCCGAAATCTGACAGCAAACCCCATTACAGCTCCCTCTGTAACCCACTTCAGATAGCGCTGACCAGCCTGGACATGCTGCACAAACTGACTGCAGAGAGGGAGAGAGGGAGGGAGAGACAGCTTCCTTTATTATTAACCTCAGGACAGCAAACACTACACCCGACCTTCACACCCGTGCTAAAAGACGGACCAATCAAACAGCCGCTTCGGGTTCGAACACACAGCAGGCATCCTGTCTTTCCACCGCGGTGCGTCCTTTATGGAGCAGGACGTCCATAAGAATGAATTAAATTCGAGCCACAGTATTTCTATAAACAGAAAATGCAGTTGGTTTAGAAAGAAAAAAAAAAAACAAGGAGGAAAAAAAAAAAGCCTCTATCCACATGGGTGCCTATCACTGGAGCCTGTTGCCATGGCGACAGGCTGTACGTGTCCCCATGGCATTTGTCGGGTTTACATAAGGAACTGAGATGGATTCAAATAAGTTTTGCAGAAAGACTTTTTTTTTTTTTTTAATTAAAAAAAAGAAGCCAGCCTGTGATTCACGCCGTAATTGAACCTCTTTTGGAGTAGATTCGTTTTTATCATATACGCAGGTCTACTGTGTCGACGAAGTGTATGATCCCGCAGGCTCACAAACATGAATCGGTATTACCACACACACACACACACACACACACACACACACACACACACACACACACACACACACACACACACACACACACAAAAGGTGCAGGTAAAGTTATTCCTTCCTAGATTTGTCCATTCAGCATCGCCCCCCCGATCATCACTCAGGAGAAACATGGCAATGTTAAGGCGGCATGCTTTTCAAATGACAGCAAACGAACACGACTGGTCTCTTCACACTCTCTCTCTCTGAAGATAAGGTTTATCATCCAGTACAACCATCTCAGCAGTAGCAGACTGAGACCTTGACGGCCACTCTGGGAACAGGCAGTCCTCTCCCACCTGCTGCTGCGCTCTGTTAACTTTCTCGCTCCGTCTCTCTCTCTCTCTCCTCTCGTTTTAGCACCATAGCCTAAAAAGCAACACCCCCACCCGACCACACAGAACTACAGAAACATCCCCCCCCCCCCCCCGATGTTTAGTGAGGTTTTGATGAGTTTCTATGTGAAAATAAGTCGTCTACACACTTCTGGACACTTTGTTGAGTTTAACGTATTGTGAAAAAAATGTATTTAAGTGTGTTCCTTGTATTTTCGCTAATAAAACGTCATTTGACTGAGGGTGTTAAGTTCTGTTGGGAGGACCGTACGTCTGGAATAGGGGGTGGGGACACGGCTCATTCACATACATCAGTCTTGGAAGTTCAGAAACAAAAAAATAAAAAAAGTTCAGAAACAAAAAAATAACATCCTGTTTAATACGAAGGGATAAATAGAGGCTGGGGGAAAAAAAATAAAAAAATCACAGCTGCATATGTCACATAAAACCAGACACCATTAGTGGAAACACAAAATGCAAGATAAATGAAGGACATGGGTCCTTTATAAAGCTCTATTAAACTTCCAATACTGGTCAGGATTTAAATTTTTTAGGACCACATCTGCCTTCGGCTGTTGACGATATAGCAGCGCTAAACGAGCCCTTTGCACAATCACGGTTTCAGATGAGCGTTTCCAGTCTCCGACTGTTTCACACCGAGCCTCAGACTGAGAGACCGTGTGGGCCGGCCCCTGTCATGGCAACACAATGTCGGTCACAGTCCGAGGTGAACTTTTCAAAGTCGTTTCACCTCTGAAGTGCAGATTTGAACTTCTCCATTCATCCTAGCACTAACAAACGTGAGGGGAAACCTGACAGTCAATCATTTCTTCACGAAAAAACGAGTGATGTCCGACGCCAGTTTGGAAGCAGCCTGTCCTTTCTTCATCTGACTCCTCTCCTTCGCCTGATGCGCGGTCCTCTGAAAAAGAAAGGAAAAAAACAAACAAAAAAAAACAACAGTTACACATTAGTGTCTCACATGGGGGGGGGGGGGGGGGGGGCGGCGCAATATGACAGATTATCATGCTAAATTATGTCACAGTATTGTAGGTAGCACTGAACTGGTCCCGGTTCTAACGGTGCTGCCATCAGTGTTTATGTTTACCTCTCTTTACTGCCACGACTTTTGTCCTGTTACTCCATTAAAGCTACAGTTTACAACTCATTACGGTTCAATGCTGTTGTCTCTAGTGCAATAACTTGTGACGTTTATTCTGGAATGTTTACATCCCTTTCTCACCTTACGGTCATCCTGCTCTATCGTCTATTTATTGCATTGTCTTGAATTTACAGCCCTTTCACAGAACTGTCACATTGCTGCATTGTCTATTTAATGCATTCTTTCTGCCATTCATTGCACTTTGTTCAATGCTGCTAAGTGCCAGCTGTGGAATTATCACACTTATGGTTTCTAGAAGGTTTACATTGCGTCCACACTACACTTACGTTTACATTTATGGTATTTGGCAGGCGCCCTTATACAGCGCGGCGTACTTCAGTGGCTAGGTTACTTGCCTCCAGATCAAGAGGTCGTGGGTTCGAATCCTACCTTCAGCACAACGCCACTGGGTGCCTGAGTAAGTTACTCCAGGGAGAGACTGCCCCCTGTAGGTAGGGAACGGACGTCGCTTTGGATAAAAGTGCCATAAATGTAAATGTAAATGTAAACGGTCCACATCTGCTCTTCATACTCGCAAAGCTAAACCCAACATCTGCTTTTTAAACAAGTTACTATCCGCTAAGCTGCCTAAACCCTGTCTGTTCAAAGTTAGCAGAAACATGGACACGATATTTAGTGGCGATATATAATGTGACACTCTACTGTTGAGCGTTACTATATGTTGCACCGTAGTCCATGGAGAAACATCTCATCTGCATCTTCAGCTCTGATGCTAGATTGGATCGATGGCAGGGACGGGAGCAGAACTCGACTCACGTTTTCCGACCAGACATTGGCAGTGACTGCTCCTCCCTCATTATATATACAGGAAATGTGTGCCATGATACTTTAGAATTTCAATTCTGTCTCAAAACACTTTCGCATTTCCTTGTTCCTTCCAGGTTTTAACTGTAATGCTAACAGTGTCTACAATATTCTTATCAAATGAGTGATGTGAATTCACCAAGCAGGGTTTCTCCGAGAGCCAGAAGAGAAGCCCAGGAGAAGAGATGAGGCATGTTTGTGTTGGACCGGGCTGCTTTGTGATCCATCAGTGTTTGTGCAGTAACAGTGGTGGGTTGACAGCTAAAAGGTTGCTTTACCATGCGGTGACAGACGGTGCAGAGAGTCTGCAGGTTGTCCAGTAGACACTGGCCTCCTCCGCTATAGACTGGCTTGATGTGGTCCACCTGCCAGAACTGGCCCTCCGCTGGGTTACGGATCATCTCGTTCAGCTATGAGACACACACACACACACACACACACACACACACGCGCACACGCGCACGCGCACACGCACAGACACACACAGAGAGACACACAGAGAGACACACAGAGAGACACACAGAGAGACACACACACAGACACACACACAGACACACACACATAGAAACGCACACACATAGAAACGCACACACATAGAAACGCACACACATAGAAACGCACACACACAGAGACACACACACACAGAGACACACACACACAGAGACACACACACACAGAGACATACACACACACACACACAGAAACACACACACACAAACAAACACACACAAAGA
>JBBPDC010000039.1:12656673-12671084 GCA_037974485.1 Hemigrammopetersius urotaenia | reverse complement strand
GACATTTCCACGCCCCGAAACGTGACGCTGAACGAAACGAACTGTGATTGGTTGTTTGACATGTCAGTCAAACGGCCGTATGGGCGGGCCTTGGCCAAAGAAAGTGGCTATGAATTCCAGACCTTCGTAAACTTGCCGAGATCGTCAACAGCCCACCTTTGCTGCTCTGCTACTGAGACGTTGAGCGTGATTTCAGTGCAGAGGTCCTGACAATTTATGCTGCCTTGTCAAAAAGTCTAGGGATTCGCACTACCCTGTGCGTTCTAGCTCATAAAACTTGTAGCTCACAAGAATATTCTGTTTTAAGATCAATCTCATACGTTCTCATATCGTACAACTACGAACTAAAGCATAGTTAAAGAAATTAAGTTTTCCCGAGGAGTGTTCTTTTTTCAATCGAGGATAATTACTAAACTGGCTAAAACGGCAAAGACAAAATGTTCATTTATTACCCTAGAACAGCGACATGCGCTCATATGCCCTTATGCTGTGCTCTGAAAACAGCATGCAGGTGAGAAAAAGTACACGAGCTTCTTAGAAAAATTACTCACTTAAACCAGTGTCCCCAAAGCAAGGTAGCACAGATTTATGGGTGTGGTAATGAATCCCAAGACTCTGAAAAGACATGGCGGCACGTAGCCTGTATTGTCACAACTCTGACGAGCACATTACTGCAGCAAAACCAGACGTAGCTCATGCGAATGTTGTCCCGTGTGATCTCTGGCATGAGCACCTCTGCCGGGTCCCTGCCTGGGACAGATGATTGTTGTGATTTGTGACGTTCCAGACGTGCGTGTTGCCAACAGCGGGTTGACGCGCAATTCATAACGTCCTCTTGTTTCTTGTTTAATTGTCGTTTCTAAACGCTGACACTGATTATATCTGCAGGCAGCTCATATCAGCCGATATTGTCAACGTTTACCGGTCGGGTTAAAACGAACGACATATGCGAGGAGCAAGATGAGCGTGTCTCACGGCCCCTGATGGAGGGATTCACTCCTTTGTTGGCTCTCGCTAGAGCGGTTTTAACACCCCTCTGTCAGCCGTACGTCACGCTGCTGCCCTAAGAACTCAGACGCTGGGCAGAGCGGGCAGTGGCCGTTTAATGAGGGCTGAACTTGCTTTCCCATCGTGCTGTCGCCCACCGCAGCGTCAGTCCACACGCACTGGTCAGAATTTATATGTCGTCATGTTTGCTGTTGCCAGAAGAAGCTTAACTGCGTGACTCTATCACCTGTTTGAAAAACCTGTCTCTATCACTGTTAATTTACAAAGAGGTAAAAGGAAAAGGAATTATAAAACTGACCGATTGTAAAGAACGTCTGATGCAGGCAAAACTTGCCCGTAAACGCATGCTGACGTGAGAATGTTTCAACGTGGACTTGGAAAAACAGACAGATTAAAAGTCAAGCGGCATATAAATGTATTTTCTTGCCCCTGTGGAAGGTGGGAAAACGTTCATTTCAGACCTTCACAGTGGATTTTGAGGTTCTGGATTTTTGATCTGTTATCTTTGCTACCTGCGGTTTAGGCTGAGCCGGCGGCTCCCTGTGCGAACAGCCTGAAAACACTTAAACAAAAGAAAATGCTGGCCAGCCGTTCCACACTCGGCGCATTTCTCAACACGTTACCTGCCTATAAGAGCCGCATACACACACACACACACACACACACACACGCAGCCGGACAAGAGAAATGGTCACTGTGCAAATATTACTGCGTTTAATCTTCCACACTCAGGGCTTGGAAAGGTATGGGGCACCTGTTTTCCGGTAGTGGATCTGAAGTAAAATGGCGCGAGAGTGTTTTCAAGCCACTGAAATTTACATGAACCCTTTTAAGGCCAGGAAATTATGCTGTTCATGCTTTTTAACTACTCTTCAATGTTATTGTTTGGTTTTTCAACGCAGATGTTTGCTACTTATTTTGAGTAAAGAATGTTACAGTTGTAGACTTTTACTGTTATTTTGAGCACACTTCAGTGGCCTCTCACTGGGTGTCGATTCTGTGCTGCTTACTCAAACTTTCACGGTGCATCCAACAATAAGGGCAGCACCGTGCTTGTTATATAGTGATGGAAGGCGTCGGAGCTCACAAAGCTCCTTAATGATCCAGCCACTCAGACCAGCACAGAAAACCAAGCATCCCAGCTACTCTGTGAGCAGATAATAGTGAATTAATACTCCACAAATTTTAAACATTTGAAATGGTTAAGGTATAAACTGTACAGTTGTACTGTAGCTGTACAGTAAACCCCAGTTTTACGCTGATCAGGAGTCGTGGATTCAGTCACACGCAGATTTTTTTTTTGGAAATCCCCACAAAAACCTGGAAGCTGCAAATATTCTCCACCTTTTTTTTTTTTGTTTTTGCGACAATAACGTTTTCTCATGTACCTGTTCACCTCGCAGTTGTGTCCCAATACTTTTGTCCCGCAACCCTCCGAGTTGCATATCTCGGCAGGTAGCTTAAATTTAAAAAAGGGGAATATGGATTTAGCCGTAACATTTTCTTGAAGGTTCTGTGAGCATATTTGGGGGCATATTTAGGGTTTACACTATAAAAATAGCCTTTTTTTGTTTTTACCAAAACACAGTGATTTTTCACTATACATGGGTGCTCTTGGAACGTAACCCCCGTGAAAAGCGGAGGTTTACTGTATTTTGGTTTTGATGTGTGGTGATGCCTCATTGCACCATGTTTTTCCAAATGAAAACAGACAATTTTGCTTGAACTTTACATCAAGCCAGTAAAGTTTCAGAAAAACAAACATCCCAATCTGTTACATCAGCATCATTAAAGTCCTATCTCACCCCCTTCTTTTCACTTAAAAACCGTTAGGGGATACCAAATGTGACCAACTTGCTATTTTTTTTGCTCACTGTCACTTCTTGCAGCTTTAAAGCAATAGATATCGCAACAAATCTTTCTGTTGATTATTTCTAAGACTCTTTGTTTTGTTTTGCAGATTCAGAACCACATTAGATCTAAGAACATGCTGAAATAAAAATATTTGGATATTATGGTTAGATTCTATAGGAAACTAGCCTATTAATTGACACACGATTGCACTCGAGTTGCCAAAGTGTGGGAAATCGTGATACACAGGAGTGATCATGAACCGACTAAACTCAGTTTACATTACAGTACCGTCCAGAAAGTTGAACAGTTGGCAGGATCTGAATCATTTCTGCCTGTAGTATCTCGTCTTGCAGAGCAAAAAGTCCCCTAAAACACCACCATTCTGTTGAAATATGAGCCATTTCAAACAGAGACACTCTGAAAGGCTCTGTTACGGATGTGACTGAAATCTCGGACGGACAGGAGGTCTGACAGAGTGGAAGGCGGTGCCCTGTACCTGTGCTGTATGAGTTTAACAGCCCAGGAAATTAATGCATAGACTGGAGCAGGATGGCATTGGTTGACTGGTGGGATTCGGGCGTGTGTTGCTGGGTTGGTGCCAAGATGACAAGACCGATAGGCGCTTTGTCGCGTTCTACCGTGACACGGTTTGGCTGCCAGACGTCACGGCGGCTGTGGGCGAGCGTAAAGCCACAGTGACCTGCTCTCCCCGCTGCTCAGGATGTCTCCGTCTAATGAGGATGAGCTATTATCCACTCGGCAGCACAGCTCGACTCCTTCCTGCTGCATCCAGCCTCTTCCAGCGCACTGCTCCCAGATCAGCCTTCCGCGCCACCGCAGAAGCTGGTGTCGGCTACGAGGTACCAGCCCCCGAAAAGCGCTGGCGTTTCAGTCCCCTCCACCCTTCAGGAGCTCGTTAGAGGCTGTCTGTTATGGCAGCCCCTCTTCATCGGCCGTTTCCTGCGCACTTTAGGGTGGCTCCGGCCTCCGTGGGGAGCGCGTAAATAAACACATTTGTCACTTCTCTTCTCAAAGCAAATTGCATCGTGGGCCTTAATTATACGGCAGGGCTCCTCTGCCTGCTTTATAATGCAGATGAGGCTGCCGAGACGCACCGCTTTGGCAGCGTTTGTATGAATTCTTTTGGGTTTTTTTTCTTCCCCTCCTCTTGCAGAGAGGAGAACACAGGGCTAGGAGGATGCTGCTTTTCTGTTGGGAGTTTTCGTCTTCCCTTTTTTTAATCATTTTCTTGTTTGCGGTGTAATTATATTATATACCCTTTTTTATTATCCAAGTCCACTAAGCCCAGAGAAGGCTGGGTTCGTTAGTTCAACCGCTGTGAGCCTTAACTGACCGTGGCTTCGGTTTAAAACGGTCTTGTTTGCTTTTTTTTTTTTCTCTCCCTTCTTTCTTTGTCATTTCGTTCGTGTTATAGCTACAACTGTCCCAGTTTTGCCTGGCCTCAGATGACGCCTGTTTCCCAGGCGAGCTCAAGGACGTTATTCTGTGCACTAGATACATAAAGGCCTGTGCATGGGACAATTTTAAAATGGACTGCATTGTTCCCCAGCGCACCTATTTGTCTTTGACTCGCCTCAGCACCAATTCACCTGCTGCTCCTTCACCTCATCCGCTTGGATCTGTGGCAGCCTTCGGGCTTCCGGCCAGCTCTAAAGTCTGCTTTGCAGTTAAGCTTAATCCTTATTAACCATCACTAGGCTGCATGTAATTAGGTGCCTAAAGCTGGACGTCAGGAAGTGCTCTTCCAGCGTAATGAGTCCACGCTTGCCGTTGCCTGGTTAAAAATGCATTAGCTTGTGTGACGGGTCGAGGTGGCAGAACTGGTTCCAGATCTGTATAAAGGGGCAGACGTTAGATTGTGGAATTGTGGGCGAGTCCGATGCCTGTGGAACAATCTGGCGTTTGAGGTAATCTTGATCTATCTATCAGATCTAAGGGAAGCAAACCTGTTTTAACTCCGTGTGCTATAGGCTCTGAGCAGCCTGTTCGGTGTGCTGGAGACTGACTGTGTGAAGTAGTGACTAGGGACACTCTATCCAAAGAAACGCTGGTATCTGGTTCGTTTCAACTGGAGATGGCACCATTATTAAATTAACAGTCCAGCATTTTTCCAAAGCAGCCCCTGCAAGCACTGTCTGTGATTTTAAATGAAGATAAATACAAATAATTAATGTTATGGTGTGTTTTGGGATGTACTGGGATGCCTGACTATTACACCAACAGAAATTTTAATGACATTGCATTCAAATGCAGAGACTTTATTATGGAGTGGGCTGAAGCATTAAGATTGCCCTTCACTGGAAGCAAGGGACCTAGCCCAAACCACGAATTAAGGCGTGTCCCTATTCTTTCGTCCATGGTGTGTAAATATACACACACCAAATATAGTACCTGTACTTGGGAAATGGCCAGATAGATCCCAGCAGTGCCACAGCCATCCATGAGTCCAAGAGAGCGTAATTGACCCGTCCTCCCTGCATCACTGAACACGGTAGCGTTGCGGAAGTGACTATCAGTTAGCGCTTTCCTCCGGCAGTGTCTAGTGACAGCTGAGGCACCTCACACCACTCGGATACAGCACCTTCATCAGCGTTTGTAGTTTTGTGTAATGGAGACCCAGCTAGTGACAACTGACAATAGGGGTGGAAACATGCAGTAGCACTGAGTTTTTCATCAAAAGGTTTCAAAAATGGCCAAAGAAACTGTTATATTAATACATTACTTTAAAGGTTTGTGGTAAAATAAGGGCACTGGCTGCATGGGAGGTGCTTTTGAGTGTGGACTCCAGAGTGAACACTTCATGGGTTGGAGAAAGTAGATGGATACTGCTGGCACTTTCTGTCCCTGACAGACTCTCCCTCAGCGGCAATCCAACACACACACACACACACACACCCCCCAGCCAAATGTGTGTTTGAGCACCCCCAACCCCCCCTTGTCATCTGTCTCTCAGGTCCATGAGGCCAGCTGATTGGCTAATAAGGGAGGGGCCCACATTAGCTCCCACATGCCGCAGCCGTCCTGCGGGGCTTTGTGATTGGCTTAGATGAGGATGACCTCACTAAAGCCAGCTGTTGATTTGGCTCCGTGTGTGTGTATGCGAGAGAGAGAGAGAGAGAGAGGCAGGGCTGGTTGTTGTGGCGATGGGTTGGGGCAGGTACACGAGCGGTCTCCTGCCAGACAGCGCGGAGATGAGCTGCGCGCCGTTCGACGCTGCCGACGGCGCTATGGAGACTAACGATGTAAGCTGAAGAGCAGATGAGGTTCGCTGCGAGGCAGGTGTGTGTGTGTGTGTGCGCGTGCATGTGTGTGCGGGTGGGTGCGCACAAGCTGTCCCAATGCAGTGTTGAGATAAATGCTGATTTGTTTGTATGTCACTTTAAATTGTTGCACCGTTTCTCACAGTGCCTAAAATTACTTTGCTGCAGTCCGTTGCGTTGTCCTTGATTTTGCAGCGTCTTGTTATTTTTGCGACCTGAATTACAGCTAAACTGAAGTGTCTAATCTGTAGCTGAAAGTCTGTCGTCCTGCGGTGCGGAACCTGGATGGTTTGTCTTTTGCAAATCGGGCCATTTTTGTGTATGAAACCTTGCATGTGCGGAGCGGATGAGTCCGAACCGAGGTGATGCTATCTGAGACATGAAGTCATGTCTGCACGGGAGGCTCTGATTACCTAATGAGAAACGGGAGCGAGTTCTTGAACAGAGTCACTCTTCGGCTCTGATGAATTCGTGAAGCTTGCGCTCGTATGTGCTGGAAGATGCTGATTTATCTGCAGACAGAACGGAACTCGGCTCGGCTCAGCTCAGCTCTCGCACCTCATTTCATATTACAGCGAAAAGCGCCTAAGGCCACTATCAGTAGACGGCATTGTGTGTGTTCCTCCATGCTCTGGCAGTGTAAATCGCAGCGCATGGCTGAGGTCGCTCTCTTTATTCCATTGTGTGGAATAGTGTAAGTGAAAAGGTGAGGAAGGAGGTGCCAGAGAGAAAAGCAATGAAAACTCCAAACTTGGTGTTGCTTTGTGCATCACTTTTGTGGCGTTATAAGGGCGGGTCCCTGCACAAAGCTTACCTTTGGGACAATTTTAATGGCATTGTTGCCACCATTGGCAATTATTTTCAGTGTCTTCATATTTTATTGCATTTGTTTTAGATGCAAATAAGCATCGTGCTGCAAAAACGACCAGAAATGCGAAGGTTGATGTGATGGTCATGGAATATCATGCCCATATTGATCTGATGGTATCTTAAGCAATTACATGCAGTTTCTTTTTTGAATGATGTGCTGATTGATTGCTGATTTGTTCTCTGACTTGAGTGAGCCAATCACCTGAGCCATCATTTCAGAAATGGCACGTACTGTTCAGATAATAACCGACCGGTAGCGCAGGTCGTGAGATTCTGACAGGATTTGTCCGAAGACCCCTGAAGAGGTTTTTGCCCAACAGCGAACTCAGCAAATTTCAGGGCAGACAAGTTACACGCATTTAAACATTTACGCAGGGCACTCATCAACTTTAAGCACGTACCTGAACATGCGTATGCTTGCGGTGTCTTTCTTCGACAAACTCCAACCTCCATGATCTTTTCACTAGATCACTTCGACTCGTGCCAAACTCGCCGGCTAAGACCGTGCTAGCATAGTATAGAAATCGGAGATATGCAGTTTGTGCCCTCTTGTGGCCAGAAAAGCAGTTTCCAGTACCAGTTTATTTATTTCATTTACTAACGAAGGGGTTCAAATCAAATGCGGCATTTGCGTAACCTTTAACTCGCTGTGAAATGTCTTTGCTTTTGCTTAATTTGTATACAGAAGCGGTCACTTTAATTACAAGTGAAAGCTTCTTTGTGCAAAATAAATCAAATGAATGACATTTTACAGTGAGTTTAAAGGTTACACAAACATAGCATTTGCTTTTCACCCGCTAAAATAAATAAATAAAGATGGTCATTAACGGGTAGAAAGCTTGAACGCTTTTCTTTGTCTCATTAGAAGTAAAGAATTTTGGTTTAGTGTGTTTTTTTGGAGGTTACTATATGCTAGTAATGTTACGGGGCGACTCTGTTCACGTGACTGGATTCGGCATTAAATGCATCATAGCCTGTGTGACGATATGGCTCCGCGTCAGCACCGATGTTTAATGTTTGAGTGACGGAGTAAGGATTTTGTTTTTTTTAATGAAAGTTTGGTGTGAGCCGCGCCGCGCTCGTTTGGAAGTGTGTGCGCGCTCATGTTGGAATGCGAGACGTTTTTGAAATGTAGATTTTGAGGTTTCGGCCTTGTTCTCACCTCGGGTCTCTTCAAAAGTCGAGTCTTCGGGGGTGGAACGCTGAGCCGAGTGGATCAGAGAGAGAGAGAGAGAGAGAGAGAGAGAGAGCTCGTCGTTTTAGGCTGCGGTGATGTTCTTCATCCTGCGTGTCATTTCTGAGAGCTGTACATGCGAGAGTGTTTACAAGCTTTACATCCTTCACAGCAGAGTTCATCCGCAGGGCGAGCGCCTCTTCTCCGCTGTAATCGGCCTTGAGTGGGGCACTTAGTGCCGCGCGTGATTAGTACACCGCGCCGCCCTCTGACCCGCCCGTACAGACCGCGCTGAAACACTCGGGCGGGAGAGTGAGCGAGAGGAAGAGAGTAATAGAGCAAGGATGGTGGAAAGGGAATTGGAGAGAAAAGTAACAGACAGTTTAAAGATGGGCTTCAGCGAGTTCAGGATGCCCTTAGGGCTTTTTTACACCTTATACACTCTGCACAAACGCAGCTACTGCAGGAACACACACACACACACACACACGCGCGCGCACAAAGTGGCAAATTTGACAGACTGGGTGTGAGCTCGCATGCCGGCACAGCACCTGTGAGTGATGGAGGTCAGGATGCCAGCGCCTGCCTTCTGTCACTGACACCACCTGTGTTGTCCTGATGCCGATCTTCTGAATCCCTAATCTTCGGAGGTTTTTTTGTTTTTTTTGGAGTTGTAGATCATTCATTGTAATTCATGTTTGTCCGCGTGCCTTGTTTAGCATTAGGCTGCAAAATATAGTGTTGCGATTGCCACTGCTAGAGCTTGCTACTACCATGACATCACATGGTATCCTAGTTTAAGATTAACCTGATTATTTCTGGTTACACACACAAGTCTATGCTTGTTCAGAGGCTCCCACAGTTCAGTAAAAGAAAAACGACTGGCTGGAGGTGCAGCCGGGCAACATACCGTGAGAAATTATGCCACGCCGTTTTTTACCGAGGGGCTCAAATCATCAGTATTTTAAGGGCAATTGCACAATTGTATATTTTCTCTGAATAATTGAAGATGTGAACTGCTATTTAGACGCGTTTGTTGTATAGAAAAGCGGATTTTCTTCGATTTTCTTTAAAGTGGCAGAACCAGGAGTCAGGATATCTGCAACGCTCCTCCTTTGTGTTCGGAAACCACCTGAACGTGTGTCTTGGGGTTGCATATGCAATCCTAATAATAGTAGAATGGTTGCCTCGCTCCTGTATAAATGACCTACAAAAAACATTTTTGGCCAAATTATTCTGAGAAGTCGTGTTAAAATGGTTGAATCGAAACGGGAGTCCTGTTTAATTGGGTTTAGTACCGTGCAGTATGTAAAATGTGACTCGATAGTATTTCTAAAAGTGGTCCCACTGGTTGTTTTGTCTGTAAGCAGTTGTCCGAGAGTAAAACTGCTATGCTATGAATTGTGGGTTTCTTTATAATGTATTATATATTTTGTGTGTTTTCTTTATACAGCCCATCCGTAGTTAGGAGACATTATGCAAATAGGCCCTCTGTCATATCAGTACAGCAAATGGTGAGATGACAGCCGGTTAGAAGTGATGTCTCCGGTTCTGAGCGCTGGTGAATGTGGTGGTGTTGACTGGATTATAGAACCGGGTTGAGTCCACTTGACCTCCTCTCTAAGGATGGGAGCCAGGGCTGCGGGTTGCCAGGTTGGGGCGGGTTGCCAGGATGGTGTTGCCAACTCGGAGAGAACTGAAGCCAGTGGACATTGGAGGACATTATTGATACCTTGCCAGACACAGCAATAAGCCAACCCCCCCCCCATTTCTCGATCTTAATCTTCGCATCAATCCCTCCATCGCCACTTTTCCGTTCTTTATTTCTCTCTCGTGTGTTCTCTCTGGCTCTGCCTTTCTCCTTTCATTTCTTCCCCCCCTTCTCTCTTTCATGTCCGTTCCTCTCTTTCCCTCGTTCTCCCCCTCTTTCCCTCGTTCTCCCCCTCTCTGCCCACTCAGTATCTCTGAGCTATCTGTCGTCTTTTTTTTTTTCCTCGCTTGCAGTAACTTTCCTCTCACCATGCATTTTAATGCCGGGCAGTGATTTAATTTGACTCCCTTGTTTTGATGCTTCCTCCCTGCCGTCCATTCTTATGATGGATATCCAGATTTGTGCATTCGTATTCGTGCCAGCAGCACTTCGGGCTTCTTCACATCTCGGTTTCTGTCAGTTTTCAGAAAGAGGGAGCGGAGGATTTTCCAACTTCCTCCCAAAAGGCAAAAAAAAGCCTTTCGTTCATTTTAATGTGTGTCTCACTCACTCGCTCATACACACACACACCAACCACGCACGCACACACACACACCACATACACAAACTTGTCTTTGACCAACGTCATTGTATCCTCCCTTGAAGTGACCGCAGATGACAGACTGTCTCTGACCCCTGTCCTCTCTGTGTGTGTGTGGCAGGTGTGTGAGGGCGATGCGGAGTGCGGGTCGTGGTTGGGTGACCCGACCCCAGCGCTGGTGAGGGAGTCATGGGACTGCAGCCTGTCGTCATCGAAGCGCCCTCCGAGTGTCCCGCGCCAAGTCCTTCACCCCGAGTTACCATCCCACCGCCCGACACAGACTGTACACAGAGCCCCTCCTTAACCTGTTCTTTTCAGTGTGTGCTCTCCGACAGTCATTCAGTCTTCTCACTCTCTCTCTCTCGCCCTCTCTCTCTCTCTCTCTCTCCTCCCGCAGTGTGTGTGTGTGTTAGGTGTTAGCTCTGATGAGAATGACTGAGGCTGTGTTTGCGGAGAGAAACTGTGACAGGATGAAAGTCTTTGAGAGTGACAGTCCTCACCCCGACGCCCCGCCCAAACCACACAGCCCCCAACACACGCACGAAAACAACACCACACATACCCACCACGAAGAGCACGCGCCCATCGAGTGTGCAAGAGAACAGAGCTGCTCAGACCTCGATAATCAAACGCAGGTAAGTGGTCTTCAAAGTGTGCGTCTGTGTGAGGCACATACTGCCAACAATAGTCTTAACTGCACAATTGTGCACACAGTAAAAAATCACTACGCAAATTGTACCATCCCACATGTGGTCTTGATCATCTTCGTAATGGTGCCTTGGTTAATGTATCCCATTTTATTCCTGTAATGGGCTATTTGTCATGAAGTGTTTACGTAATGTAAAGGGCACCTGCCAGTTTCAGTTACGCATTTTAGCTTTTTATTCCCTCCTACAGCACTGTAGGAAATAGTATAAGACTTCTAAACATATGCTTGATCCACCAGTCACAAATCTGTCCACAGCAAAAAGAAACATATAGTGAAGAGAAGCAAGTATTTTATGTACATCTACTTCAGATTTACACACAGTGTGTTTTAACTGGGGTTTATAAGTAAGAACAAAACGTATTAATAATCATATAGTATTCTTGGACCTTCTTAAATTTTATTTGCTTTGTCTTTACCCCCCCCCCCCCTCCCCTCCCCATTAAATTGTCCTGTGGGATGGTATCACAGTGCTCCCTCATTTGTGCTTCTCTGTGGGTTTGATATTCTCGGGGATGTAAGTGCAAAAACGGCTTTCTCAAAACATGACGAGCTAAAGTTTTGGTTTTGCGTTTTCTGAAACCACCTGCCAAGTACTTAACCCATCAAGGTATCGACTTCACACGACCTCTGAAGGTGTGCTGTGGTATCTGGCACCAAGACATTAGCAGCTGATCCTTTGTCATGTAAGTTGCAAGATAGGGCCTCCGTGGATCAACCCAAGATGTCCACACAACCCACAGATGCTTGCTCGGTTACAATCCAAGGTTTACCAGCACATCATTGTCCAGAGCATCAGTGAGCCTGCGTGTCCCGGTCACTGATTTACCAGTCACCCTTCATCGGGCCACTGTTGGTACTTACTGTTCACTGCATGCTGGGGCCGCCACAGAACTGCTGTTTTGGAGCTGCAACATCTAACCATTCCAGTCTGGCCTCTGTCCGATATGCTCAGATCTTTACGCTCGCTCATTGTTGCACTTAAAGATCTGACCGTTAATTTGCCACCAATGATATCCCTCCACTTAACAGGTGCCACACTAATTAATGTTAGTTTTTTCACCTGATCATTGAATACAGGGGGTCCTTGAGTTGCAACAGTCTCAACATACGACGTTTTGAGTTTACGACCCTCACTCCCACTCGGCTTATACGGTTAGCGTCGTGCTTGCGGACTACGTGGTTGAGCTGGTTTGGTTGTGCGCGGAGGACGAATGCGCAGTAACGTGGCGTATGAGTGAAGGAGATTTCCTTTTTCTTAGTTGTGTTTTAATGATTTTACAGCTGTGTTGGGATCGGTAAGTTACTGAGGCCAGGGTGTGTTTCAGGTTACCTCGCTGTCGAAGGAACGGATCTGTGTCGTAACTCGAAGACGCCCTGTATACATATTAAGTGTCTAAATATTTTGCGTTCTCATTTGTTTTTCTTTAAGACGTTTCATCGTTTCTAAATTTGACATGAGTGTAAATGCAAGGACTTTAATTTAAAAATAAAACAAAAACAAATGAGCATCATCTCAATGCTCATTTCCCATCATTGTATTCAGTCGCCAGTATCAGGTAATGGACAGGAAAACCAATTCCATAACATCCAGCAGGTGGATTGCCATGACAGAGCTGATTAACCCCCATTCTCAGCCTCTGATAAGACGGAGAAGAGGAGAGAGCCGACGGCGGCCAAATCCTGGCCAGGTTGCCTCATGATTGGCCGTGGCCGGTGTTGAGAGAGAGAGGCTGGATAATCTCGAGTTGATATCCTGGAGGCTTATCTGCAAACTTCCTGTGCGTCTTCCACCCCAAGGGAAGACATGGGGGGCATGGAGCTTGTGTGTTTGTATGTGTGTGTGTCAGTGTCACTCCAAGTCACGGGATAGGGACGTCAGAATTGTGTGTGTTGGGTGTGAGGGTGTGAGTGCACGGGGGTGACTTTGCCACCATCTGCCGCTGGCGCCGTTGTCGAGGAAGAGAGCCAGGTGCAGTCAGGCGCAGTGTTGCTGACTTCATATGTCCCTCGCTCGCTCACACTCTCTCTCTCTCTCTCTCTCTGTTGCCCAATTAGCTGCTTCACTGATGGACCCACGTTCCACACCTTCTGTCACAGATGCAGCCCACTTGCTGTAATACTGCAGTGTTGCATGCACATACAAAGATGGCCTGTGAGGCAGAAAAATCCTCCTTTATTGAGTTTGGTGGTTGTATCTATTCAGGTCCTTATGTAATTGCATACATACCTGTAATTATTTATTTATTTATTTTTGACAAAGTAGGACTCCTCATTCATTACCAGACAACAGAAACTAAGGTCTCTCTTAAGATGAAGCTACTTGAATGTTTTCTCTGTACCAGCTATTCTTCACTTTAAAGTCTTGGAGAATACCGTACTGCAGACTAAAATGAATGATCCCGTTTTATTCGGAGAGCCGTTAAGAGGTTATCCACTGATCCTAATTGTATTATGCCTTAGTTTGTCCTCAGCATTAGGATTAGTTGCAGGGTTAGGTTCAGGGCCAGTTTAGTGGTTGATTTTGTTGCCTACCTTTTGCTCGTCATGCTGGTAAAAAAAAAAAAAAAATCACTTTAGTGTTAAATAGTATTTTATTATATTTTTAAATACCTTTTTCTGGGTATCCAACAGAGTACCAAAAAAGTGCTGTCTGGGTGGGTTGGCCCTCCCTCTCCCACATCAGTGCAGTGCCAGCATATGCAAATCTCAATTAGCTGATAAACGGAATTAAAGTTCTGATCTCCTAAATGGAGTTGCTATGAGAAGGTATTTTGCATTTTTACATGAAGTGGGTCTGAGAGCCTGAAACCAACTGCCTACCATTAGCTAGAACCAAATGCACACTTGTCAACAGTCAGCTTAGGTGTGAAAATGGTCTTTCAATGTCCTTCCTACCTTCAAAGCTATAGTTTTGACTGCTTTTTGCAGCAGCTAAATATTTAATATCAAACTAGTATATTACATGAGTTTGATATCTTATTATCAAACTCATGATAAGATATCAAACTCGTATCTCATTCACATAGATATGTATGTATATTAGGGCTGTAACGGTACATGTATTTGGACCGAACAGTCACGGTACACGGGTCACGGTTCGGTGCATGATGTCTTTCGGAGAATACAGGTACGACAGAGAAGGCGTGGTTGAAGTAATACGGAATCACAGAGGGACCAAAAAGCGCAAGTAAATCATAAACCTGGGTCGTAGTGTGGTGCAATAG
>JBBPDC010000039.1:12645994-12656573 GCA_037974485.1 Hemigrammopetersius urotaenia | reverse complement strand
AATTCAACCAATCAGATGACGACTTCGAGATTCCTGAAGTGTTTCCAGTTAAGTGTACCATATGCATCAGACATTTGAGGCTGAGACTAGTGCTTAAGTAGTCTGTCTGTTCTTCATACCAGTAAAGCTACACTAAGATCAACACCAAGTTACTGCCAGCTAAGCTACACACATTAACAAACCCTGTCAAGTCAGTGTATATATGTGTATATGTGTGTATATATCTCTATCTCACACTTGGATTACATGTACACTTTCTTGGAAGTATAAAAATTTTGAACAATAAAATGTTCAGTAGCAGTATCACCATCTCATACCTCCTTTATACGGTCTATTCCTCAAGCGTACAAATGCCTTTTTTCTGTTTGAGGGCTTTAGGCCTAAAACAATTTTGACGTTATTCTCAATGTTGACTGTAAAAACGTAATTATTTCTGTTAAGTTCATAGATTAACCTGAGGAAGGCAGCAGTTCACGTATATACAAAGAACTAGGTATAAAAGAGGTCAAATCTGGAGCATACAGAATGAAGAATAAAGTGTGACTTAGCATTTCAGCACAATGCTCAACCACCCCGCAATAACTTTGACCGTGTTTATTTCGTGTTAGATGTAAGCGTTGTTTGTGTTAACACTGGCACTCTGAGTTTATCTTAAATGTCAACCTGAAGCTTGACATACTGTGTATTCTGCAGTTTTACAGACTGATTGCCGGCTGCTGCTATAGAGCTGCGTCAAGTATGTGTGTGTGTGGTCTTCTATCATATTCTCAGTGTGTTTGAGTCCAGATTTTTACAGCCTTAGTTGGAGTTAGCTCTTCCTCATCAGCTTGAATTGACAAGAATTGGTGCAGTTTTTCTGCTATGAGCGTGCTCTCAACTTTATTAACTTGTGGAAAATGGGTGTAAACCCAGGACAGATCTCTTATAATAACTCTTGTAATGAGTACAATAAAATAGGGTGTTAAAGTAGTTAGAAAAGATTCATTTGGTAACCTAGTAGTAGGGCTGTAACGGTACATGCATTGGTACCGAACCGTTCTGGTACATGATGTTTTTCGGAGAATACACAATATGACGGGGAAGACGTCATTGAAGTGATACGGAATCACAGAGGCACCAAAAAGCGCAAGTAAATCATAAACCTGGGTCGGAGTGTGGTGCAATAGTGGCACCTGCTGGCCTAACACTTCTGCTGCCTTGTGTTTACTGGTTAATACACTGCTGTTTATTTGAAATAAACGAAAACAAACCATTCTTTAGAACTTTTTGTTGCCCCGACTAGTAGCAGTATACTGCAAATATTCATACCTAGTCATAGACTGTCTTTAGGTGTTATCCACTGTTCTCAGTACAGTGTGGTTGAAAACATTAGTCATTTTCACAGCCGTTTTTGAACTGTTGCTCTGTAAGTTGAGTGAAATTCACAGAATCAGCTTTGACACCCAGCAGGCTGATTTAGTTTCCTCTCCCTTATCTTTTGCATCTCCTCACTGATGGGGATGTTACTAGTGTGTGGCAGAGGGAGAATAAACATTAGCAAGTTAAATTCGAAACGTGCAGGTTTCCGGTATTAAATCTGTCATCTGGTTGAAATAGATTTGGACGTGTGAGACTCAAAGCCGCTAGCTCTGAATGTGTGCGCCAGCAGGCTTATCATATAAAGCAGAAGTTTTGTTTGAAACGCCGCAGCTTTCAAGCCTCAGAGCTCCAAGACCTGCGTTTAAATGCTCCTTACGCAGCAAAGCATGCAACACCCCATAATGTTTTTAATTAGTCCGCTAAAGCGGGAGCGATTAAAGAGGAAACAGCTCATTTCGCTTTTCCCTTTTGATGGAGCAATGTCATGATGTTTTTTTTTTTTTGTTGTTGTCGTTTTCCCCTCCTCCCTGAAATGTAATTAAAAATATGAAACGCACTTTTTGTAGTTGGTGTGTTTGAGTGTTTATGTATTTTAATTTAAACATGAATAATGTTTCTCCTCCTCTTTTTTTCAAATAAAGGATAAGATCCACCTGCAGCTCAGCCAGTCTTTAGAGAAAGAGGAAACGGCCAGCAGGGATGAGGACCACAGCGAGAAAAGCGCGGAGAAGACGGAGAGGGTGGACAAACTGCCGAGGAAGTCGCTGTCGAGAGGTGTGTGTGTGTGTGTGTGTGTGTGTGTGTGTGTGTGTGTGTGTGTGTGTGGCATCTTTAATTGCGTCAAATTTTAAGAATCGTGTCATTTACTTTTGCACCATCCCAACTGGTATAATAGGCAAAACCCGATTCTGTTAGTGATGCAGAAGTACATTTAACGAATACTAAGACAAAGTGCAAGCAGAGCTGTGTGTGTGTATGTCTCAGTCACAGGGACTCGTGTTGGCAGATGAGATGTTTTCTCACATGCCAGATGGCGACAGCAGAACGTGTGGCGCGTGTGAAATCTCGCTTTCTTTTTCGTTATTTATTTATTTCGTTCCTTTTCTTTTTCTCACCCAGACCCCAGTCAGGAATACACAGACTCCACAGGCATAGATCTCCATGAGTTTCTGGTCAACACACTGAAGAACAACCCCCGGTATGTTTGCACACTGTCGTTCACTCAGGGGTGCTTTAGTCATTCGTTGCATCACTGGATGCTTTTCATAGAAATCATAGACTTGTTGGGTGTTGTTGGTGCTTCTCGAATACTGAGCATCTGCACGTAAATGGGAGGAAATGCATAGATACATTAAAGAGGGCTTGTAAACAACCAGTCTATAGTAACAGCGTAAGCCACAGAGCAATATCAGCCGCCCTGTTGTTGTTTTTTTCCGTCCACCATTCATGCAAGTGTTGAATTCAGTATGTTATTGTACTGTCATTACTATTTTGTGCATCCTAGTCCATATCAAAAGCGAGTCTTATTGTGTTATGGGACGTATCGCCCACCTACCGTCACATTTAACTTACCTTTTTTAAACGTTTTCCCTTCCTTCATGCCCTCTGGGCACCGTGGGCATACCTCTGGGAGACGGCAAATCAAATGTTGCCTTTCTCCCGCAAAAATTAAAGCCGAAGTTTGTTCACAAACTCCGTTCTTTAGCGAGGTTGACTCGACGGAGCTCTCGCGGGAAGGTTTGCGCCTCAAGCCGCGAAGAGGGCGAAACATTTCGTACCGGTTTTGTCAACTTTTTTTCTTTCTCGATCTTGAAAAGTGTTTTGGGGACGCCTCCTTCCTTTCGCATCCTCGTCGCCTTGCTCTCCCGCTTTCTGTCGAGAGCGAAATTGCGCTCAGATCTCGCGGAGCCAACCTCGCAGCATGGAGCAGTGGCAGTTTATCTTCAAACATTCGAGTATTCCTTCCATACTAATGCGGAGGAGAGCCATGTTTTACATTCGCGGCTCAGTTTTTGGGGGGAATGCAGATTACTCGAGTGCCGCGGGCATTATTGTCGTGTGCGGAACAAGGCGCGATGTATTGGATTGCCATTAGGTGTGCTGCTTTGATGAATGCTAATGGCTGCTGCTGTTACAGGGACAGAATGATGCTGCTGAAACTGGAGCAAGACATTCTGGACTTCATAAGTAACAACGAGTAAGTGCTGTCGAGAAAGTTGCGAAGTTTTAAGGCTGCAGCTGTCGATTCCCAGAGTTATGTATTCCATAGCCGGGCAGATCTGGGCAGAATACGGTCTTGATTGTACTATAAATTAAAAAAAAAAAAGAGAGAAACCTCAGCATTTACACATAGTAACTAAAATGATTATACAAGTGAAAATGAAGACTTGTCTGCATATCTCATCCATTAGGCCCCTTAATATAAATCTAGACAATTGTAACCTACAGAATTGTCCAAATAAACAATATGATCCAAATTTAATTGACCTTTGCATGAATCCGGCAGCTGGAAGAATGTTATACAGTGAATTAAAGCCCCAATGCAGCAATGGATGATGTTCTGTGTATGGACTTCATTTACATAAATTTGAGCGTGTAATTTTTTCCCCTCCCCGCCCCCTTCAGGTCTCTGAAGAGAAAGTTCCCCCCTATGACTTCATACCATAGGATGCTGCTGCACAGAGTGGCGGCCTATTTTGGCCTGGACCACAACGTCGACCCGACCGGCAAATCGGTTATCATCAACAAAACCATCAACACGAGGATGTAAGTGCTGACTAATGACCTTTTCGGCTTGAAAGGCAGTTATTAGCAGATTTTGCCTCGGTCCCCTGCCTCTTAATACTCTGGAACCACTGACATTTATGCCTTCAAATTCTAGAGTGCAAGCCTCGGTGGCTTATGCACAGTATGGGCTGTAAAATGCGGTTTTAGAAGTGGCTGTGCTGCGGTGGCACCGCAGGTTCTTGATGGAATTGGGTTTCGGGTGTCTTTCCTGACTCGTCTAACACGAAAATGTACTATAGATGCTCAAGGTCAGATTATTTGGGAAAGGGATTACACCTGGTCCCTAGGAAGTGGAGTATGACGGTGTAATTTACCCCCTAGCCTCAGTCTCTTAAATGCATGGCTGCTCATATAAAAGCAGCTATTACCCATAAAGAAACAGCAGTAACACATTGCTGTGCTGCACTATATTATACTGCTCTTACGACGCCGCTGCAGTGCCTGGGAGTTCTCCGGGTTTCTGTTCAAGGCAGCTGTCGGCTGCGTTGTAAAGATGTCAGGCGCTGAGCGTGTACCTCTACTCTCCAGACCGGATCAGAAGTTTTCCGAGCACATTAAAGACGATAGAACGGATGACTTCCAGAAGCGTTACATCTTGAAGAGGGACAACCTCAGTCTGGATCAGGAGGACGGCAGGGTAAGTTCAAGGTTCAGGGTTTCTTTGTCATCAGCAGCTGTGTACACGTACACAGTAAGATGAGACATCGTCTCACACGCAAGTGCCGCATTTACAGTATATGTGCGAGTTTGACGTCGTATGGTCAGTTTAACGGAATGAAAGAACAGAGGATAAAAAGTCGGGTGGCTGTTTTTATCTGTAAAAACTCAACGATTGGAGCAAACAAACCGGTTCGCTATAAGGAGAATAAAGACGTGGATAAGTTCCCGTGCTGTGACTTTGAGAAAACGAGTTGCTGACTGTTTGCATGTTTCTACGTTTCGTTTGTTTTCGTAGCTGCGGATGCGTCTGAAGGATGACAGGAGGAGTAAGTCTATCGAGGAGCGAGAGGAGGAGTACCAAAGAGCGAGGGACCGAATCTTTGCTCAAGACGTGAGTCTCACGAGTTACACAATCCAAATATAACGATCAGCTGCTTGGTAAGCCCTCGAGTTGATCATTGGAGGCTGTTCTATTTCCCTTCATAACTTGAATTGCCTCTCATTACTGAAACTAGTTTAATTTAAGAGGCAGTTCTGTTCTCAGAGATTCACATTAACATGTCAGTTTAACTAAGGTTCAGAATGAATCATTGTCAAATACGGCAAAGAAAGTGACACTTGGTTAAACGACTTTAAGAACGAGCTTAAATGTGCGTTTTTGTTTGGTTCCTCAGGGACAAGATCATTTTCAGCTTGATAAAAGGTAATTTCTTTCATCACTCACTTGCATGCTTGTCTTAAGCACAGCTTTAAAATGCCTTCGTCTAAACCCGCCTTGTTTGTGTTTTTTCTGCCCCTACAGAATTCAGGAGGACGTAAGCTGCATTAGCACTCAGCAGAGGCGGCAAATCTTCAGGTAATACGTTTACGCCTCTTTGTTGTTTTGAGATCGTGATCCTTTCATCACTAAAGGCCCTGTGCGAGAACGATGGGTGTGTGTTTTTGTTTAAGGGAGAATAAATTCTCGCGTGTGCATGTGCAGGTTGAGAGACGGGCGTTCGGGGAACAGTCGTCAGAGCAGCTCGGAGAACGAGCCGAAAAGCTGCGAGCCTCGGCCGTGGAGCAGCACGGACTCGGACAGCTCCCACCGGAACCTGAAGCCCGCCATCACCAAAGCCAGCAGCTTCAGTGGCATCAGCCTGCTCATTCGCGGAGACAGCTCAGCCAGCAGCAAGAGTACCAGCAGACTGTCCAAAACAGGTACACACTCGCACGGGAAACCAACAAGCTCTCCAGAACGCTACTGTGCTAGAATGACAAACAGCAAACCATACAGACGCACACCACTGGCAGCAAGATTACCTGCAGGTTATCTCACACACACACGTACGTTTCTGTATTCCTATATTTCTGAGGACCTAAGATTTTCTTCTATATTAGAAGTCTTCTATATTAGTTTTTGTATGTTGTTATGGTGAGGACCAGCTAAATGTCCCCATTTTGAGATATTCCTGTCATTATGAGGACATTTGGTCCCTGCAAAGACGTACAAAGCCATGCACACACACAGCATTGCTAGCTTCAAGAGCAGCAAGGAGCTCCACTAACAGGCCACCTGCAGGCTTTCCCAAACATGCTTTACAAAACACACAGTCAGGCACACAAGCTCTGCCCTATACAATACAAAATAACTCTGCTGGCAGTGAAACCTTGTCTCTAAGGCAAGTGAAAGAACACACACAAACACACACACACGCATCACTTTAACAGAGAGCGGAGAGAACCAGCAGGTATTAGACAAAGATACCCACAGAACAAATTTCATGCACAATACATATATTGTGAGCATCAGCAAACACTCTATAACAAGTATTGCCAAAACTCCTAGGCTGCCTAGAAGTAGGTAGAAATAGATCTGCAGTATATAAATACACAAATTTACTGTTTCCCATTCATACTCAAACCATTCATTACTGTCCGTCGTTCCTCGTCTTTCGTCTCTGCTTCCTTTAAAGTTGACTCCTGTTTCTTCACACCTGCTGGATCTGTCTGCTTTTTAACCTTTTGGTCCCAAAGTCTCGTTAATTAACATGAATGCAGGCCTACTTATACGCTCTGCATGCAGCATCTGTGTGTCGTCCCTTTAAATCCTCCTCTCCGGGCTCCGTTCGCCCGGTTTAAATTTTTTTTTGGCCTAAATACAGAGCGGCATCCATATTCATGAACATCTCCCGTCTGCATTCATTGCTTATTAATGCCCTGGCATTTACGGGCCCGAGGAGCCGCCGATATATATTTATATTTTAATATTTAATGATCCCTCTTCCGCTCACTAACCTCTCGCTCTCGCTGTGCCTCGCCAGCGTTGAAAAGCCGACTGAAAGGGTTTTGTATGTACAGCGGCAGGAGCGTTAACAGAAGCTCAACACCTACACGGTCGAGCGATCTCTCTATTTCTTCTGATGTGAAATTTCCAGGCTGCGGACCCTTAAACGAACTCCTCTCCTAACAGCTCAAGTTTGACTTTAAAATGCACCTTTTCTGTGTTCCGGCAGGTCAAAATACGGCTCGTTCTTAAATGTCCCAGTGAACAGATTTGCCGTTTTTAGCTACAGCATCTGTTCTCAACGGATCGTAGTTGAGAAAATAACGAAATTAACGGAGACTGTGCTCGCCTTGCATAACCGTGTCAGGAATTTTTTCCTGAATTATTTGCATTCTTCCATCCTGTATCGACAATTTCATAGCAAATATCCCAAGGTTGCGTACAATTTCCAAATGGACCTAATTATCATTTGTAGCATTTGTAGTTTTCTGACTAAAACGTTAAGCTAATCAACTGGACTGCGTTGTAGCAGCGAGTCCAAACTAGGCAGATATCAACAATATGCTCATTATAGCTTGATTACTATGACCAAACTGGACAATAAGTACGACCTTTCACGTGAATATAAAATCGAGTCCTACACTCGACATCTAGGTATGTTACCAAAGAGAGAAACTATGATTTAATGGACTTTTTTTTTTTTTCATCCTGTGAAATCTCGCAGCTATAACAACAAAAAAAAACAACATTATTCTCAGTGAGTTCCATGGTTACCTTACGACTTTAAAGTGGTAAAAAAAAAAAAAGTCACATCTAGTTAGTGTTCTTTCATATTAGACTTACAGTGCACTAGCAAAAGGTTAGCTAGGCTGGCGCACAACCAAAGCGTCGCTGAAGGAGACCATTCTTTTTTTCCTGTGTTGTGATGTTCCATCAATTATTTTTTTTTCCATTTTTGACATCATCCCACATTGGCTCTCCCTCAGTTTCCTCACCACGCATGTGCCCATCTGTCCAGTACTGCAACTTAACCCCTACTTCTAAAAACAACCTTTCGCTGTTTTCTCCGTTACTTCCTCTCGCAGGTTCCGACTCTTCTAGTAGCGTAGGTTCGTCTACGGGCTCGCTCCCTCATCCCACCTTGTCGTTACCTATTCCAGCAGTGAGCCAGCCCTGCCGCGGCCCTGCGGGTGCCCCAGCTGCGGCCCCTCCCGGCGGGCCTGTAGGGGCCGGCACCGGTGCCCTGGGCCCTCAGAGCTCCTCTGCCAATGCTAGCAGTAGTGCTAATGCTAACACAAGCTACTACCTCCTACCTCTGGAGGCCACAGCCATTCCACCTGGAAGCGTGCTGCTAAACCCTCACACAGGTGGGTACCACCTGCCCAGTACTACCTAAAGAGGAGGAGGGGCTGGCTTGGGTCTTATCTACAGGGGAAGCACTTATGCTTGTGCAAGCCTAAGAAGTCTTCTGAGTGTCCTCTGTTCTTTCCTCACCAACTAACTGTTTTCTGCTAACAGTGCTTACTCTGCAGTGCTTGGTTTTCACTCTGATTTAATAGCCAGTGCCATAATCTAGTCCACTGTATTTTAGTGTTTCCCCTCTTTAACACATCCCAGTTTCATACACAACCAGCGAATTGTCTGATTAACACGCTACCTGGGTTGGGGTGAGGTATGTTGGAGCAAGGAAAACATTAAAATATGGAGTTTTATGATGAAGACAGATGTTTTGAAGCTGGACAAGTCTAAATAATAAATAATGCAGCTTCCCTCTTTGCAGGTCAGCCGTTTGTGAATCCGGATGGCAGCGCCGTGGTCTACAACCCCACCATGACGTCACAGCAAGGGAGGAGCCAGCAGCAAATGGCCCCGCCCCAGCCTCCCCTCCCCCCTCCACCTCCGCAGCATCAGCCGGCCAATCACATTCTGGGACAGGTCAGCAAACAATCACCCCTGAAAACCTTGAAAACCTGTTTGTGTGAACTTCATTGCTGTGGTTGTCACCAAGTTCTCAAAGTTTATTGGATTTACTGTTCGTTCCCTGAACTCTTCGGAGTCTCCTGAAAAGCATTAGCAGTGTTTACATCCACATTAACGGCTTGATGCTAGTCTTAATGTAAATGCAAGCATGCAAACAGCAAAGTTTACAGTCCCAGTAAAGCTACATGAGCTGGGCCCCAGGGCGAACTACACGAGAGACGTTTGGAGCTTTAAATGTTTAAATCACTCTACCGACTCACAATTGGAACGAAACAAAACAGAAATATAAAGATCTCAGACTTTGCACACAATAGAAACCTTTGTAAATATCTGGGTTTGGTTTCTTAGACTGTCACTGACTTACTCAGCATGATGGCTGTGTGTCTGTTCTGCTGCACAGCGGAGCTCCAAGCATTAAAAAGCAATAAACCATAATCAATCATGAACTGTAATGTGAAAGGAAACACTGATTTTTTGCAATGTTTGTGTTAATTTGCCCTTTTTTGACATTATATGAAATGTTACTGTAAAACAAGTAGTGAAAAATCGTTGGTAACTCCAACCCCCCCCACCCCCACCCCCCCCGCCTCGTGTAACATCCAGCAGCCAATGACTCAGAATATTCCTCCTTTACTCTGCTAACGTTTCCCTGTTCATCCGTGTTTTGTGTTCAGCCTGAGCCGTAGCCTTGTGCAGGGCCCCCGCCTCGTCATTATGACGTGAGTAATGAAGTAATGGCGTGCGGCAGTCTTGCCTGTATTACCCGATCTGCTGAACTCGCTTCCCCAAAGAGCTGAGTGGCTGCTTCCCCTGTAATATGTCCTCATTACAGCTTTCACCCGGTGACCCAGCCATTACTCCAAATCTGAGGTCCTCACCGACTGACTCAGCGGAGCAAATAGAGATCTTCTCCCAGTTCATACACACCTTCCAGATAAAGTGTCCTATTTGGGTCTGTGGCACAAACAGTAGCTGAACGAGCAGAAAGTTATGCAAAGCTAACAAGTAGCAGAAGCTGATATGCATTTTTTTTTTTTCCCAAGTTTTAATATGGTGAAGTTTTCTTACCCCATTATGCCTCTCCTTTGCTAATCCAGATCTATGTTGTATATCAGAGTAATGTTTCTATCCGCTGGTTCTCTGGCTCTATTCAGTTAAAGCCTTTCATATCCTCTCTTCCTCCCTGCATCCTTTTCTCCTATAATATTGTCATCTCCTTTTATTTCTCCTCTCCAGCTGCAGTGATTGAGATGTTTTTTCTTCTCTGTTCTCTGCTCCATCCCTCATTCCCTTCTTTCCCTCTTCCTCCCTCCCTCTCTCTCTCTCTCCACCTCTCTTTTTCTTTTCTGCAGCATTGTGGTCAGTCTGTGCAGTACTCAGCGATTTCTTATCCTCCTCCGCTCCTGCCTGTTCCTCTAAACCAACACTACACTGTGGTACCTGTCTCTCTTTCTCTTTCCCACCGCTGTTTGCTCTCCATCTGTCTTTAGTAACGCACTGTAGTCTTCTCCTTTGTATACAGGATAT
>JBBPDC010000039.1:12609124-12619500 GCA_037974485.1 Hemigrammopetersius urotaenia | reverse complement strand
ATCGTTCATTAATCGTAATCGAGTTAAAATGTTCAATTAATCGAGATTTTGATTTTAGACCAAATCGCCCAGCCCTATTCTTCACTCACTCACTCTGCTTGTTGCTGTACTCACATGGTTGCCTGAATTGCTAAAATGAGTGCATATCACTCATTTGGTTGAACAGCTTGTTCTCCCAGAGCAATCTGATGGTCTCATGTTTCTCCCTCTAAGAATTTAAAAGGAAATCCCTCTTCACTGACTCAATGACATTTTATATTCTCCCTGACGTGTCCAAGGAAGGTCTTTCTTTGTGTGGGTCAGATTTAAAAATCCTCTCTGGCTTGTTTTCAGGGATTAGGCGTCCTCTTATGGAGTTAGAACATTTCATACTTGCTAAGTGAGGGCTGTAGTAAGGTGGACTCACATTACTTATTTCCTGTTGGTAGAAGTGTAGTTTTTTTTTAGTTTTTTTTTAAGACAGGCCTTCTGGTTGGGTCTGCTGGTTAATGGGCAGGGAAAGCTGGTCCCAGGTCAGAGTGCCAGAGCACAGGGGACATTTGGTCCCTTGGAGGAAGATGGTAGTGCTAAGGATCATGGGAAAGCGAGGGAAGAGGGTGCTCATGTTCCTGAGTGAACAATTGACTGTGTGTGCCGCGGTGAACTGGATCCTGGCGGCCACAGCAGAGGGCCATGTCTCCACACTGCATTATCCAAGATTAAACCCTCCGGTTTAAACACACACACATACGTGCCACAGCCGAGTCTTTGTTCTGCTATGGTAAGGAATGTGGATCACCTCTAGCACTGTGAAAGAGAGTGGGAGAGAAAGATAGAGGTTTGAATGGAGCTGTAAAAGAGACGAGGTGGAAGATGGTAGGACCGTATTAATATGGGGGGTTGGTAGAGATTGTTCTTTTAAAGAGTGTAACAGAGTTTTCTTCTCTTCTGGCAGTGGAAAGGAGAGATCCAGGAATTCTGCCCCAACACGAAAATGCTGCTCGTCGGCTGCAAGTCGGACCTGAGAACAGACCTCACTACCTTGGTGGAGTTGTCCAATCACAGACAGACTCCGGTGTCGTATGATCAGGTGAGGCACAGCCAAAAGACAGTAGATTCAAGCTTTGCTAAGACCTTTTTTCCTGCTGAAATACAAAAGCAGCTTAGAACCAAACTTGGCGAATGTTCATGTTAATCTGCTCGAAACTGAAGGCTGATCTTCAAACAACTTCCCACTGATATCTGCAATTGCTTGAGGATTGGCAGCTGCCTCAAGGAGCATGAATGCAATTATCAACAGGGCCTTACTTGGCATGTATCATCCTTTTTCAGAATATTATTCAATTCCAGTACAGATGGGTTCCCTTTTTCCCCTCATCCTAATCCTTAATTACTGGCAGTTATTACTTGGTCATGCCATCTTGGCATATCTTCAAAGTCGTGTTGGAAGCAATTATGATGCCGTAGATTATGAATTAAGATTGAATTTGTGATATCTAATGAAGGCTCTGAGTATGTAGGTCTTGATCAGTTAGGAGTAAATAGTATAGGAGCGAAGACTGCTCTGAGAGCAGAAACCGAGAGATACAAGAATTCTTAGAATAAATGAGGGTTTACCTTGTAATTGCGGTCAGATTTGGGTGAGTTTTACCTTAAGGGTGACCACCTCTTTCTGTATGTCTCTATTTTAGGGTTCTTCAATGGCGAAGCAGATTTCGGCTCCGTACATCGAGTGTTCTGCGTTGCAGTCGGAGAACAGCGTTCGGGACATTTTCCATGTGGCGACGCTTGCCTGCGTCAACAAGAACAACAAAAACATAAAACGCAACAAATCTGCGCGCTCCACTAAGCGCATCTCTCACATGCCCAGTAGGCCTGACCTGGCGGCCGTGGCAACGGACCTACGCAAGGACAAAGCAAAGAGCTGCACAGTCATGTGACTTAATCTAAAGGAAGTGAGGCGTTCTGGGACCTGCTGGGGGAGAATTGAGGGAGGAAAGGAAACTGTGCGTACCCATCCACACAAAATGAGTAAAAAGAGAGGAAAAGGAGGGAGAGAGGGACACTGCACACCAAGTCCCTCCTTCCTCTGCTGGTTTTAGAATTCCGTATGCATCATTCCACTTCCTGTAGCTTAAGGAAACAGTCTTAAGGCCGAGCCCCATCTGCTCCCCTACCTTCATCCACTCAGCAAGAGGAAGTCCCCTCCCTCTCCACCAATGAGAGGCCTTGTTTCCGGCTCCTGGGAGCAACACAACTTCCTTCCAGAAGGGTTCTGTGATCTCAGCAGAGCAGAAGAACTGCTGGCACACGTGACAAATTTTATCATCTCTCTGTTTTTTACTTTTTTTCTTTTTCTTTGAAAGATCAGATGCACACCAGACTGTAGAGTAAAAGCAGCTTGGCGTAGTAACAGAAAAGAGCAGAAGGAGATGGAGGGGAGAATGTGTTTTCTTGAACTGGTGTTATGGGCAAACTTCTACTTCCACAAAAAACACAAAGCAGAAGCAAATGGAAAACCCAGCCACTGTGGCTTTGAGTCACTTCCCTATCTGTCAGATTTGTTTTTTCTTGTTTAATATCTGAGCTCAGCAAAAATTCTGTAGTGCATACAGCAGTCACCATGGATACACACGTTCCTGATCAGTCTTTAGCTTTGGTTCAGCCGAAAGAAAATCACACTTCCTGAGGGTTTATTTTCTACCAAAGAAAAAATTGTGTGGTGGAGTCCTGTGACTCACCACTGCGTCGGACTGAGATGGCTGTGCAGCGGTGCTCATGTCTCGAACAGGGGCCACATGACTGAGGCTCCATGGTCTACTGCATAGACTGGGTGTGGCAAATTTCGATGCAAAAGTTCTCACTCATAGCTTGATATTAGTAACTTTATACAACAGCTTTCATACGTAAAATGCAGCTCAAAACGTTTCACAACATAAAATAACATGAAAGATTAGCACTGTTACAAGGAAGCCTGAACATAGACATTTGGAGGAAAGAAAATAAAACATGAACAGTTTTCATCACTAAAAAATACATGTTTTTGGCTGTTAGTGGGATCTTAACAAATCCAAAGTATGAGTAAATTCATCCAGAGCTGCAAAGTGAGCAGGATCCTATTAGAACCTGGGCTGCAGCTTTCTAAACAAGTTGCAGTCAAACTATTGGTTTTTGTTATTGCTATAAACTGAGGGTTGATGCAGTCTTGGAGTGAAAAGACAATATTTTGCAATCTTAAATAAGATTTTGCTTATGTGTGCAGTCTATGCATTGACTGTTTTGTAATTTAACATGAAACCAAATGGAGAATTTGAAAGTGCAGGCCTGTCAATAGAGGATGTAAATTCGATGATATAGAAACCTTATCTAATTACATTTAAACCAATCATTTCTAAGGCTTCGCTTACGTCGGCTAGGCCCATCTGCCTTGACTGATTTGTAGTTGGCGTATTAATGTGGGTTATTAAATAACGCATAACAGCTATTACTTAATAAATAATGCTGCATAGTAACTTGACATCAGAAGTAAATTTGCCCGACACTATTGATGTGGTCTTATATGGTCATCGTATGACGAGCTTGATCTCCCAGTATTTGTGTTTTGCTTTTCTACTCCCAGTCTAAATAGTGGAGCAGCCTCGGGTCAAAGCAGAGACCTGAAGTCACGTGACCTGACGGTTTTCTTCTGATCTATGCAGTTTGTTGCTTGTAAAACACAGACAGAGAGGAAAGATGGAGTTATCTCAAAGAGGATGCGAGTGACCTATGGACAAAATAGACAGACCCTGTTTGTTTGTTTTTTCTGTAGTGCCATAGAAAGAGGGACCGCATATTAGGTTGGCGTGCCGCTGCGTTCGTAGCTGGTCAGTAATTGCACTTTTGAGGTAAACCTTCGACAAAAAAAAAGATCTAGTCAGCTTCTCTTATGCATTTCTATCCTCTTTAACTAAAGATTCTTTAGGCGGTTTCTTCCGTTATGAACCGGTATTCACATAGACAGTATTACCACGTCTCACTTTTCGTAAGTGTTAGTGCAAGAGTATGTAGGTGAGGAGAGTTGCTTCGAAAGTAGGCAATCTTGGTTTCGTTTTTATTTTATTGAAATATGTATGTTCTGTTTGTCAACATATTTATTAAATTGTTCCCCTTTGCCTTCCTAATAAATGTACAAATGAATTCAAAAGAAACCTGTTTTGATACGTAATGTTTTCTTTCCGGTGAGTCACCAAGGGCCAAATTGGTAGTGGCACGTGTGGTGGTGGCGTAGTGGGTAGGATTCTTTCCTCTAGACCAAGAGGTCATGGGTTCGAGTCCTACCCTTCAGCACACCACCACTGGGTTCCTGAGCAAGACCCTTAACCCCAAGTTGCTTCCGCTGTAGTTAGGGAATGGAAGTCGCTTTGGATAGAAGCGTCTGATGAATGCCGTAAAAGTAAATGGTCATGTGTTCAGGCATATACTTTATTCATAAACAGCACTATCAAACGATGCTCTTTGTAATTATGCAGTTTGTCAGTGTTCAAATGCCCAAATCTACTATATGCTCAGAAATGTATTATGGCAAACAGTATTTAATCATTTATCACCATAACAAAAAGTGATAAAGAGAATTCAAAGGGCCACAAGTTATTCACAATAACTGACGTAAACCTACACTATATGGACAAAAGTATTGGGACTGTTCCACCAGCAGGGACTTTAATGACCCTGTAATCAAATACATCATTTAATTGACTTGGTCCCCATTTACAGCTTTCAGCGTTGGAAGACTTTCCAAAAGATTTTGCCCAGTGATGTTGAATGAGAAGGACTGACTCACAATCTCCGTTCCAGTTCATCCCAAAGGTGCTGGATGGCGTTGAGGTCGGTGCTCTCTGTGGCCAGTCGAGTTCTTCCACACTGAACTCATCCAGCCGTGCCTTTATGGAATTTGCATTGTGCACTAGGATACAGTCCTGCTGGAATAGAAAACTGTCCATGGAAGCACGGCGTTGTCTGAAACGATTGCCCTACACTGGAAGTATAGGGGCCTAGGCCAAACTCTGAAAAATATAGTGTCCCAATACTTTTGTCCATATAATGTCCTTGTTTTGTTTCAGGTTCAGAGTGAACCACAAAAACATGCTTAAAGCCTGTAGAACAAATCCACGCTAGCAGGATGCTCACTGCACTGCAGTACATGCTATTATTGCTTGACCTTGAAAAGTGTGGCTTCACGAGACACAGCAGTCAGCCACAGAAGAACTGCACGGGGTGACAAAAAATTAACCACAGCATGAAAATGCATGATGAAATGCTTGGACAATTGTTTTCCCCCCCTGTTCAGAGAAAGCACACGGGATGCGTTGTTTACAAAAGCCAGTTTTCTTAAGTGCAGTCATTGATAACACATTGTTGATCAGCCTTACTCTCTGATGGTATCTGATAACACTCTCAATTTTGTTTTCTTTAATATAGTTAAACTATATTTAATAATAATAAAGCATGCATGTCCTTAGCAAAGATTCCCATATACTTTGTCTGGAAAACATCAACTGGAAAGCCTTTATCACTAGAACTGCCAAGGGGGTCATTTTTACCCCCCTGGTGTGTTTAAATGCTTGTAGTTCTGTCGAAATAAATCCCCTACATCTTTAAACTCGTGACTTTTGCTAAAATGGCTTTATTCATCATCTAGTGAATTTTGGTGAGTGTGTAACAAAAAGAAAAATAAATACGACCATTTACAGCCCCGCCCGCCGGTGACATCATCCGGCTTTGACGAAATTTAAGACAAAAATATATATTTTAAACCCGTATTTTGTCAAGTCTCCAGGATTATTTAAAAAAGAAGATGGGAATGAGACACTTCACAGCTTCTAGAAATGACACTATTGCAGCAGGGGGGTCAAAATGACCCCCTTGGCGGTTCTAGGGGGACCTGGAATGTTGTTGGTTCTAGTGTTAAAGCAGGAATGGGGAACTTTTAGTGATTCAGTTAATTCAGGAAAATCAGTGTAGTTGTAGGGAAACTATTCTGCCCCCAGTTTCTGGACTAATTAGCCCCACTGAGCACTTTGGGCAGACCCCACGTTCAGAGGTAGTATTTGTCCACACTTACTGAAACAATATTAACTTGTCATAAAAGTCCTCAGTCTTTTTTTATGCTTTTATATGGAGTAAAAAACCAGCTCACCAGCATACCATGATAAAAATGATGGAACATGCATAGTCCTACACTATTACTGCTCAACGAATAGGGACAAAAGTATGACAAATGTTCAGTATTTTATATTTGGTTACCATGATGTGATACTGCTGAATATGAATGTATTATATATTAGTATTCATTTGTATTAGTGGGACATATTAGGCAGTAAGTGAACAGCCAGTCCTTGTCCTTGGGTAAGCAAATAGGGACGGCAAGACACTGGGGTCGGAACCTCTCCAAAACAGCAGGTCCTGCCTGGATGCAGTGGTCAGGTGGTGCTAGAGAGATCAATAAACCGACGACATGGTCATGGGTGCCCAAGCTCACTGATGGGAATGGGCTAGCCTGTCTGGTCTGAGCTGCTGTAGCATAAACTGCTGAAAACAACAGAAGCACACAGTGCATTACAGCTTGAAGAGTATCAGGATATGCAGACCAGTCAGAGTGCCCATGCTGACCCCTTTCCAGAACCAAAAATCAATCCAGAGCGTGAGAAGTGGACCACAGAACAATTCAAATTCAAATTCAAACTAGTCTTATCCATAGAAGCCCCATGTTGCAAGTTACAGGACTCGGACACGATCCTGGTCCAGACACCACAGCACACCTTCAGAGGTCTCATGGAGTCCATGCTCGGAGGGATCAAAGGACCTACACAATCATTGGCAGGTATTTCTAATATTACGACTGATAAGTGTATTAGAATCTGACCTCTAAGCTAATTTTGGCTTGGGTTTGTTTTGGCTAAAAGACGTCAATGAACCACAGGCACATCTAATGTTTTCAGCAGAGACACACTCGTATTGTAGAGTCGAGGATGAGATTCAAGAGATTCATATTATTGATTTTACTGTGGAAAATGAATGTGTTCATCTCTGAGTCATGAAAAAGCCTCCCCAAGGTACATTTCTATTGCAGAACAAACACATCGCAGCACACAGGAAAGGCACAGCTCCTCAGAAAATGCTGTGTTAGCGCACAGTACCGCAGCGGTGTAGCGGTGTAGCCCTCTGATAGACTAAATACAGTGGACTAGACCAGGCTTTCCCAACTCTGGTCCTGGAAGAACCGGCCCTGCAGTTTGTTTTTACTGTCTGCAACACACCCGATCCAACTAATGGTCTCTGTAACATCCCCTCACTGAGCTAAAGTGAGTGTGTTGAAAAACACTGGACTAGAAATGACTGGGCCTTTGTCTTTCTTTTCGTTTAACAGCATTCACCAGACACTTTTATCCAAAGCGACTTTCATTCTCAAACTACAGGGCGCAGTCTCTCCCTGGAGCAACTTGGGGTTAAGGGTCTTGCTCAGGGACCCAGTGGTGGTGCTGAAGCTAGGATACAAACCCATGACCTCTTGGTCCAGGCTGACATATTGTTCTTCTCTAACACATACACTTTCAAAACGTCATTTATTTCTGCATGTCAATTTCACAGCCTCTCCGCAGTCCTTGTAGTTAAGCGGGGCTAGACTGCACCTTCTGTAAATGAGCTCCGTCCTGATTGACTGCCCTGAATTGTGCCACATTCAAAAAGCATTCCGAGCTGTAAAACAGAGCAACGCAAGCAGAGTGACAAGAGTAATATAAGCACTAGTGTAGCAGCATGTACAGTGTAGCAGCATGTGATGTAATAATAATAATAAGTCTAAAAGAAGGTCCTTGGTTTAATTCCCACGGTCCTTTTTGTGTAGAGTTGGCATGTTCTCCCCGTGTCCCGTCTGTGTGGGTGTCTGCTGGGTGCTCTGGTTTCCTCCCGTAGTCCGAAAGCATACACATCAGGTGGAGATGATGCATTCCCCGAGGTGTGAATGTGTGTCTGCCCTGTGATGCACTGGTCTCCCGTCCTGTTGTATCTCCCACCCTTTGTCCGGCTGGGACTGGCTCCTGGTTAAGGATAAGCCGATCAGGTGACGGAAGGATGGTTTTCACGAGATCGTGGAGTAATGATTTCAGCACTGGATGTTTTTGTAGATTTGTTGTCGTATATTAAATAGCTCCAGTACAAAAAATGCATCTTTAAAGATGTGTTTAAAAGATGTTATCAAACTACTGTTTAAAAACCAAATAATGTAACTGGCTTTAGTCGAAGGATGAACGGGTTGTGTGTGAGTGTGTAAATGTTATACAGGTGCCATTTTGAGGGATGTGCTGAGCAGAATGTGTGTATGTGTGTGTGTATAGGTGTGTGTGTGTGTTTAGTGAATAGTAGTTATGAATAGTGAGACAGCAATTAATCATGTAAGACACATTTTCAAGCATGATTCTCGACAAAGGACCATAATGAACCTGGTGAAAACACACAAACACACACACAAACACACACACACACACACACACACACACACACACACACAGTGACTGTATAGGAAGAACAGTAGGCCTCACACAGTGTAGACTAACGCTAAATTTAACCTTTAACCTTTCTTTTGCCCATTGATTTCCTTTATTGTAAAAGTCTTTGCAGGGTCATGAATGAGGAGAACCGAACACATAAACAACACAGAGATGAGTGATTACATCCCAGCACACATGCAGAGCAATCTGCTGAGAAATGCAGAGCTGTAATGTGGGTCATTTTTCATTCCGCCTTCCTCAGAAGCTTGTTTAGTTAGCGGCGGGTGGCTAATCTGCGGGAGGCTAAATATGTTGCATATAAATGCACTGGTTTTCGTGACATCACCGAACCAGTTCATTCTAAACGGTGTGTTTTGAACCTACAGCGGTGTTTACATACCCTTTTATTTAAAAAGGCAAGGAAGGCTCAGTTTTCCATTATATGGAACCTTTAAGCAAAAATCTACTTTGTGGATGCACCGGACATCTTTGCTGTCTAGAAGAAACTCCAGAGATATTAAGGTTCTTCTTTCCTCTTCAGATTGTCCCACAATGCAGTATGGCACGGAAACGGAAAAGCTGACAGCTGGAAAATGGTAAAAACAAGTAAATAAAGCAGAAATCCTCTATGATAGTGCCTTTGCTCTCTTACAAAAGGGTGACAAAATGGCAATGGAGTTACATTATATGGACAAAAGTATTGGGACATACCTGGTTTTCAGGGTTTAGGCCCCTTACTTCTAGTGAAGGATCTTAATGCTTCAGCAGACCAAGACATTTTGGACAGCGTCATGCTTTGAGGACCCAGTTTGGGGAAGAACCTTTTCTATTCCAGCAGGACTGTGTCCCAGAGCACAGAGCAGCTCCATAAAGACATGCTGGAGGAGTTCAGTGTGGAGGAACTTGACTGGCCCATACAGAGCCCTGACCTCAACCCCATCCAGCACCTTTGGGATGAGTTGGAACGGAGACTGTGATCCAGATCTTCTCACCCAACATCAGTGTCTGACCTCATAAATGCTACAGAACGAATGGAGACAGATTCCCACAAAATCTTGTGGAAAGTCTTCCCAGAAGAGTGGAAGCTGTTAGAGCTGCAAAGGGGGACCAACTCCATATTAAAGTGTATATATCTGAATGCAATGCCATTATAGTCCCTGTTAGTGTAACGTAAGGTGAATTATCTAAACATGATCACTTTTCGCTTTTGTGATAAATGATGAAATACTGTATGACATACAGTAAAAAAACTGCATCATTACAAAGACAGCATCATTTGACTTAGTGCAGTTCAAATGTACAGTTTTCATAGTCTCTTTTCAGTTTGCTCTTGTTAATCTAAAAATATAAAAGAGTTTTAAAGCACATTAAGTTCTACATGGCAGGGTTTTGATGTGACCAAAGCACAGACATGTTCCACAGCCCATATCCCTCCCATATGTATTCAAAACAGTTATTTTCGACTCACAGATTCATAGACCTGTAGTTCTCAAACACTCCTCAGGAACCCCAAGATGGTCCACATCGTTTCTCGATTCCTCTGAATTGGTTTGGTCTGTACAGGGGTTCCTCAAAGACAGGTTAGGGAGCCATCATTGAAGAGGTCACGTCACTGGCCTACAGCATTGATTGTGTCCTCCTAATCTAAACAGTCTGTTGTAATTATGGTTTGACGACAGCACAGTTGTGTAGCTGCAAATTGATTGGCTTCTTAGAGGTGATGGCAGCTGTCTGGCTTCCTTCTGCAATAACAAAAGAAAATAGCCTTTCTAACCGCTTCGGTCATACGTGAACACACGAAATTCTTCCTCTGCATTTAACCCATTCACCAAGTGAAGCAGGGGGCAGCAGGAACACGGCGCTGGGGAGCAG
>JBBPDC010000039.1:12587011-12609024 GCA_037974485.1 Hemigrammopetersius urotaenia | reverse complement strand
GGTGAAAGTCATCATAGCTTGCGTAGTATAGACCCAGCTCCCAACCCAACTTTGTGAATAGATTAACGGCGATATTTCTTTTATCGCGCGATAAGAGTTTCACATTAACGCAGCACGTTAACGCCGATAATGGCCCACCACTAATATAAATCTAACACACAAACAGTACAAACACACACACACACACACACAAACATAGCCACACACACCTGGGATCTTCTTGGCCCAGGTGATCATGTGGACAAGCTCTTTGTCAGCTAGGTTTGTGAGTGACATCATGACTTTAGCCTCAGTGAAGGGCTTCCCCATGTCATTCATCAGATAAATTTCTGGCGGTTCTGCCTCCATGAGCCGGGCTATGAGCTCCTCAGGGCTCAGCGTGGCAGTAAAAGCTTGTTTTATCCTGATGGTTGGAAGTCCCCTCCGTTCTGCTTGTTTCTGGCTGCCTGTTCCAGCCCGGGCAGGGAGCCGCATCCCTCTCCTCTGCTGTGGGCCTCCGCGACTGTAGCTGCCACGGTCTCGACGCATCCCTAGCACACACAAACACACACAACACAATCAATTTAAAGTTGCACAATCAATCTACAAGTGCATAACCCTATCATTGCTAATCCAGTACAAATAGAAAAAAAAACTAATGACCATTCCTTGTGTTTGTGTATCCATCCCCTGCTATGGGCCTCCATGAGTACGTCATTTATCCTGAAATTAAATTAAAAGCTCCAAGTGCTTGTACATACTCAGCACAAACCCAGGCAGTGATGGACGTCAAATCTGTCTCCATGGCAGCAAAGGTTTAATTTAGGTTGGAGCTAATGAATTTTTTTTTGTCATGAGGAAACCATCTAAGACAGTCACCTTTGCCACAATGTTCTGTCCTCACAACTACAAAACAAAGCAAACAAACAGTGGAAAAACATGCAAGTATATGCACAGGTCACAAAATAACCAGCAGATGTGTGATTGTGTGCGAGTGTGTGTGTGTGTATACCCAAAGAATAATCAAATAATCATTATATCACATCACATAAACCAGTGCATTGCTCAAAAGTCAGATGACAAAGCAGACAAAGTCCAAAAGCAGCGTATAAAACAAAGTCCATATTTTCAACTTGGCAAAGTATGGTAGACTATAGTGTAGTACGAGTGAAAGGAGAGAGAATGCACAAATAGAAGAGAAGAAGAGAGGCAAAGAGAGAGAGGGAGAGAAACAGAGTTAGAGATAGAGACAGAGACTGATACAGACAGAGAAGGGCAAGAAACACATACCACATTTCATCATTCCCACTTCATAGCACTTGCGAAGTCTACAGGCCTGGCAGCTCTTGCGGCGGTTCTTATCAATGGTGCACTGGTTGGTTGCGGGGCAAATGTAGTCATTATGGCCTGTTTAAGAGACAAGACATGTGTGAAAAAACATGATTATTTAATTTAAACTCCTCAAACCGCCACCAGGGACAATATCTGTAGATGTTAACTGCAAGAAAGGGACACAGTGAACGCATATTTAAACTGAACTGATTGCGGACATAATACACAACTATCTATCTAAGTTTGTGAACACCTGTTAGTCAATTGCTTTTTTATGAAGATGAATTGGTAGAGACGTCTGGGTCCTTCAGGTGTATAGTAGAAAAAGGGACGTGGCACGTGTCTCACTACAAGGCGACTGAGGCCACCCGAGAGAACACGTTTGGAAAAACAAACAAAACCAGAAAATAATGGCATTATACTCTTAAAAGAGAACACTGTTCCCAGACAGGAGCGTCTCATTAGGTTGGCTAAGGTGACAGGGCATGTTAGGACAATGAGTCCTTTGCATCTGTTGTGTGTCTGAGTGTGTGTCAAGTCAAGTCAAGTCAAGCAGGTGTTTACTGTTATTTCTACCATCCAAACACAGTACACAGTGAAATGAAACAACATTCATTCAGGACCACGGTTGAGCACAAACATGACAATAGACTACACGAGTGCAGACAGGATGACAGAGATTGCAAAAAGAAATTGCAAGACACTAAAACACAAGAGGGACCAATACAGCAGAATAAGACAGGCCAGCATGCCATACAGACAGAAAGAAGAAACAGCACTAGTGTGAATGAACACTGTTATGACATACTTTACTCCAGCAGCAGAGAAATGAAAGGTGCTCAAATGCAAAGACTCAAATGCAATAGTTTTAGGAAGAACAATAAACTATTGTGCAAAAATAGACATCAATAGCAGCAACAGGATAAAAAATGTATAGTAATAAATAAAAGGTATTTACAGTAAGTATGTTAATGAGGGAGTGGCCATTTGCAACAGTTGGGAGCGTGTGTATGTGTTTATGGGCAACAGCTAAGTTCGGTGTGTGTGTGACGTACAGTTTTTGATTCATTCTAATTTTTTATTCTATTTTTATTATTATTCACTTCATCTGCTAGAAGAATACGATGAGTAAAATCCATAAGCTGCCAGGTCACAGTGACAAAGTCAAACACTGCAAACAAACCTATCACAGTTGGAAGGGGGCACTTGGTAAACAAAGCAGAGTGCAATTTTGTTACGAAAATAAACGGGTGGCCTGTACCAAAGGTAAGCACATGTATGTGCAAATACATGTGCATTTGCAGTTTATGAAGTTTTTTCGGTTTACCTTGGATACTTCTTTTGAAGAAAGCTTTGCATCCCTCGCAGGACCACACGCCATAGTGGTAGCCAGAGGCGTAGTCGCTGCATACAGCGCAGAAGTGCATGTCTGTTTTACATTCTGCAGAGCTGAAACTCTCCTCATACTCCAGTGACCTTTTCCCAATTGGTTTGCTGCAGCAGGCAGAGAATGCAAATCGTGTCAGAGAATATCAGTCAAGAAACTCAACTAAGACTCATGTAGTGGGTTAAATTTTGCTTGCTTAGTTTTGCTTTGAAGTTACAAAGTCAATGTAGTAAACAATGGAATCTCCCTGATCAGCTCCATGCAGAATAGATATGTTAAAAATATTGCAATACTTTGAGACATTGTAATAAACATCGCATTATTTATTTTTTCTGACATCTGATAAGTCTGACTCACAAGAACCAGTACTGCCACGATGAAAAAAAAAAAAATCAAATACTCTGAGTACAAACAATTTTTTAAAAATATACTGCATTACATGAAATTAAACAGGGTTAAGTATGTTCTCTTAATAAAACACATAGCTAAAAGAATACTGTGAAATATTGTGATGTTTCTTATCAAAATAAGGATAAATATTTAGTTTAGTATTCTTAAATAAACTTGCTTAGGTGATTTCTGTAAATAATAATGGGGCATCATTATTGGCACACTTTGTAAAGATGAACAAATAAAGGTTAAAAAAAAACTTTGTGATCAATCATGCACTGAATGCATAAAAATATGTAGTTTAATTGATGTAAATTTTGTCTAACATTTTTTGGCCATGCTACATTTCACAGTTTTCAACCCTAGAAATTCTTATGAGCAATGTAGCTGAAGCATGGTTCCCTGTATATTTTAAACCCAATTGATCGTTCAGGAACTTTGGTCATGATTGACCTCCTATTTAATTGAGGTCTAAACATGAAATGACACTGTGGCCAACTTCCCTTAGTCATTTATCAAAATAGACTCTATAAACTGTATGATTAAGAAATGTACTGAAGTCTTCTTGACACTTAAATGTTTATCTTGTCACACAGGTAGGAATGTAAGCTGGTAAAAAGTGCTCTAAAGCTCACAATTAGAGATTTGCAGAAACATTATGATGTGACAATGTGCCAGCAGTTAGCAAGACGCTCCTGGACATTTGAATGGAGCTGGGTTGTATGGTCAGACACATTCGAAAGAAACACTCAGGGTGGATTTTGCTTAAAAAGAAGGGCGGCTAAAGGAGAGAGCCTAATCTCCGAAGTACAGTATAGTGTTTTCCTCCAAAGGCCCTGGTTAGTTAGCTCGTTAGGATGAATGGCATCATGGACTTCATGAAGTTCTAGAAGATTTAAATGAAAATCTGCCTTCCTCCAAAAAGCTAAAACTGGGAATTGGCTGGATTTTCCAGAAGAGGTCCAAAAACATCCAAATCCTCACATCAGTAGTTTACATTTACATATACAGCATTTATCAGACATTTTTATCCAAGCGTCTCCCTGGAGCAACTTAGGGTTAAGGATCTTGCTCAGAGACCCAGTGGTGGTACTGAAGGTAGGATTCGAACCCATGACCTCTTGGTCAAGAGGCAAGTATCCTACCACTAGGCCACCACCATTATGGTGTTCAAGAACCCCATAATTAAGATTCTGACATGGCCGTCCAAGTCTCCTGACCTAACCACTACTGAAAACCTGCAGGGAGAGCTAAAGAGGAGATATCTAGGACCCTGGAAAAGGTGGAACTGTACCTGTTCTCCTCAGGTGTGTAATCATGGTGCATGGGCTCTTGCCAGGCTCCACTGTTGAGCTGGTTTTGTTGGGCATGTGTCTGTGAGCGGTGCAAGGTCAGCGGGGACACATAGCTACGAGATGGCCAGAAGAGGGTGGGACTGAGAGACTGCCGCACCGAGGGGCAGTCGGAGAGAGGTGTGTTGCTATAGCCCAGAAGAGTGGGGCTGTAGAAAGGTAGGGTGGAGAAGTCATGGCTGAGGTCTTTGTACGGTGAGGGGATGCAGATTGGGTGGCTCTCCATGTTCAGTGTGGGGGAGGAGGCAGAGTTAAAGACAGGGGTGAGCGCTCTGCCCCCTGCCCTGCTGGAGTCCACGTCCTGCGGCTGCAGCAGGGAGGCGTCTCTCGGTGGAGAATCGGACATGTTGCGAGATTCAGGCCAGGTGGAGGACTTTCACATCACCAGTGTGGATCAGTGGGACTACTGCATCTTCACTGGTGTGAGCTTAATCTACAGTGCAGGAAAAAGAAGTGCATTAGTTGAAAACAGACATGTTGCCAACAACAATATAAGTGAAGTATTTGAGTACTTCTATGAATGTTCGTAGTAGAACTGGGTCATAGCACTGGGACCATGTAACAGATATAATATAAAATCCAAAACCAAATTAATGTTTTTTTCCCTTTTGTATATGCAGTATTTGAACATTCTGTACTACTATGAGGTTGTGCATGAAAACTCTAAAAGGGCAAAAAGTCAATGAGTAATCATGACATAAGAAAGCATTAGTGAAACATGTATTAAAATTGCCACCTTTTTCCTATGAGTTTTTTTGTCATCACCTTCTGGTGCAAATGGAAACTGCCTTACATATATTGAATGTTACTGTAAAATACTTGTTATTTTAAATTATAATGGTGTAGCTCTAGTATAGTCTAGTGAAATACATACATAAAGACGTAAAATACATCAAACAAAAGGCAAAAAACAGAACAGCACTGGGTGGATAGGCCAGAGTGTTAATGTTACAGTAGCTGTTGCACACAAGAAAAAACAAGTTCCCGAGTTAATAATTGTTGAAAGTCTGCGACTGTGTGACAAGCTCAGACTGCAAAGAGACACTCCTTCCTATGAAAAAGACGCAAAAATGGTCCAGTGATTGGCAACGAATGGGTCTAACTAATGCACTAGTTATTTAACTAAGTCAGTTACGCGTGTTGTAAGCAGCAGTGAAAGTAGGGGTGGGCGATAAAGATTAATTATTGTTATTGTGATAAAATTGTATCACATTATGTTGCAATTTGTGTTTCTGGACTATTGTGGATATCATCAGCAAACTGACCAACAGGGTATTTCATTACACAGAAAGCTTCATCTCTCCTTCACAGACAGAAAATAAATGTTCTTAATTAAATTCTAAGTTCTGAACTTCCAAACGCGGTAGTTAATTCAAACAACGCCAAATGTCCATCTCAAAACCTGTTTTTTTTTCTTAGAGAGTGTCTAAAATGGCATAAAACAGCAATATAACCTGCGAGGGAAACCATGGGGTGCTTTAGACAGTGCAAGGGGAGAACAGTCATTTAGTCATTTGAATGAGCGACTGACTAAAACAACGAATACCGATTCACTGCAGACACTACAAATTGTAAATCAGTGGGTCCCAGTCTCATTTGCCAGTGAGATCTTTCAAGTGTTGTACCATCAACCAACATAATGAGTTATTAGTTATTATGTCAAATCCTGAATGAATTAATTGGATTGAATGGTATTTTGAACTCTGGCACTACTGTTTCAACTCATCCTCCTTAACAATATATGGTGATGCATATAATATGTTCAGCAAAAAATCTCAAATTATAGTAACATTATATGCATATCGCCTACCTGCCCATAGACAAGCCACTATTTTTGGTAGCCTTTCTAAAAGACACAAATGAAATTTCCTGTCACATCAATAAGAGAAAAGGCTGTTAGATCAGGCAAATCTGGTCCACATCATCAGAATAAAATAACACTAAAAACTGACAGAAACTGAACTTTCCACCCACCGCTGGCAGCTGGATCATTAATCTAAGCTGAAGTCTCAAGGGTTTCTTGCATGCTCTTAGGAAAATTTGCTTTCGTGCTTCGCAGAGACACCGCACAGTGTACTCAATTAAAGCAATAATCAAAACTTTCTCAGTCAACACAAGACCAAAGGAGCAGAGCAAACAAAAAATGTATTTCGGCGCACCTCTATAGTTATCCCCTGCTAATAAAACAAATTTTGTGCTGCTCTGGTCGTGATATGCTATTCCACGGATTGGTTTTTAAAGTAACAGAAGTAACCAGAAGTACAACAGTAGTGGAGTTTTTGCAAACGTACTTACCAGTGCATCCCACTTCCACTGACTGCAGAGAGAAGCCCAAAAACCAACAAAAAGTGAACTGTTAATAGTCTGCCAAGGACTTTTAAACCCCATAATAAAGTATGATAAAGTGCCTGGCTGAAAGCACTCAAGTATTCATTATAGTTACACAGAGTTTCATGTCCAGTAGAGGGAGGCGGACACTGAAGGCAACATCCTGTCAAAAGTTTTTAAAATACTACTAATCTTGTGAGGTAACTGAGCCTGCACACAGAGCACATATGGAAAAAAGACAAATCTCCACAGAGAGGTTACAGCATAACCTAAAAGGCACATCTAAAGCCATACAATGAGTTGTTTTTTTATTGCTCACGTATTCCCTTTTACTAGTTGCTTATTCTGTTCGATCATTACTGTCTGATTGATTCATGTAAGTTTGCAGCACATCATGTGAGGTTCATAATTAGATCAGACATGCTACAGACAGAATATTAGATCATTTATGGTTTTCCGTGAATAATATTACATGCTAGCATAACATGGTAATTGTCCCTAAATTATATTACTACAATTACAACAAATACTGTTAGAACGTTACAATTATAGCTTTATTTACTTACTTTTTTTCTTTTTTTGTATTAAAGTACTGCTCAAACGAAACATTTTATATGCCAAAATGTATAAAATAAGTAAGTTGCTGTTCAATTAGTTCATTCATATATATATATACATATTCTAGTACTGAATTGTGTACACACACACATCTTGCATAATCTCCATTGAAAAGCACTGCCAGAACAATAGGATTAAGGTAGTAACACTTTTACGAAAATAAAATGACAGAATCACACAGAATACATATTTGACACTTAAATATCCTTTTATAAAACCTCAATCCCTTTTCTCAGTTTACACTGCTTCCTCAGCTGGGTAATGTCCTGTCTATAGCTGGTGCTCCCTACTTGATGTTAGTGTTAAAGATTAGCCCTTATTAACAGCATTACCGTAGCAATGGAAAGATACAGTTTCCACATTAGAAATACAGTAACCCCCCAGTTTTACAAAGATCAGGAGTCGCGGATTCAGTCACACACTGATCTTTTTTTGAGAACCGACTGATATTTTTTAAAGCGGAAATCACCACAATAACATGGAAACTGCAAATATCCGCCGTTTTTGTGGCAACAAATATATATTTTCTGGATGTTTTCACACGAGGGGACCCACCTTGCCCCAATGTCTCAATATGTTGTCCTGTGACCCTCAAAGTTGCATATACCGGCAGGGAATGCACTCAGGCAGGGAATGCACGCGCTGTCCCAATACTACTGTCTCGCAACTTTCCAAGTTGAATATCTCGCCGGGGAATTTAAATTAAAAGGCGAATAAAGGTTCACCTTTACATTTTCTTTAAGGCTAAGGCATTAAACTAAGTTTAGAATGAAATCAAAGTGTTCTGGGAGCATATTTGGAGACATATTTAGGGTTTACATTATAAAAATAGGCATTTTTAGGCATTTTTTAACCAAAACACAACAACACGGTTTTTCATAAACATTTTTCATTTGTAACATAACCCAGTGAAAAGCAGTGGATTACTGTATATAATACAATATCTGCATGCATGTTGAAATAAGTAAAGTAAAAGACAAATTGTGGTGTATTTAATTAATATGGACCTGATGCATATGAAGCTCCCCACACTTTCCTACAATACAAGCACCCACGTCTCACAACCCAGCAGAGGGTCACGCCTGTATGTACAAGTCCCTAAAACTAAATTAGGCGTACCACTGTGTATCCTGTAACTACTATGTATTATTCAGTACTAACATGTGAGTACTGAAAGTCCTTCATAAAGATAAATAAGGCCTGTCTGTTTCATTCTCAATTGTATATGGAAATAAAAAGGTTATAAAAGAAGAAAAAGAAAGTTTGTTTCAGATAAAGACAACTCCTGGCTAGTGGTGCATACCACAAACAAAAGCCCAAGGCCACGGTACGATCCCCCACTCTAGTTTCCCTCACTCCCTTCTCTGAGGCGGAAAAAGGATAAGGGAGAGGCGGAGAGGGAAACCATTCCTCTAAGAGGAGGAGTGGGAACCGGGCCTTCAGTGCTTCCAGTCCTGATGAGAAAGGTGTGTCACATTCTAAAAAAAGTATTAATCTGAAATTCAATATCCAGAAAACTTATCAAAGCTGTAACAGGGATTATTGGGGATATAAAATGCATCAATGTATCGATCTGAAGGTGATGCATTGTGGCATGTTGGAATCATTTCTAATAATATTCTATAAAGTATGAGTACTTTTGTAGCCTGAAAATATGCTGAATATTTGAATATACACTGATGCAAGCAAAAATAAAAATGCAGAAATACATATTGTGGGTCATTTTGATATTTCATGAAGCACTGAAGAACTGCAATAGTCCAGCACTACTGTGAGGTCAGAGATTTACACCCTTTAACATTAATGATTCATTTTATAGCACTACAGCAAATGCAGGGTGAAATACAGGGAACTCAGTGTCACTCTCACTATCTAATTCCCAGTATTGCAGTTAATGGGAACTGGGGCAACCAAAGTTTACGGCACAAGCACGACATTTCAGACATTTGTGCGCATAAATGAGATTTCAGTACAAATCTAGTGCCGAAAGATGCCACCCAAAACCACAGCTAGGTCTCAACTTTGTCATCTTCAACTCTTCACCTTCAGCAGACACTGACAACAAGCACAACTGTGTCTGTGGCCTGTCAGCATCTTGCACAACTAGGACATGACACTGGCAGCGGACAATACAATGAAAAAAAAAAGGCAAATAATTCCATCTAAGTTAAAGAACACATGAAGAACAGTAAAAAAAGATTCGGGGCAACATTTTTATTTGTGTCATTCCTTTCCTTTAAGAATGCCCTATCGCATCCAAAAGTAAATCAAACCCCCTATAAGCACTAACATCATTTATCTGTCTAATATAAGCTGCACAGGTTAAAAAAAAGTGAGGAAAATTATAATAAAACAGCTTCTGGTAATTAACACCCATCATACGCACCAAGTAAAAGGCAAAATCAGACTGACCTGAAGCAACTGACCTTCAGGCTATTTTTGTCAGACAGGACACCCCCACGAAACAAGTAACTTGTGTTCCAAAGGGAATTTGTATACTGTCCAAAGAGCAGCAGTAAATCAGGATGTTTCAAGGCAGTTCAAACGTTATCCCTATGGCCTACAGCCTTTCATTTACACCATGACAGTCCCTTTCTGGACAATTCTGGAGGAGGCTGCTTATATAGCACTGTCAGTGCAAGAGCATTTTATAACTTGTAATGTTTGTGTACATGTAGGAAAGAACTGAACTTAGGAAACGACTATGCTGTAATCTGAAGTTGCAACCAATCATTAACAATGACACATCAACTTTAAGGTGATGCGTATGTACAGCACTGGGCAAAAGTCTTGAGCTTCTCCTTATTTATATTGTAATTTACTTTAAATCACTCTCTTGGTTCAAAAATACTATTTTGTGCTTGTCAAACTATAGATTAAATAGAAGAACTGAGAAAAGTGTGTATAGATACAAAGTGCCTAGATAGAGGTGTTAAAATCACTCAGCATTCAGCATCACTAGCACAACCTGTTTCTTAACTAGTTCAGACCTTAAGTTAGATGGTTTTGTTTTGTTATATTTAAATGTGACTTAACGAACAAACAACAGAGACTGGAAGGTAACGGTGGGCTACTATGTACGTTTCTAAGCAGCCAATCAACAGATGCCATCTATGCTCCAACTCTTAACACAGACACACAAGCAAAGAGCAGAACAGAGCAGACTCGTTCCTCTTACCTAGAGTTCACTGACATAAACACGCGCGGTCTTCTTCACGTGCCTCCCAAACTGATGCTCCCCCAACGCCCCCTGTGTGGCCAGGGGTCTGCACTGAGTGGTCCTGCCCTTCGCCAAACGAAGTGAACGACGCGAGGCAAGACAGTCTGCATTCAGCTCTATCTGTTCTAGCAGTGTGTTTAGTACTACAGCCGCAGGCTACACAGCTCACACTCTCTGCACGCGTTACACTCCTACTTATCCTCCAGCACGGTGCGTCACTGGTGCCGCCCACCACGGTTACCCCCGACCTCTCCCACCTTAGCCACCACGGCTCCAGAAGCAGAGAGGAGCAGAGTGAGGCGTAGCAGACTGGACTATCTGGTTAAACATAGCGTGGGCTTAATAATACTAGAGGCTGAGTCAAGACGAGTAACATGGATAATGGGCTGATCGCGTCCCAACAGCTCTAAACACTACCATATACCAACCCCAGTTACTAAACTGTAATTCTGACACATGGACAGTCGGAATGCTCTGAATTTTCGTGTTTGAATGTCATTTATTTGATCGTTAATGAAATGAGCACTAAATGGCATGACGTCAGATTTAATGTAGTTGTGGTTGCCATGTCTAGTACTAGTATTCGGGTTCAGTGTTTGGTACATGCATTGATGTTTAGTAGAGGAGAGCGGGGTGAGTTGTGCCAGTTTATACTTAAAGTGACTTTAAAGTGAGGTCAAGACAGTAATGCTTCCAACTAAAATATACATATATTTCAGGATGTGGTGCATCCCTGGGAACAATCACTTTGGATCTGAAATATAGTATTTAAGAAATATAGCTTTCTGAAAAAAAAAAAGTGGTCTCGTGGCACAACTTGCCCCCGGTGCGGGGTGAGTTGTGCTGTTGGAGAGATCCGTTGGGGTAAATTGTGCCATCGATTATTGGAGTAAAACAGTATATTTTGTTTTCAGAAACTATTATTATATATAAAAGCTAGACAAATCCAATACAAAATTGCTAATTTAAGGTTTTATTTAAAGTTATTTTACAACATCAAAGGGCAATAACTCCCCCACATTGTGCCTAATAAATGCATTAGCTCTACCAAGAGAGGTTGCTTCAGGAGTGTGGCATGACAAACGGTGGCGTGCTTTAAGGGCCACAACCCAATATCGTCCTAGAAAATATTAAAAGTTTCTTAGCATTATTAGCAATTTTTGCTTCTCTGTGAACTATCTGCATGGTGATGACTGATAATGAGCATTTCCTTGGGAAACAATTATGAATGTTCCCTGTTACTTTTTCATAATAAATGCACACTTAACCCAACCTGCTTTTTCCTCTATGATCTAGCTGGCAGGTCCCATGAAATGCTGTGAATTTAGACTGTGAAACATTGCTGCTAGTGCCTTTATATGTTCTGCCAGTTAAATATACGCATACGTATTTATAAAAATAAATGACACGCATAAAAATGGGGATATTTAAAAAATATAATAATGGGGTATATTTAAAATATAATAATAAACCTAAATCCAATGCGTACTCGCAGCTTTATTAATAGCCTTTTTATACAAGTTTTTTTTTCTGTGCAGCCCACGGACCGGTACCACATGCCCGGGGGTTGGGGGGTTCACAACCTGGGGTCCACTAGAGATCGCAGGGGGTGCACACATTTTGTCTGCACTGAAGTTACCAATATTATATTTGTACACATTAAATTATTAAAATCCCAAAGTCTGAGAAATGTTAGGGTGTGTGTGTGTATAAGAGTATAAGAACAAAAACCTACAACTGCTGATTATATTTTTAATTAGTCATTTTACTCATTTTGTGTCTCTATGCGGGTAGGAGTTGGGGTTGGGGGGCCTGGCTTGTCTTGGACACAGGCATGGGGGACTTCAAGGAAAAAAGGTTGGGAACCACTGCTCTAGAGAAGTGGAAGTTCTGCCTGTCTTCTTTTCATAACACTATTTTTGGTCTAAAATTACATATAGTTTTAGTTTTAGTGATAAAATGTAAGAATACAATGTACAATTACAATAAATGAATATGTTTAAAATATTCATACATGCTAGCTGTATAGCTGTATAGTGTAGCTTACAAAAGCCTTAAAACAACAATCAAAAATCCTTGATCATAGAAATTTTACTTTGAAAGGCAAAAAACTTATGCATTGAGGCTCTCTTTCTTGCAGGATAAGTAAAGTGGTTGACTCTTCAAAAATATGTGGTCACATGACCAATTTCTTCTATGATTCCCTAGAAGCAGGGGGTGGGACAACTTCCCCCCCGACACAAATCACCCCACTTTCCCCTACTGTGTTCTTGAGATTCCTTCTCTTTATGCTCCACTTCTGAAAGCAAAACTAACTAACTAACAAATGTTGAGTTTACACCAAACACCAATAATGAATATCAGTACCAACACTAATACTTATACTACACAATAACATAGAATACCATTAGTGAACACCAACACTTATACTAAACACCAGTAATGAATACCAGTAATGAACACCAGTACATATACCAAACCTCAGTACCAAACTCTAATGCAAAAACCCTTTGAATTTATATATATGAATGTGATCATTTTGATAGGTAATGAAATGAGCCCTAAATTACTTTAGTTTTCATTTAGTTGTGGTTGTGTTTATGAGAGAAAGCAATTACAGTAATCCCCCGCTTTTCGTGGGGGTTGTGTTCCAAGAGCACCCGTGTATAGTGAAAAAACTTGTTGTGTTTTGGTTACAAAACTTCCTATTTTTACCTATTTTTGTATGCTCCCAGAACACTAATGTAATTTTAAACTCAGTTTTTGATGCATTACCCTTAAAGAAAATGTAATGGTAAACCCATATTTGAATTAAAATTCCCCGCTGAGGTATGCAACTTGGAAGGCTGTGGGACAAAAGTATTGGGACACCGTGAGGAGATGAACGTTTTTTGGAGAATAAAACTGTGGAGTTTGAAGTGTCTGAGTGCTTTCCCTGCCGAGATATTCAACTCTGAAGTTTGCGGGACAAAAGTATTGGAACACCACAGAGAGAGGTGAACGGGTCCCCTTGTGTGAAAACATACAGAAAAAATATATTAATTGCCACAAAAAAGCAAAAAAGGCGGAGGACATTTGCAGTTTCCATGTTATTGTAGGGATTTTCTCATAAAACTATGAGTTTGGTTCTCAAAAAAATCTGTGACTCCTGATCCACATAAAACTGGGGGATCACTGTATACACCTACAATTAGACTGACTAACAATTGTTGTGGAACTCGAATGCTAAACTAGTACCACTACAGAACACCAATACCGAACAGCATCAAAAAACACAGCACACTAAAGATGAAGAACGAACACAAATACCGAACATTAATATATATACCACACACCAATATTAAACACCAGTATTGAAGATTAGTATAATAATATTGAATACAGAGTTAACACCAATAACAAACACCAATACTTACATGAAACACTGATACTGAACACCAGGTACTAACAATGTTCATCAATAGTGCTTAACGCCAAACTAAACAAAGAATACTGAAAATCAAGATTGCTGAACACTAATACTAAACACCAGTGGTAAATAACAAATACTACAAGTATTTACTAAAGTTCACGCCAGTATAGAACACCAGTACTAATACTAAAAAACAATACTGAATATTAAAATCGAGCACCATTCAAGAATGCCAATACTAATATTTAACACCAGTAACAATAATAAATACTAATACTAAATAACTATACTGAATATATATAACTGAACACAAGCATTAATACCAATCCTCAACACTAGTACTAATATTAAATAGCAATACTGAACACCAACAGTGCCACTAATACTAATACTAAAGTTAAACACCAATGCTAAATTCAATTATTGCATACCAAATACTGTGAATAGTAAACAAAAGCACTGTTTTAATATTAATAATAATACATAAAATCAAGACAGTATGAATACTATCAATGCTAAATACCAGGTTAGATACTAATCTTTAATACTGAACACCCAAAACTGTCTTTCTTAAACACCAATACTACTTTCTATGAAGGAAAGATGGATCTTGTTGAATCCCAGATTTATTGTCATTTAATATGAGTGAAATCACTCATAATGTTTATCAAATGTTGTGTTTTCATAACAAAAGCAATAAGGCAATAATTTTATTCCAAAACCTTGTGTCATAATTATTGGCCTACTTTTATTTAGTATTTTATGCAACTTCCTTTTGCCAAAATAACAGAAGAGAGTCTTCTCTTGCAGTATTTTATAAGACCTTTATAAGAACACAGAAAAAAGGCTTTTCAACCAGATCTCACCATATCCCAGGTTTCCTCTTTCTTTTTGAGCTCAGCCCACAGTTTTGAAATGGATTTAGGTCAGGGGACTATAATAATAATAATAATAATAATACATTTTATTTATAGGTACCTTTCTAGCACATAAGGACACTAAAACAATAAAACAAGTACTACAAACAAGAAGAAAACAATAATTACAGACAAGATTAAATTTACACCATTTTGACATTGCTGAAGAATCGGGGAGAGAAAGCACACCTGAACAGATGGGTTTTGAGTGTGGATTTAAAGTGTGATAATGAATTGATGTTTCTATGGTCGGGTGGTAGTGAGTTCCAGAGCTGGGGAGCAGAGCAGCTGAAAGCTCTGCTCCCCATAGTGGTAAGATGGGCAGAAGGGACATTCAAGTGGATGGAGGAGGATGATCCGAGGGTACGAGAGGGAGTGGCAATATGAAGGAGGTCAGATAGATATGGAGGGGTGAGGCTGTGAATGGTCTTAAAGGTTAACAGAATAATTTTAAATTAAACCCAAAATGTAACTGGGAGCCAATGAAGCTGCTGCAAAACGGGAGTAATATGATGAATAGAAGGTGTTGGTAATGATGCATGCGGCTGAATTCTGAACCAGCTGAAACTTGTGAGTTTTGTGAGGGAGACTGAAAAGGAGGGAGTGGCAGAAAGTTGTATTTCATGCTCATTTAACCACTTTGATGTGTCTTTTGGATCATTGTCCTGTTGGAATATCTAACCAAAAGTTTGACCTATTTGGCAGATGGAGCCAGATATTGATTTAAAATCACTGAAATATGCTTAATTTACATTTCCTTCATTCACATTTTTTGAGGTTCCAATAATTGTGACGTATGTAATTTTGTTTTATTATAAATTGTAGTAATTGTTGCTTTATTTTCACACTAAACCTAACTCCAGCAAATCTAAGACTTCCTGTTTCAGTTTAATTTTATGATAACAACTGAAGGGATTTTTACAAGTCTCATCTTTTGCGAGGGTGCCAGTAATGTTTTGCAGGCAAATGTGTACAATGCAAAACATACCATCAAGTTTTTTTTAAATGTTCCTGTCATGTTCTCCCATTGATAATCCTGATTCAAATATTCAATCAGGAAAGACAGCAATACACTTTAGTCCATCTTTCCCTCTTTGGGTATGAAGGAAATGGAAATTAACTCACAGCGGTCCAAGATGGCAAAATGATTTTTTTGTGTGGGTTGAAGAGGGTGAAGAAAGATATTTTTTTAATTACTGAACAAAAGCAGAAATAACCTTCACTTTCAATGCATCTGTTCCTCAAACCAAACCATGCCCTCAGAATTCAACTGCAATCACTTTAGGTGACTTTTTCTGGGTTCAGAGAAAGCACAATGATATTACATGAAATTCACACCTTTTTATGTTGAGCCATCTTTAATCTGAACTTGAAATTATACCAGCTGCTCACGGATGAGCATTCTGAGCTTCTTAAAAAATTATTTTACATTTACTTTTTTAAAAGTTCAACTCCAGATCTAATTTTATCACCCAGCTTAAGGCAACCGCAATCACATTCACTCCCTGTGAGTGAGCCATGAATAGTTGACCTTTGTTTTTTTTATTGTGGTGCCAAACTGGAAATTGCCTTGTTATTCTGAAGCCAGGAACAGAGACAAAAAGATGCACTCAAGAGTGCAAATGGAGAATAAACAGCTGAATTAACCAAAGAAGCGAAGCGCAATGGTGTTGGCTTTTCCAAAGCCCTAGTTCGAAGCACCTTAGGGCTGATTTGAGGACGTGAATGGCTTCAAATTGTGCACCTCTCGTAGGCTAAAGATGCACTGTAATGACTTAGTAAATGTGGATGGGCAGAGCCTGCGCTGCAGGAGAGCGGAGCTTAACACATCTGCAGAGATGAGTTGCTGGCTGCTTCTCAGCCTTTCTCGCCACTCCTGCATTGAAGATGTCCAATAAGTAGGCACCTGCCTGCTGGGATGATTGCTCTTGTTACCTGTATATCTCCTAGAGCTCAGGCTTTTAGAGCTCAGCAAATACCCCACTGGTGATTACCACCACCTTCCCTAACCACTGAGGCTGTACTCCTAGATGTTATGTATCAGATAATATGTAATCACTGCAGAGGTTTCGGGAGATGCCAGGCTGAGAAGAGAACAGAGGGATATCAGGCACAAAGGTGATTATAGCCAGCACTGGACATCAAAGGTCTGAGTCACTGAATGGATGCCAAAAAAGAATTCGGCACTAATTCAAAATGGATAACATTTTATCGCTGCAATCTTCATGGTCCAAAGTAAATAGAACAGCAACCACTCTGCAGCAATGTAAGCTCTGATAGTCTGTGACTGTGTATGGAGCCCATGATAATTATGCGGGGCTCGGTTTTGGCTCGGTCAGCACTGCCAACATTGCAATACACTTCGCAATCACATTAGTAATAAAAACAGGTGCCACAGTCCTCAAAAGCAATATACAACAAAATGCAGTTAAACAGAAAAAATATATCTAAATAGTAATTATTAAACTGAAATAAGTACTGAGTAGATTAAAAATATTATTTTCTTGTTTCAGTAAACTTAAGTTTTACATCTCTATCAGTTTGTAATATTATAACAAATTGCACAATTATGAAAGCTGCCTCCTCAAATCACTGGCAAGTGCTTTCTTAAATAGCATTGCAAAGCACGTGCCAAATCAATCTCATAACTTCCCTCTCTCACTTCTTCAAAGCTGCCCACTGGCCGGCCAGGCTACTATAAACCAGTCTTCACCTTTGGCTGTGGTGTGATGCTGGTGTTACGCTGAAGGCTGGTTAGTGACTTTGAGAAACTTTTAATTGGTGTAGAACCTTTACATTATGTTTATGTTCTTTAAAATAGTTTTTCACATTCACACATCTTGTTTACAAAGTCTGGTTAAAAAAGCCATCCATTGAGAGGTTCTTCAGGTAACCGAAGTTGTTCTTTGCTGACATTACTCCAAAGGAGCCTATGTTGCATCTGAGCTTTGCCTTCACTGAGACACTTCATGACGATGTTCCTACTTGTTTTTATTTACAGGGATATTTTGTCCCATTCTTCTTACTTTCTTCAAAAGCACTTCTTCTGTGGAAGACCTCAGTTCTTCTTTTTCACTGCCAGCTGTTTCCGGCCCCGGCTCAGGGTTAGGCACGTGTGTCATTATTTTATTAGAGACGATCCTACATTTGAGGTCATCACAAAATGCAAGGGTCAGAGTACAGACGGGCAGTAAAAGGAAGGACAAATCAATGACACAGAAAGCAGGGCGCAAACAAGAAAGGAACACTACAAATGAAGGCTCAGAACACACAAGACTTCCCAAAAGGGAAAACAATAATATAAATGACAGAAAGGTATCAGAACACACATATGGGTCTGAGTAACCACAGACCAGTCAGAGTGCCCATGTTGCCTCCAGTCCAAAGATGAAGAAGCATGATTGCTTGTGTGTCACTCACCTGGAGAAAAAGATGGCACCAGGATGGATGCACTATGGGAAAATGGCAAGCTGGCAGAGGCTGTGTAATGGTCTGGGCAAGGTTCTGCTGGGAAACCCTGGATTCTGGTATTCATTTGGATGTTATCTTGACGCATGAATGGACTGTCAATAGTGTGTCAAGGAGTGTTCTGCAATGCAGCCTACAGCAAATATGTCAACTAACATCTTTATTGTGCTAGACAAACTAGTACGATTCATGGACGTTCCACCTTGCACCTTAAAGGATGTAAAGGATCTGCTTCTGATTTCTAGGTGCCAGATAGAACATGTGACAACCTATATCGCCTCTTTGAAATTTGCATGCCATGGATTCTTGACCAGTTGATAAATCTAATCCGTAACCCATATTATTTGGTCACTTACTTCAGATGCAGCCAATCAATCAAGACATGCTTAGTTTCCACATTTTGCTTCTTTAGTTTAGACCTACAGCTATGAGGCTAACATTGAAAGCAAACTCTAGAACTCAGTGGTCATCTAAAAAGCCCTGCTAAAAAATGTCTCCAAAATACATCACCGACCTGGCCAAACCAAATCCACATCTTTATTCAGTTTGTGAAAGCCTGTCAGTGTGGTCTAGGATACAACATGGCTAAAAAAGATAAAATGTTACAGTTATGTGCAGCCATTTCCATTTCCAGTATTGGTATTTAAAAATAAGTCTTATCCATCTTAATGAAGGTCTGAATGTGGTTTGAGCAGGTTAAGGAAAGTTTTTTGATGTATTTTTACATGAACAATTTGGGTTATTTGGGTGACAGCTGGGTTCTAGTGTTAGCAGTCTTTGCCTCACAGTGGCAGTTCTAAACTAAAAATCCAAATTTGGACATCAAACGTGTTGAGGGTAACACATGCCAAACTGTACTGCTGTGTTTTAGATCATCCAATTGCTTTGTACGAACAGAGCTAAAAATTATTAACCATACTTTGATCATTGTGCAATCCAACTGTACCACTATTTGTCAAATACTATAAAGCAACCTGAATTGTAACAGAAAGAGCTTCAGAGACCTCACTAACTTCACTAACAGCTTGGCAGACTGATGGATTACAATAGTCCCTTAAATCAAGACAGACTGAAAGTTGTGGAGATCAGGCTGCTGGATTGTGTCTTCAGGGAGGAAGAGAGAGAGAGAGAGAGGGCAGACACAAACTAGGATGAAGAGAAGAAAGAAAATGAATGTGAGGGAGAGACAGAGCGACAAAGATCAAGAACAAAATGGGATGAAGACAAAAAAGAAAATGAGAAAGAGCGAGAGAAAGACAGACAAAGTGAGACGGAGAGGGGGAAAGAGAGAAATAGTGAAAGCATGAGAAAAAGTGAGAATAAAATAGGAGGAAAAGAAAAGAAAATGAGAAAGTGGGAGAACGAGAGTGAGAGAGCATTCTGTGGAGCAGGCCGGGGTCCCTCTGAGGATAACTAGTTTCCTGTAAGCGAGCAGGAGGATTTATTACTGTGTCGTGCTTTGCATTCTATGCTGGTACACTCTGTGACGTGGGAGTGCGGTTCTCATTGCAAAAGCAATTAAAAACCGCCCCCTCCTTTTAAATAAATAAATGAATGCAATACAATGCATGCTACTATTTCTCCGAGCCAGTTCTCCACTCTCTCATGAACATTCGTCATTCAGTCCACATATGGCAAAAAATGCTGGACATATTTTTATAACCAGAACCTCAGAGTCAAAGCTGGTGCAGCAGACAGGCCATCTCTGGATGATAGTCCCCTAAATGCGCAGTATCTTCTTTCTAATCTATATAATCCCATCATTTTCACATTTTAAACGAAGTATTTCTTCTGAAAATGAATCTTTAAATAAAAAAACATCACAAACCAGAACACTTGTACCCATTTGTATCTTCCCTTGTTATTCCATAGTAAAAAATTTTCATAATCTTCATGATACAGATCTTGCTAAAAAAGATCCAACAGACATGGAGATACAAAAGATACTCAGACATGGAGGAGCACGGTTTATCCCAAAAACCTTTATAAAAAAAGAACTAATAAAAAAACCAGCACTACTTTTAAAGTATCCAACAAGAACATTAAATCTAACCGGATGACTGAGCGTGCGCGAGTGTGCGCTGGAGAAAGGAACGGTAGTAAATTGTTGAGGCAGATTCTATTGCCATTTTTTGTACATGGCTTGACAGATTAAGTGCTTGTAAAATGGCCCACTGATGGTTTGGCTATGGCAGAGATCTTTGAAGTGACCTGTCAACATATATTCATCTCAGCATGGGCCCAGAGGAGACACAGTCCCACTCGTGTCACCCTCCCAAAAACACCACGCATAGCACAGATGTACTCAGGATTTTTTTCATTCTGTTTATTAGTTACACAGCAGTAAACAGGGTCACAGAGAATTAAAAAGATAATATTTTCCAGTTACCTATCCGACAACCTACACTATCCCATTCTACAACATCCCCCCGGCACACCTGGCAACCTTTTGTTGTCTGTCCAACAAGCTTTAGAGAAGAAAACGAAAGAAATAATCAAAAGTAAGATATGCATTCTAACTTTCCATAATGCCTTCATATATGCATGTTTTTGTCCTGAAATAAAAAGACATAGACAAAAACACTACATGAACAAAAGTACTGAGACGCCTGACCACTACTCCAACAGGACTTTAATGATACTGCATTCAAATACATAAACTGTAATATGGAGTTCCTCCTTCCTTTGCAGCTGTAACAGCTGCCAACTCTTTTGAAGTTTCTGTAGGAATTTGTGTCCATTCATTCTGTAGCGCACTTATGATGTCAGACACTGATTTTGGACAAGAAGGACTGGCTCACAATCTCCATTCCAGTTCATCCCAAAGGTGTTGGGTGGGGTTGAGGTCAGGGCTCTGTGTGGGCCACACCGAACTCATCCAGCCATGTCTTTATGGACCTTGCTTTGTGCACTGAGGTACAGTCATGCTGGAATCAAAAAGGTTCTTCCCCAAACTGTGTCCACAAAGTTGTCCTAAATGCCCAATGCAAAATATTTTGACAGCATCATTCTATGATTCTGTAGCTCCTCCTGCATCCTCCAGATTGGTCATACCGAAGTCACAAAATCATGACATGGATAGACTACCTACATTCCTCCCACAAATGTGCTGTTTTACAGCGCAGGAATTATTTTATGAACTTCATAAAACTTCAAAAATGTTTACAAAACGTTGGCAAAAAGTGCACAAAATATTTTTCATCTTACACTGATAGTGCCTTATTCATTTATGCTTATTTCTGTATGTGAAAGGTCTAACTGTGAGGATTTGTCATTTTGTTATGCAATCAGACGTTTGGTAGCGAAACATTTTAAATTGGATTGAAGTGCATCTGTTGCCTTCCAAGCTTGTTCAATTTTGCAGTAATTGCTACAAAACAGTGTATTTCTGGGTGGAGCTTAAGTATGCAAATGATAAGCATGCGTGGTCAAACAAACAAATAAACAAAGAAAAACCAAACAACTCAACCAACCAACCAACCAACCAGCTACCCACAAACCAACCAAACACCTAGTCAATCACTCAATCAATCTACACTCACCTAAAGGATTATTAGGAACACCTGTTCAATTTCTCATTAATGCAATTATCTAATCAACCAATCACATG
>JBBPDC010000039.1:12567393-12586911 GCA_037974485.1 Hemigrammopetersius urotaenia | reverse complement strand
GAAGCAAATTCTGCTAGTAAATAGTTGCAAGCTGTACTTTTGTCCATATTTATATACAGTAACCCCCCAGTTTTACCGGATCAGGAGTCGCGGATTCAGTCGCACACAGACTTTTTTTGAGAACCAAACTCATAGTTTTAGGTGGAAATCTCTAGGATAACACTGAAACTGCAAATATCCTCTGCCTTTTATTTGCTTTTCTGTGGCAATAAATATATTTTTTCTGGATGTTTTCACACAAGGGGACTCAGAGCAGGCTGTAGCCGACCTGGAAGCACTTTTTTCAAATTCCACACCAGGATTGAGCGCTCCAAGCGCAATTTCTCCGTGGTGCAAGCACTCAGACACTTCAAACTCTACAGTTTGATTGATCTCCAGGAGATCTCCAACGAGCCCTCGTTTGTATTTTTAGCCTCAGTAGATCAGGGTTCATTCTCAACATTCAAAAAGTTGATGTGACTGGACAAAACTGAAAGCAGGTCTGAAATCAGCATGAAAAACTGGTTGTGTTTTGTTGACCTGTGTTATTAGTTCTGTTATTCTTTTTCATTCTAACCTTTATTTGCACCCCCTCGGTTCATAATAAACACGTCTGTTTTCTTTTTGATGAATCAGAGAAACAGAAAATTGTTGTCATTTTAAAAGGAACAGATTCTGAAGCTCTTTTGTACTTCATTAATGTTACATTGTTTTGATTGACAGGTCTGGTGGTTCAGGGCTCCAATGGCGAGTACCCGTATCTGACAGCGGAGGAGCGGGTGGAGGTGGTGAGGAGGGTCCGACAGACTCTGCCCCCAGACAGGCTGCTCATGGCTGGATCCGGCTGCGAGTGTGAGAACCCCATCACAGCCAGAATCAGGGAACTGCGTTCACTCTGGAGGAAATGATTAATGTTAATATAAAATATTAATGAGCCCAATAAATCCTCACTATAAACATTAATACTGGGTTTAAATACTGCAGATCAATAACTTACAGTTCAGAGAATCACTGTAACACTGATAGTGGAGAATCTGTTACTGTAATATTGATCAGTAGTAGATCAGTAATATATATACATATATATATATATAATATATAATTAGTAGAGGTGGGCATAGATTTTTTTTTAATCTAGATTAATCTCATTGTAATCTTGGAATTAATCTAGATTAAAAATGGCTTATTTGAAGTCTGCCGAAGGTTTGAAGCCTCCCCCCCCCCCAAATGATCCCAATGCCTATTTATAGTGTAAACCCTAAATATGCCTCCAAATGTTCTCGCAGATCACTTTAATCTCATTTTGAACTCAGTTTAATACATTACCCTTAAAGAAAATGTAAATATTAACCCGAGGTTTAAATACGGAAAAGTCAGGAACGAGAGAGAGAGAGAGAGCGAGAGAGAGACAGAGAGAAAGACTAAGGGAGAGAGAGAGAGAGAGATACAGAGAGAGAGAGAGAGAGATGATCCGCACGCTCCGGAAAAGTCACGAACGTAAGAGAGAGCGAGAGAGAGAGCGACAGAGAGAGTGCGACAGAGAGCGCGAGACAGGTTTAAAACGGGCGCGATCTGGAAAAGTCACGAACAAGAGAGAGAAAGAGAGAGAGAGAGACAGACAGAGAGAAAGAGAGTAAATCCACTAAAATATCAAGGTGAAAGTCATCACCGCTTGTGTAGTATAGACCCAGCTCCCAACCCAACTTTGTGAATAGATTAACGGCGATATTTTTTTTATTGCACGATAAGAGTCTCACATTAACGCAGCACGTTAACGCCGATAACGGCCCAGCACTAATAATTAGATACTGCACATAATGGTAATGATTTAGCAGCCAATTAGAAAACTGCACATGGCATTGCACACAGTAAGACATGATAAAAATAAAGAACTTCACACACTGTAATAAACCCGATAAGAAACTACACAGCTGGGTATCATCAGGATACTGCACAGATTATTGCAATGAAAACCCAATGAACCCACAAAGTAAACTCATTTTTAGATTTAATTTTAAATATTTCAAAAATATGAATACTGGGTACGCATAATAAATTAAACCAATACGTGTCCTTTTGCTACAGTGCTTATGTTACATTCAGGTACATCTCTGCAGTAAATGTTCAGTTTGTATCGTCCCTAGTCAGTGGCCACTAGAGGTCACTGTTGTTTGAGTTTCGTATTGGACTTTTGTTTTGACACTGGGTGTGGCCTCATCCCAGATTATTAAAAGTAGACGTTTTGTGTTTAGTTTGTTATAAATCACTGTTTATAGAATGTCTGTTCAGTTACTGTTTTGGAGTTTGGGCCATTGAGCCTTTTTGCTTTGTGGTTTTGAAAAAAAAAAAAGAAGTGAATCATGTTGGAAGCCTCCCTGCTGAACGGGCACACCCGTAACGTGACACAATGTTTGGACAAATTGCTTCCTATTTTAAAAGATATTCTCTGGTAAAGTGAGAACATTCAATGTCAGTATTGTTCTGGACAGTGAGGGCTGTTACTAACAGGTTATTTCTTAAAGGGTCTGTTACTTATTTCATTTAAAATAGAACAAAGACCACATATCAAATGTCGAAAGTGAAAATGTAATTTGATTTTTGGGAATTATCACATCACTTTATTTTTATTTCTAAGCTCAGTTATTGTAGTGGTTGTTGTATCGTTGTGGTGAATCTTCTATGCAGCCACCAGAGCCACAGTGCAGATGAGCGAGAGCATGGCGGAGGCGGGAGCCGACTGCGTGCTGGTTGTAACTCCGTGTTTTTACCAGGGCAGGATGAGCAGCAGGGCTCTCATTCAACATTACACACAGGTGGGTTACATGGAGTAATGGGGTCTTCTGATTTTCTTTTCTCATGTTAGTTCTTGTTAATAGAAGCTGAATTATTCATGTAGCTACTTGCTGTAGATGGACAGTGTACCCCCACACAGGCTTAGAACCGAACTAATAATTGTTTGCAGAAACTACAAATGTCCTTCACATATTTTTTGGGAGGCTATTTTTCATGCATTTTATTGCCAAATAATTTAGAAAAATATAATTTACTAATTTTATAACATAAAAACAAAATTTCAGCTACATTTCAATTACAATTTACATTTCAGCTACATCATTTCAGCTACCAAAATGTTACGAAATATAACATTTTTTAGTCCTGTCCAGAGAACACAAAACAAACTTATACAAAAGTGTGTCTTGGGATGGTGAAATACCGCTGTACTCAGAGGCGGGATGTTTGAAAGTAGCCAATCCGAGAGCGTTATTTATTTGTCCTTGCTGCTGATTGGCTGCTGCCCTTTGACGCAGCTGCAGTCCAGAATTCCCGCATCAGAACAGTTTTAACTTTTTAAAAGCAATTTAACGTTAAAGTATTACGCTGGGTTTAAAGAGTAATTAAAGTGTTTTGGAAGCATATTTGTTTAGACTAGAAAAATAGGCATTTTTAAGCTTTTTTTACATCATCACAAATTCGTAACCCCCGTGAATTTTATGGGTCAACTGTTTATAGATATTGATCAACTCCATGTCTCAACAATCAGTAAATTCATTTTGTTTTATAATACAGGTATATTGAGAAGATGAGCTGTGTGAAACCAGATTACAAATACTGCTGTCAGAAACGTCACTATTTTTAGTAAATGTGCTTTGGGAAACATGTTTGCAGAAAACCCTTTTTGGGCTTTAAATTGGCTTAAAGTAGTGATCAGTTTAATCATCAGTTGTAATGTACTTGCTAAGAACAGTTTAATACAGCTTGCAACTATTTACTAGTAGGATTTGCTTCCTTTGCGGTAAAGGGCACAATATTGTCCATCTTAAGGCTGTTACAAACTGCACATGACAAAAACGAACATGCAAAAATACATGATGTTCAAAGAAAACTTCTCCATTACACTGATTAGTGTGTTTGTCATATTGTTCAAAATGTATTTAAGTAATTAAAATTAGCTTCTTATAAAAAGTCCAAATTCTGATGCTGAATAAGTTATTGTCCTGTTTAGTAAAGTAAAAGGAGTGTGGAAATCAAACTGTACTGTTCTGAGACCAGTAGTGATTCCTTGTCTTTGTGTGACAGTGACAATTATTTTTAAAATCATACATTTTTAAAGTCATAAACCAGATATTTTGTGTTTAGTTGACCCAATCTTTTATGAAGCTTGTTGTAACACTGGGGATCTTATTTAGTGAAGAGGACAGCAGCTGCAGTTCTATAACTGCTGACTATACTATACACTATATGGACAAAAGTATTGGGACACACCTGCTTTTGGGTATGGGTCTAGATCCCTTACTGCCAGTTAAGGAGAATCTTAATGCTCAAGCAGACCAGGACATTCTGGACAACACCATGCTCCAACTCTGTAGACCCAGTTTGGGGAAGAACCTACATTCTGAAATGTGATTGGTCCAGATGATCCCACTAGAACCTCATGGAACAGCGTCTGGATGGTGGTTGGACTAGCAAATATGAAACTGATCTTTTATGCTGCATACAAATGTCTCAAAGTTTGGATCTTTTAGAATTAGACTATGAAATCTGGACAGTTCATTTCTGTTGTCCCTCACAGGTGGCAGATTTCAGTCCCGTTCCTGTTGTGCTTTACAACGTACCGGCCAACACGTCCCTGAACCTGCCTGTGGAGGCAGTGCTCCATTTATCCCAGCACCCAAATATCGTTGGCATCAAAGACAGTGGTGGAGATGTAAGATACCACTAGTCATTCTTTAGTCGTACAGAAGTGAAAGGTTAAAAGTTTTGTTGTACACTTATATTAATTTTTAATTGATAGAAAATAAAAACAAATAGATACAGACAGATAGATGGATGGACGGACGGACGGACGGACGGACGGACAGATAGATAGATAGACAGATAGATAGACAGATATAGATGGATAGATGGACAGATGGATATATTGATTGATAAATAAATAAAAAGCATACATAGACAGACAAACAGACAGATAGGCAGATAGACTGGTAGGCATATAGATAGATAGATATACAGTACATAGATAGATTGACAGACCGATTGATTGATAGATTGATAAACAGATGAATGATAAACAGATAGATTGATAAACAGATAGATTGATAGGTAGATCTGGACCATAAAGCCTCAGCCACCACTGCGTCACCTGTAGTTCACAGAAAAGTATTTGAAGGAAATCATTCAAAGTCACAAATCTTTTCTTGGCTGTGATGGTTGATAGATCACGAGAATTGCTCTGATGGTGCACAAAACCAGATCGCAGGATTTCCAGGTGCTGGCAGGATCCGCAGGGTTCCTGATGGCTGCGTATGCAGTAGGTGGGTCCCTCTAATCACCTCTTGTCTTTTTGGACTGCTGTTTATGAAATTATCGTTTTATTGTGTTGTGGACATGTTCATCTTCAAATGCCTCATTAGTGCAATGGCCGGTTCGTACCAGCTGTGGTGTGGCAGAAAGACAGGGGCCTGACGGTGTACAGTGGGTGGCACTGTTGTCTCACACCTCCAGGGATGGGGGTGAAATCGGGTCCTGGTCTTTGTGTGTGTGTGTGTGTGTGTGTGTGTGTGTGTGTGTGTGTGTGTATTCTCCTGGTGGTTGTGTGGGTTTCCTCCGGGTTTCTCCCACACACACACACACCTAAAATTGACCGTAGGTGTGTGTGTGTGTGTGAGGGACTCGTGTGTGTGTGTGTGTGTGTGTGTGTGTGTGTGCCCGCACCCTGCAGTGGCCTGGTGCTCTGCCCGGAGTGAGTACCTACATCCTGGTGTCTGAGGGAGTGGCTTGTTGGCTCAGTCCACTAGAACAGCCACAAATTCGCCAGCAGAGGGAGCCAAAGCTCTGTCTTAGAATTTCTATGAAACAAACCCAAATCCTTAAACACAGTGAAAGAAGGAATGAGTGACATGCACACACTTTTGCAATTTTGCTTGCAAGCGAGAAAAGAAGTGTTTGTTATGAGGAATAGGGAGGGCAGAATGTAAACATGGAACATGTGAGTGTCATTCAAGAACGTGGTTTGTGAACGCTGTGCTGTATGTAAATGAAGCCGAATAATCCGCTGTTTTTGTCTGTGCTGGGACAAATGGCAGTGGCTGAGTTTAAACATGCATGATCCTTTATGATAAAGATATGTGGTTTTTATCATTAATGGTTTAGTTACTCTGGCAGAAATATTTGCATGCAAAGACAGAGACGCCTAATTTTTTGGATTCTTTACATGAAGATAAAGCAAAAAATGAACATTTACAGTATCTGTACAGAATTAGTGTACTTAAAATAAGCTATCCCTAGATATAAAGAGTTTTAACCTTGAGTGTTTTCCTGCAACAAATGAAATGATAATTTAAAAACTACTTTACTGGGATTGTCTCATATCAGGTTATGCTTGAAGATCGGAATAAGTGAATGTGACAAATATGCAAAAATGGAAAGGGAGCGGGAGGATGGGGTGCAACCAGTGTTGTTCACTATTGCACGTTTTGCAGCTCTTCCTGGTAAAAGCTCATATAACCTTAAAACACACGACACACAATGTCCAGTTTTTGTGAATCCAACAGATAGTTTACATCTAATATGAACATCTAATTTTTAATGTTATTGAATGCTATTCTCATTACCATATCACCTGTTGTATTTATTCCACTGATCTGTCAGTTACACTGTTATTTGTTACACTGTTCCTGTCATTGTAAAGCACTATTGTTTATCGCCTAGAGTCAATCAACATTTAATCATCTTTTATTCTTTCTTGTAGTGCTGAGCATGTTAATGATGCAGGATTTTCATCAGGATATGCAGTAATCCCCCAGTTTTACGTGGATCAGGAGTTGCAGTTGCAGATTCAGTCACACACTGATTTTTTTGAGAACTGAATTCTGAACTTAAGCGGAAATCTCCACAATAATGCGGAAACTCATCTTTTTGCCAATGCATATATTTTTTCTGCATGTGTTCACATAAGGGAACCTGTTCACCTCACAGTGTCCCAATACTTTTGTCCCGCAACCTTCTCCGCAGTGCAAGCACTCAAACACTTCAAACGCCACAGTTGATCTCCAGGAGATCCAAAGAGCCCTCATTTGTATTTTTAGCCCGAGTAGATCAGGGGTTATTCCCCAAAAAACCTTCACCCCGCTGCGGTGTCCCGATACTTTTTTCCCGCGACTTTCCGAGTTGCATATCTCAGCTGGGAATTTAGATTAAAAGGAGATTACAGGTTTACCTTCATATTTTCTTTAAGAGTAATGCATTAAACTGAGTTTAAAATGAAATTAAAGTGTTCTGGGAGCAGATTTGCAGGCATATTGCTGTATAAAGTTTCCTACCCTCTTATCCAACAAAATGTGACTTTCTGGAGTAAAGGCTCATAGCCTTGAATGTGTATATGAGACTCTGCCAGTCACAGTGGAGGGTTTCTTGGTCTTTCCTTTGTCTTAAGATGCATGACAGAAGTGTACAGGTTGCAGACTGTATTATTTTATTTCTACACATGATTTTCTAATTTAGTTTCTCTTAAGAATGTAACAGCTGCATTGTAAAGTCATACGTGAACACACCATAGCACACAGTGTGAAATTCTTTCTCTGCGTTTAACTCATTTAACTTATTAAACCCATTCACCAGTGGGCAGCCAGGAACACAGCACCCAGGGAGTGTGTGGGGACAGTACCTTGCTCAAGGGAACCTCAATGGTGTCACTAGCAGGCATGGGATTCAAACACACAACTTCCTGATCGGAGGGCGAATGCCCCAATCACTAGACCACCAGCTAACCCTAGTAACCCATTCACCAAGTGAAGCAGTGGGCAGACAGTAGGACCTCAATAGGAGCCATTAGCAATCATGGGATACGAGCCCACAACCTTCTGGTCATAGGGCCAACTCCATAACCACGAGGCTACCAGCTACCCCAGTTGTGATGTGATTAATGGCTCTAGACTGACCATGATTTGTTCTCGTGTTTGTTAAAGGTGCCGTTGGTGGTGTGTGTGCCTTAGCGAATGTTTTGGGTCGGCAGGTGTGTGAGCTTCAACATCTCTGTACATCGGGGCAGTGGGACGGGGCAAGAGCGCTCCAGTATCGCCTCATCGAACCCAACACAGCGGTGAGTCTCAGGGGAATATAATAACACTGCGTTTTATCCAGGCAGGCAGTAGGTTTTCCCCTCTGGACAAAAAAATCAAATGCTGTCCGTATTCTCTTATGCACTTGGATTGACTGTGATCCAGAAACTGCAAGATCTAGAACTATCTGTTAGATATTCTTTGCACGATTTAATGCCACGTGAAATGCCATGCAGCTGCAGGGACGCATGTCTCTGGCATGCAGACCAGTGCCCCATCTCTTTACCCTTAGAACTCAGAATGTATTGGTAAAACCAGCACACAGGCAAGAGAGCTCCAGAAACACTGCAGTGAGTCACATGGGAATATAATAACACTGTATTTAATCCAGGCAGGACATCCGTGTCAAATTGTATTGATTTTTTTTGTTAATTTACCAAAAAATATCTATAAGCTTCACTCTGCTTACAATCATGTTACAGAAGCATGCCTCGGTTTAAATGCTCTTGCAGTGATATTAAGCACTTAAGCACATCTCGATTTACTGCCTTAGAAACAAACAACATGTTTTAAATAACCAGGAGGGACAGATTTGGAGTGTTTAGCCAAACACTGTGCCTGCTGGGGTTTTTGTCCAGTAGGTGTCACTAACACTAACTGGCTTAAAACTTTTCTGATACAATTTAAAGAAAGCCCTCAGTTCTTCAAAGAGCTTGATTTTGCCTAAAAAAATATGGTGTAGGTCCCCCTCGTGTCGCCAGAGCTTCAACTCTGAAGCCCCAGTTTGGGGAACAACCTTCTCTACTCCAGCAGGACTGTGTCCCAGTGCACAAAGCGAGCTCCATAAAGACATGCTGGAGGAGTTCAGTGTGGAAGAACGTGACTGGTCCACACAGAGCCCTGACCTCAACCCCATCCAGCTCCTTTGGGATGAACTGGAACGGAGATTGTGATTCAGACCTTCTCATCCAACATCAGTGTCTGACCTCATAAATGCTACAGAATGAATGGACACAAATTCCCACAGAAACTCCAGAATCTTGTAGAAGGTCTTCCAAGAAGAGTAGAAGCTGTTAGAGCTGCAACGTGGGAACAACTCCAGATTAAACTCCATAGTAATGTCATTAAAGTCCCTGTTGGTGTAATGGCCAGGTGCCCCAATACTTTTGTCCAAATAGTGTATATGGCTTGCTGGTAAAATGGACAATAAGGAAAGAAAGATTAAGTGAAGTGAAAGTGACAATCTGATCACACGTGAACACACCACAGCACAAAATTCTTTTCCTGCATTTAACCCATTCACCAAGCAAAGCAGGGGGCAGCCAGAAACACGGCACCCGGGGAGCAGTGTGTGGGACGGTACCTTGCTCAGGGCACCTCAGTGGTGCCTAGCGGTCTTGGGAATCGAACCCGGACTTTCTGGTCGCAGGGCGAATGCTCTAACCACAAGGCTACCAACTGCCCCAGTGTAACCTTTCACTCACGCACGCACGCACACACACACACACACAGACAGACAGACAGACAGACAGACAGACAGACAGACAGAGATAGAGAGCGAGAGAGAGACTTCATAGAAAAGCACAGTGTGTATTTTACAGACAATGCATTTGTCAGAATCACTTTTTCATCATTATTGTGTTGCCTCTGTGTGGTTAAACTGAAAGATGAACTACTTTTGTCCTCAGGAGTACTTGATCAGGATTTTTGCTCCTAGGTGACACGGAAGTTTGGTGTTCCTGGTCTGAAGCAAGCCATGGAGTGGTTTGGGTACCATGGTGGTGTTTGTCGGTCTCCTCTGCAGGCGCTGTCAGAGACGGAGTTACAGGAGCTGCGTGCAGACTTCTCCTCAAACGGCTGGCTGTAGAAAATGTTCTAGATCAAAGGTTCTTAATCCAGAGCGAAGAGTTTCCTTGCCAACCCACCTGAGCCAGGTAGTCAGAATGAAACATGCTGTGGGCTTCTAATGTTGTTCAGCAGTGTAATGTGTACATTGCACAATGTCCATAATTAGGCCCCATACCTTGTGAGCCCATTTGTTCCCCAAATGTGAAACTTTAAATGTGAAACAATTCTAATAAAAATACTGTCTGCTACACATTTCTGCCATTTGGATTTACTTGATTTGCAAATCCTTTAGTTTTGTTTCCCTTTACGCCTATTTGGAATGGGGTTGTACATTATTTTAAGTACAGTAACTCCTCAATTTTATGCTGTCTGAGAACCGAACTGTCTTACTGCCACCAGTCCAGTGGTGGCGCTAATACACTGAAAAGCTGTCAAGCGCCATAAAAAGAAGAAGAAGCTGCTGCAGCTCAAGTTATCTCAGTTTATTTAGTATTAGTAAGCTGTGCCCTGTCTAAACATGTGGGTAGAGAGTTATTTCAACCTTTCTTCTGTGTACGAATGCTAACCGCTAATGCTAACGGATTTTCTAATTCTGATTATTTATTTATCTTTACATTTTCTTTATGGATAATGCATTAAACTGAGTTTAAAATGAAAATAAATTGTTCTGGGAGCAGCTTTGGGAGCATATTTAGGGTTTGCACAATAAAAATAGGCATTTTAAGGCTTTTTTTTTTTACCAAAACTCAACAACAAAAGTCAATTTAAAATAAAATATTCAATGCAAGTTAATGTGATGGAATGTTTTCCTAAGCACTTTTTGGCCATTTCGATTCATCTGTTCTTCATTAAAATGCCACACAGTGTAAAAAGCGACTGTTTTTTCCAAAAGTGTGGGGAAAAAAGGCAAAATTTGGAGAAACGAGGGCCACAAGTTAATAAGTTCTTTTACCAAAACACAAACAACTGACTTCTGACTTTTAAAATGGTTACTAGGCCACTGTGTGATAATACACAAAGATTAATGAATAAATGAGGACACTAGTAAGAGCAAGGTACCAGTTTCACTTTAGTTATAGAGTACAGATCTTTCAAAAGGACTGAATTATTGGCACCTCTTCTAAAGATAACACAGTCATCAGAAACCACAGCACACTTTTCTAAACCAGTTTTTCATGCTGATTTCAGATCTGCTTTCAGTTTTTTGAATGAAAAACTTTTTGAATGCTGAGTAATATTAGATTTGCAATAGACTTGCATGCGCTTTTTATTAAAGTGCAGCACCAATCAAGAACTGTTTCAATATTTTCAGTGTGGAGTCAGACAGGCCACACTGTGGCACAGATATAATGATCAGTGTCATTCAGACACCACTGTTTCTTCACAAACACTCAGCATATGATTATTACATGATCATTATACCAACTTTCATGCAATATAGAACTAGCTTCATCACAAACACCGTACCTGCAGGAAAAATTAAACACAGATCTGAAATTTAAAAAATCCACCTCATTACAACAAATAATTAATAAACAATTATTAGAAACATGCCACAGTTGTTTGCACCTCTGCTTGTAGCACTTTGCACAACCTCCCAATGAAACAGCATTGAGTCTTCTGTAACATTTTATAGAATACAGATCAAGGCATTTGAGAGCATTTCTCTTCACAGAAACTCCAAATCATCCAGTCCTCTAATGGGCAGAGGCTTCATTCTTCTGAAAAGAACTGGTCTGTTTAAAGATACTGTGCTGGAAGACCCAGTGGTGTCCTGGTTTTAGAGATTTTACAATGTAATTTCATAAAATCCATGATGTAATCTACCCTAACAGGGTTTTCAGGCTCCCACAACATTGTTTATTACCAAAAATCTCTGGTTTTGTTTCATCAGACAATAGAGCACAGTTCCAGTTCTGGATGTAGGCGTGTTTAGCAAACTCCAGGTGCTTGCCTGTGTGGTTAATGGACAGGAAAGATTGTTTGCTGTTGTTTTGTTTTGTTCTTTTGTAAACCTTCCACATAATCTGTTGGCACAGACAGGGGGTCTGAAGTCTTTTATAAACAAATATTAAACATTTCCTTCAAATTCGCCAACAGTTTTTGCCTCTGTTACCATCCTCATCGCTGTACATGGTGGCTAAATAAACTTGGGTCCTCGGGCAGGCGAGGTTGTAGCAGTCACAGTTGTTTTTCACATTTTATTATTGTTAGAACTGGACATTTTCAGACAAGTAGCTATTTTTATTAACTATTCCTCGAACTTATGAAGGTCTCCTTGAAGATCTGCCTGATTTGTGCTGTATGTTTAGTTGAGTTTACACCCCACCCCACCCCCAATTTTCAGCAGGAAGCTGTGCCTTGTCTAAACATGTGGGTAGAGGGAGTTGTTTCAACGTTTCTTTTGTGTACGAGTCATTTTTTTCGCGTGCGGCCAATGCTAACCGCTAACGCTAATGTTTTTTTAAGCAATAAAGTTTCTGATTCTGATTATTTATTTACCTTTACATTTTTTTTAAGGGTAATGCAAAGTTTAAAATGAAAATAAAATTTTCTGGGAGCAGATTTGGGGGCATATTTAGGGTTTATACAATAAAAATAGGAATTTTAAGGCATTTTTACCAAAACACAACACGGTTTATCACTACATGCGGGTGATCTTGGAATGTAACCCCCGTGAAAAGCAACGATGTACATGTTTAGTTTAGTTGACCCCTTTTTTGTTTTCATTGCTTATTTACTCATTTTTATTGGTTGAAAGTGCATAGAACAGAACATATGGTGGTTCTTTCCCCTGAATGGTCTGGCATGATGTGTGTACACAGTGGACAACAGGATAAGAAACATCAGTCCTAGCTTGAGGCCCTAAAGTGAGTTAAGATAGATAAAGATTCGCTTCATTGAATTTTCACTGCTTTGACAGATAAATAACATTGATACCGTATGCTGTGCTGTGAAGAACTGGTGGTCGGTGAAACTGAACTTCAGTGATGTTCTCAGGATTAGGACTTGGGCCTGGAGGACTTAGGCCAGTCCTGAAGAGGAGCCTGATCTCCAAAGCTTCATACAGAGGCCCTAACTCTTTCCTCTGGAAACTCATTTTCTAACACCATTATGCTGGCAGTCCATATAACACCCACTCTAAATCATACAAGGGATATCCAGGAGGTCTTACATACAATAACAGACTCCTTAGTGTTGCTAGTAATTAATTTAACTGTAATTTATTCATCTATCCTATTTATACCAGGTATTTTGAGCATATTTCATATTGAGTATTTTCTGCAGAGGTTAATTTGTATTATTTAGACTTTATATTTTACTTTTTTCGTGTCTCTGTTCAGTCTTAACACAAACAATTACCTCCAGGATCTGTAAAGTCTGATTTTATAGGTTTTTAAACTCGAATTACTGCATTCTCACTCAGAGAGAACTCATGCATCAAACAAGACAGAAACAAAGCACAACCAATCATAAATGTACTCTAGAGGGCGCTGTTATTAGCAAAATGTGCTTTTGCTTATAACTGTTCATGTGTTTGTCTAAAAATAAACCTTTCACATATCAGGTGATAAGGTAGGACATACCAAGGTTGAATCACACAACTGGTTCAATCAATCTAGTTGATCCGTCTGTCATTTTGGATCTCATTACAAGGTGATTTTTCACTCATTTTAAAAGAAGTAAAGATTTTTCACTCTTCTAGACCATATCTGAGATTCAGAGCAAGTCTCACAAAAGTGATCAGACTGTGTTTGAATCTGAATGGAGAAGAACGGAAGGTGTTGTCTTAATGAAGCATCAGTTCCAAACGTGGAACACGGACCAAAACCTGACGAAGCACGAAAGCTCTGATATTTGACCACTAGGGGTGCTGTTATCAGCTAAAATGGCTTCCTGAAAAGTGTAGGGTTTCGGCACCACTTCAAAAATTCACAGCTAGAAGCTTCATTTCCCTTATTTTTAAACTTTCACTACTTATATCAGTGTTACTGATCGACTACTGATCTCTATAACAGCAGTAACAGACTCCAAACTATTATTAGTGTTACAAGTAATTCACTTAATTAAAAAAGTTACTCTTCTATAGTATTAATACCCTAGTATTTGTTTATATATCTTAGTGTATATCGCATTGTTCTTGTCTCTGTGTGTCTGTGAAGCTATAATATGAGCATAGTGTTCTGAGAAATTCATCATTAGAAATTAATTTGTTCTACTTTCTTCGTTCTTTCTAGTTTCTAGTTTATTGTCTGTAGTTTTTTTGGTTTATTTTCCTAGTTTATTGTCGATTCTATTGTTTATTCCTAGTTTCTAGTTTGCGTAACACTAAGCCACTTTCATAAGTCATTCTACACTACTGATCTAATATTACACAATCTTACATACAGTGTCAGTGTTACACTGTTATTTGTTCCTCTAATGTTCCTGTCACTGTGTTGCACTATTGTTTATTGTCTTTTTTCTTTCTATTGTCTTTTCTTTTCTTTTATTCTTTCTTGTTGCACTGATAAAGATACAGGAATTTCCCTCTGGATGAATAAAGTTATTTCTTATCTTATCTTATACGAGATGGCCTAAAGTATTGGGACGCCTGATAATTCCACCAACAGGGACTTTAATGACATCAGATCCATAGACTTTAATATAGAGTTGGTCCCCCTATGCAGCTATAACAGATTCCCCTCTTCTTGGAAGACTTTCCACAAGAGTTTCTGTGGGAATTTGTGCTCCATTCATTCTGTGGAGAATTTATGAGCTCAGACACTGATGTTGGACAAAAAGGCCAATGTGCGTTCCAGCGTCCAGCATGGTGTCGTCCAGAATGTCGGGTTAAGCTGTAGCATTAATATTGTCCATCACTGGAAATGAGGAGTCCAGTAATAAAGAGGCATGTAATTAAGTGGTGCATGTTCTCTCTGTTCCTGTTCTCAGACTGTATTTTTGGTAGATTTTAAAAACTTTATTTCCTTGATTCGAATGTCTTCCTGTAGCAATAAATGTGGTGTGATCTTGTTTAGTAAATGTATTGTTTACTATTGATGGTTATTCTAAGGTAAGATTTTGTGTCTGTTTTAACTGATACAGAGATTTTATAAAAACATTTTCAGTCATACTTAGTGTGCTAATGCTTTTGGAGGGCTTCGTTTTAAGAACTCTTTTTCATGAATAGATCCAGCACGGTGTTGCCCAGAATGTCTGGTTGGTGGTGGTGGTGGTGGTGGGATCCTAGAGGTGTCCTAGTGGTAGGATACTTGCCTCTGGACCAAGAGTACATGGGTTCGAATCCTACCTTCAGCACCACCACTGGGTCCCTGAGCAAGACCCTTAATCCCAAGTTGCTCCAGGGAGACTGTCCCCTGGAGGTTGGGAATATATATATATATATGATAAATGCCATAAAAGTAAATGGTTATGCTGAAGCATTAATATTGTGCATCACTGGAAATAAGGGGTCCAGTAATTAAGAGGCTTGTAATGAATTGGTGCATCTTCTCTCTCTTCCAGTTAGTTTCTGGCATCCAAAAAATAAAACGTACCTCGATGCTGCCATGTAGTGATGCGGACACTTTAAAAGCAGGGATGGGACGATAATTCAGGGGGATGCTGTTGCATCCATCCACCTCCCCCCACCACATCCCTGCTCGCGCTAATGCTGATGACGTAGCTCGGGGAAGTTCCGCGCGCAGGAGGCGCGCGCCCGCGGGAGGGGCCGACAGAAAATGGCGAGTCTGTGCAAAAGGCAGCAATGTACAATCGAGAGGCGCGGCTTTCGGCAGGAACTTGACTCGTGGAGGCACAAACTCATTCACTGTGTAGGTAAGCTCAATTACCCTTCCGAGCTGGGCCGAGCCGGGCCGTTCTGGGTGCGGGAGGAGGAGGAGGGCGGGGGGCCGTGTTTAATTCACCCGGAGCGCAAAATCCGGGTCCCTTCTCCAAAAAAGAGCGCAGCGGCTTCTGTTTTTTTTGTGTGTTGTTTGTCTCTGAAGGCTTGGTGGCCTCCCACTGGAACAGAACCTGGTATTAGAGCCCCAGTGACCGTGGGATGATACGGGATGGTTCGGATGTTGTGTTATTTTGTGTTTATGGTTTATTTATTTGGAGGGGGGATGCGTGAAAATACGTGCCCGGCTGTTTCATTTGTATCATTTGTTTATTGCAGGCGTCACGTGGAGGGAAAGGAATTGTGCACGAGCCAATGGAAGCGCGTGCTTCTCGCTATGGTGCGCTAGTCCTCCCTTTTTTATTATAGGCCTAGGATATGATTTCTTTTTTTTTGGTGGGGGGAGGGCTGCGCGCACTGCCTTTGCTTTATCGGATCCAAATGCGCTTCACCTTTATGTTCCAAATTCTCTGTAAAGGCGGGGGGTATATGGGGGGTAGGTTGGAGGTGGGGGGCGCATTGCTGCACTGAGGAAATGTCACAGAATATAATTGCGTGTTTTAGGGTGGGGGTTGACAAAGAACTGCGCATTATTGCTAAGCAACGGCGAACTCGCGCTTTCCCTTTGAAGTGGGTTTCTAGGAAATTGTCTTCAAAGCTACATTCAAAAAAATGCTACAGTGTATCGTTGCTTGTTTCTGGGTGTTTTCTGTGGAGCGTTTGTTTATGATTGTCCGAAAGTGTGCAGCCAAAGTAGTTTTGGAGCTCCTTCTGTGTCCGAATGTGTTTTTCCTCGTGTGGGAAATCATTTTTCCACATTTTTCGACGCAGTCTTGTTATTTTTTCCCCACTCCGAGCCTAGCCCTTTATAAATGAACCTTGGGCTGCCCCTCCCCCATGCTACTATTTAGCTTGTAATCCGTTTACATTGCGATATCCGACGTTACCCTCCCAACTGGCTCCCTATTTATACATCTAACTAGCGTTTTCATTTCTGCTTCCTGCCAAAACATCACGTTTCACGCCTAGAAACTGGTTTACAGTGGGCTGAGGATTGTGCAGGTGCGAAGATGCGTCTGTCTTACCTATTAAACCTCAGTTTACATAATTCTGCTATTATTTTACGTCCTGGTTCTCATACACCCATTTCAAATGCAACGACATTGCCTCATTTGTTTAGCAAAGACAGGCCATTTGAAGACAGCCCTATTTAACCTGAAATTTTACTAGTCTTCAGTGGGTGCTTAAACCTTTAATTTGTATTTTGTACAACTGTGTTCTTTGGAGATACAAGTGTGTAGCACATGTTTTGCATAGAGTCTGCTTTTTTCAAATCTCACAATCAGAAAACTTTAATGATAGGAAATAAACACTAATACTGGGTATAAATACTACAGATAATTACTTACAGTTCAGTGAATCACTGTAACGCTAATAGTGGAGAGGAGTCTGTTACTGCTGTAATAGAGGACAGTAGTAGATCAGTAATATTGAAATAATTAGGGATATTTCACATGGTAAGACTGTTGCACATCATAATAATATTTTACACATAATGAAATGATTCAGCACCAGATAAGAAAACTGCACATGATAAACACAGCCTTTAAAAAACAGCCATATTAAAAACATAATCCAGTCCATTGCCACAAAGCCATCCTCTTTGTGTTGTACATTATTGTAACGCAGCCTTTGTTAGCCTGCGAGCCTGTATAGTTTTGTGTGGCTTGTTAGAAGAGCCATTTGGTTATTTAGTACTGTAACTTTTTACGGAACCGCAAAGTCATCTAATGGCACCGTATGTGTGGGTGATGTGGCAGAACTATAATATTTTAAGATTTTTTTTACATTAGGTCACTAGTTACATTTGATTATTTGGAACGGATGAAAGACTCATGGGTAAACAGTTCTCTAAAAATATGAAGAAGTGAATATTTTATTCTTATAATTTATTGATTTCACACCCTGCGGTGCGCTGAATCTTTAAAAGTACAATCCATTATATGCTCAGGCACCACACTGGGACTCTGTATAATGTGATTTATCACTAATGATACAGAGTCACACAGGCCAGCCCTGTTCCACAGGTGTTTTAGACATCCCCTGCACTTTCCAAGTGTTTGTTAAATGTGTCTTTTACAGTATTATAATGGATCTTTATGGTAGAGGGTAAGCTAAGTTTAGACAGCTTTTCAACAGACAGTATTTTTAATTTATTCTTTTTTCTCAGACAAAAATGCTTAAAATTTTTTATCAAAACACCACTTGCGACTTCAGGGTGACGGCAGTAACTTTTAATTTTGCGCTCTTGTAATGTTGCATGAAGCTTTACCTCCTGTGCAGACACATATATATCCTCCTGAGAACTGAAGAAAAAAAGTGTCTTAGAATTTCTTTTTTTGTGGTGTAAAAACACCATACAATTTAAATTTCTTTGAATATTTTTTTTTTATTTTAATTTCCCAGAATGTCCAATGTAGAGGACAACAGGACGGTTTGTGCAAAAATAAAAAACGTGATATTAACCCAAGGACACATTCAATTTGATCAAAACAATGATATTCTGTATCATTCTTCTGTTGCTTGTTGCTTGCAAGGACAACAAAACCTGTATTTTAGTTCAGCGGTGAATTATAAGTCCTAGAACATCCTCTATATAGTTTAGCTGTGATGGTCCTGATTTACTTTTTGGTTCTGCAGAGGAACATCTTGCAATTGGTGCTCCTCATGTATGTCTTGCCATTGCAGTCCTTGTTCCCAGCATGCAAACCCCTCACAGGACCATCACTGGAAAGCCCAGGATCTCCTCTACAGAACACTATAGGGCTTGATGGGGCCTCTCCAAATACTTAAGGAAGATACAGGTGAACAAAATGTCCACTATACAGGACATAAATGAATAGGCAGAGTCTCAGGAGGATAGGTTGGATTTTATGGATAATGAAGCATTATTTAGACGTTCACCATAATTGGAAATGAGCTTTATTCTGAAAACAGGCATGTCGTAATGTATTTAGTATTTTGTGCACCACCCTTTTGCCAACAGAACAGGACTCCTGTTGTAATATTTTGACTTAAGAACACAGAATAAGGAATTTTCATCCATTCCTCAGTGCAGAATTTCTTCAAATCTAAGCCCCGGGTCTTTTCCTGTGAACTTTCTTCCAGAGCTCAGGGCTCAGTTGGGTTTAGAGCAGGGTCCTGGTTAGTTTTGAGCTAATGTGGCCGTTTCTGATGTGTGCTTTGGATCACTGTCCTGCCGGAAGATCCAGCCACAGCCAAGTTTTATCTTCTCGGCCGAGACGAACAGATTTGGGTTTAAAATCTCGTCGTACTTCCCGGAATCCATGATATCATGCCCAGTGTGGGGACCGTTCTGGCCTTCGGATAAGAAACAGCCCCGCAGCATCTCAGACTCTCCACCTCATTTAATGCTTGGTATTAAGTGCTTTTCTCTGCAGCATCTTTATCTCCACACAAAACCCACCTTCAGCATTTGGAGGCAAAATCTGACCCAGATAAAGTCCAAGCACTCTTGCTTGTGGCGAAAAAAAGAAAGGAACAGCTTTTTTCTGGCATGCCTTCAGTGTGTTGGCACAGAAGTGACATCTTCTATTGCATTTCCTACCAGAACTGCACATCCCAAACTGTCTTTTTGGTAGATTTTAGAAACAGGAAATCGTTAATGATTGCGTACAAGTTTCTACACACTCTGGCTTAGTTAAATATTCATGGGATCGTACTTTATTT
>JBBPDC010000039.1:12543283-12567293 GCA_037974485.1 Hemigrammopetersius urotaenia | reverse complement strand
GTGTGTGTGTGTGTGTGTGTGTGTGTGTGTGTGTGTGTGTGTGTGTGTGTGTGTGTGTGTGTGTGTGTGTAGTTCTCCACCAGGGGTCTCCGGGTTTCTCCCACAGTCCAAAGACAGAGACAGACGCTTCAGGTGAATTGGGGATTCTAAATTGATAGGTGTAGGTGTGTGTGTGTGTGTGTGTGTGTGTGTGTGTGTGTGATCTCTGCCTCACGCCCATAAACCCCGGGTTAGACTCTGAGTACCCACGACTCTAGTAAAGATTAAGCAGTTACAGAAAATGAATGAATACATTTTAAAAAAGGTTTTGTCCGGTCCACTAGAGGAGCCTCCCGCTCCACCAGATTTGGAGACGTGCTGCTAGTGTAATGCTCTGTCTGCTCCACCATGTTCCTCAGGCATGAAGCGTTTTGATTTATCACTGCAATATTTCATTGCACAATAAGGTATGAATTCATTTGAAATGTTTTTGATGTTTAATTTTGGTTCTCGGTGTCCCGAAGCATCAAGTGTTACTCTGAGCGGCAGGTGAAGACGTAAATCACACAGAAGTTTGTTAAATTTTGTTCTCTGCCTTTCTTCTCCAGCAGACCGCCCGAGCTTCTCAGATCCCCACATTCCTCTAGTGGCACGGGAGATCATGCAGCGAATGATTCGACAGTTCGCCGTGGAATATACCTCAAAAACCAGTGCAACTCAGGACATACCCCTTCCCCAGTCCCAGCTCAACGGCACTAAGGACCAAAGTCTCCAAAAAGCGCCCTCTCCAGACCTGGCTGCCACCACGCCCACCTCCCTCAGTACGGGCCCTGGCACCAGTGTCGCTGCCTCAGCACAGAACCCCGTCCTCAGCAAGCTTCTCATGGCTGACCAGGATTCTCCACTGGATCTCACTGTTAAAAAGCCCGACGTGGAGTCCAGCAACCAAGGTAGATGATCAAGATAAATATAAATATATACATATACATATACATATATACAGTAGGGGGTTACGCTCCACAAGCACCCGTGAATTGTTAAAAAAACGTGAATTTGTGTTATAGATGCCTAAAAATGCATATTTTTATAGTGTACGCCCTAAAGATGCCCCCAAAAATTCTCCTAAAACACTTTAAACTCAACTTAATACTTTACCCTAAACAAAAATTAAAGGTAAACTCGAACACTGAAACTGTTCTGATGCAGGAATGCTGGACTGCAGCTGCCAGAGACGCGTCACAGGGCAGCAGCCAATCAGCAGCAAGGAGAAATAAACAGTGTTCTCGGATTGGCTACTTTCAAACCTCCCTCCTCTATGTAAAGCGGTGTTTCACCATTCCAAGACGTCTTTCTTTGTGTCTCTCTCCACAGGGCCAAAACATTTATAGCTATATTTTGTATTAAATGTAGCTGAATTTATGTTAACATTTATGTTACAAAATAAATTAATATTTTTCTTAATAATTTAGAAAGAAAAATGATATATTGCCACAGAAAAAGCAAAAACACTTGTGGAGGATATCTGTAGTTTCCAGCAACAATTATTAGTTAGAAAAAATCTGCGAACAACTGAGGTCGCAAACTTCTCCATTATTATATTTGGAGAAAACTAGATTGCATGTCGTGCGTGGTGGATATAAAACCAGTGCTTGGATAAGGTTTTATAAAAACATTAATAAACGATTAAAAATTAGGTTTTGTATGTACAGTAAACCCCCAGTTTTACGCGGATCGGGACTCGTGGATCCAGTCACACGCGTTTTTTGGTTTTTTTTGAGAACGAAACTGATCGTTTTACGCGGAAATATTCAAAACAACGCGGAACCTGCAAATATTCTCCGCTTCTTTCGTGCCAATATGGTTTTTTTTTTAACTCATTTTAGTTCTTCTGGCTCCCCGTGCATGGCTGTAGGGCTCTCTCTCTCTCTCTCGCTCTGTTTTACTCTCTCTCTCTCTCTGTCTCTCTCGTTCATGACTTTTCCGTATTTAAACCTTGGGTTTATCTTTACGTTAAGGGTAATGTATTAAACTGTTTAAAATGAAATTAAAGTGTTCTCATATGTAGGGTTTACACTATTAAAATAGGCATTTTAAGGCATTTTTTGACCAAAACACAACAACGCGGTTTTTCATTATACGTGGGTGCTCGTGTAACGTAACCCCCGCAAATAACGGGGGCTTACTGTATTACCATATTACAATAACATCAGCCTCTAATGTAACAGTTAATCATAATTTCTCACTTTATACTTGAACCTCTCACAACATAAAACACATTATATCTCTCTATGCAGTTATCTTGCTATTTCTTTCCCAGTTTATAGACTCTGTGGCTTCTGTGTTGTTCTTGTGCTGATTTTTAAGGATTTAGCTGACTGTGAAAGAAAATGGTTGCAGTATCATTACTTCCTATTATCTTAGTAATAGAGAAAACCCGTCTGATCTTTTAGGTTTTTCTCGAACCCATTAGACCCCTTTGCCAAATTTTCTTGATCAATTACAGTCTATGATTTTTACATTTCTGTGGAATTGTAAACATGCCACAAGAGAATAAATTCAACCTCTTCACAGTACAGGTGGAGAATAGGGCAGTCCCCACCTTAAAATTTTATTAAAGTTCATCAATGGGGGCCTGGGTACCCTGGAGAGTCATAGAGACCTCATTAGTGGCCTCATTGTCTACAACTATTACTATTCCTTTGTTATTTATCTCTCTTATATTTACAGTACTGTGCAAAAGTCTTAGTCCCCTGAGAAACTGCTGTTTAAAAGGTGTTTCCTGCTGGCCAGTGGTGTTAAGTTAGTGTTAAAACTCTTACATTACAACAAATACAAACAACATTAATACAGTAAACAACATTAATACAGTAAACAACATTAATACAGTAAACTACATTAATACAATAAACTACATTAATACAGCAAACGGTGGTTTTCTGTGTGGCAAAGTGCTCGCTGAACCATTTCCAGACCTCTTTCCTCAGGGAAGCCCAGTTTTATATGTATTTTTAATAGAGCTGGGCCGTTAACGGCGTTAACGCGCGTTAATGGCGCGAGATTCTTATCGCGCGATTAAAAAACATCGTCGTTAACTGCCCCCCCACCCTGGACAGCTATGATGAATTTCACCTTGATATTTCAGTGACTTGTCCGGTTCACGCACGTTTTAAACCTGTCTCGGTCTCTCCCCCGGACATAGCGAGCTGTGGGGGGGGGGGGGGGGTTGACGCCGTTAACGCCAAAAAAATTAATCTATGCCCACTTCTAATTTTTAAATATAATTTACTAGCATTTTAAATATAATTTACTAATTTTGTAGCATAAATATGAATGTAAATTCAGCTACATTTCCATTAAAATGGCAATGGTGAAATACTGCTGTGGGGGGTTTTGAAAGTAGAGAACGTTATGTAGTGCAGGCAGAGCAGTCAACATGCTGCCTGCAGCTCTTTATCTTGTCCTCGTATTTTAGTGCTTTAAACATTTTTTCAACAGTCATCTCAGTTTATTTAGTATTAGTACCCTGTCTAAACATGTGGGTTTTGGCTTGCCGCACGTGGGATGAGCCCAATCAGCAGCCAGGAGAAATAAATAACATTCTCGGATTGGCTACTTTCAAACCTCCCGCGTCAAAGTACAGCCCTATTTTACCATTTCAAGACGCACTATCTGTATTTATACAGTTTCATATTTACTTTCATATTTATGTTACAAAATTAGTAAATTATATAATTATATTTTTCTTGATAATTTAGCAATAAAATGCTAAAAACATATATATATATATATATATTTGCAGATTCCATGTTATTGTGAGGATTTCCGCATTCCATTATCCGTTTGGTTTTCAGAAAAATTCTGCATTAGACTGAATCCACGACTGCTTAAAGTGAGGGGTTACTGTGTGTGTATATATGTATGCATATATATTAGAGAGAGAGTAATTAGCGGGAGATTTTAGAAAGAGACGGAGGCCTAAACTTATTCCAGGAATTACAGCAAGCGTAATGTAATCCCCCCAACTCCCTTTCCTTCTGTATTTAAGATCGGAATCATCACTGAGGGCCTGATGTGTTCTCTGTGATGCACAAACACGCACCCACATAACGTCAGGCCGGATTACCAGCAGCCCGCACTCTCAGGGATAATTCTCAAGTGCACATTGTAAATCTTTAGTGTTCCTGAAACAAGAATCCTCTTATGGTGGGAATTTCTCAGATATCCATCACCCACTGTGTGGAAGTCTGGAGGGGAAAAATCAAACGCTTCTTGTCGAATAAATTCTTCTTCTTTAATTCTTCTGGTGGTGTTTGCCTCCAAGACCTGAGGTTTGAAATGAAGACGTGACTTTCCGAGGCCACCGACTGCCTTTGCACATTGTGGTTTGGGTGATCTTGACCTTGATCAAACAACTGCTCTTAATCTTTACTCAGATTGGTAAAGACAGGCCAGTGCATCGTTGGCTTCTTTGTTCTTTGTCCATGTTGTGCAGGCGAGAGATCTTGAGTCCACCCGGTTAAAGGCCTGTGCAGGAGCAGTGTAGTTTTGTTACCATGGTGACCGCATCTTCCATTGCTTCATCAGTGGTGAACTCGCACAGTGCATTCCTAGTCGTGCTGCCATCTGTTGGACATCATGCATACACATACACTGTTTGTACACACAGACCCTCTGAGGTCTTCTACTGTCTTCAGAGGGCCAGAGAGGCGTTTGGGTTGCACGTGAAGGACTGGCATGCAACTAAAATTATTAAGTGTAAAGTGACCATTCCGTCATATGTGAACACGCCACAGCACACAGAGTGAAATCCTTTCTCTGTATTAAACCCATTAAACACATTCAACTCATTTAACTCATTTAACCCATTTAACTCATTTAACATATTTAACCCATTTAACTCATTTATCTCATGTAACCCATTAAAGAAATAGCTGACTGACACTGATCATTATATCTATGCCACATTGTGGCCTGTCTGACTTTACACTGAAAATATTGAAACAGTGACTTGATTGGTGCTGCAAGTCTATTGCAAATCATCATTCAAAATGTGGATGTGACTGAAAAAAACTGAGAGCAGATCTGAAATCAGCATGAGAACCTGGTTTAGAAAAGTGTGTTGTGGTTTGTGATGATTACAGAAAAAATGATTTACTGACCTGTGTAATTAATAAAAAGTTATTGATATAAGTAGGGTAAACGTACGAATTAAGCTCACCCAAATCTTTGGTTGAACAGTAAAAGGCATTATTTTCACCAGGAAATGAGAAGTTACAAGGACACATTAATCTCTCATTTAATAGTTTATTACTTCATGTAACAAATTGAAAAGATATACAGCATTAAATGCAAAAAGAACACCCCAGTCACAAGCTCACAATTGTGAATTTAGTTATATTTTTTTTTGTTTTTACAAGGGTTAAAAAAAATTAACATGAAGTGTCATATTGTATTTTTAAAGTTTAACTTTAAAAAATGTAAGCACAAATAAATTGCATTCATACAGGAACATTACACACAGTCTCTCTTAGACTGTTTGAATGTTACAATGTTTAAAGGTGTTTTTTTTTAAATCATTTAGTTGTTACTTCTTATTTTGTATTTGATGAAAGTCACAACAGTCAAACAGCATTAGGCTTAAAAGCATTAACAGCATTAACATCATATTGAGAGGCATATGAATGATCACCTTCAGAATTAAAATGATTTAAGTGTTTTGGGGGAAACAGGTGTTAATCACCCTCTTTCATTTTGGCAGGAGCTGTAATTCCACCTTGGTTTTGTCATTGTAAATCTGTGAAAATAATATATTGCTCATTTTTTTAAAGCTTTGATTGAAAAGAAAACTGACAGTGGTTGTTTTAAGACTATTTATGAACTCATCACATGGTCAGTCTATGTAAGCGAGCTTAAAGGGAGCATTCTGAGCTTAATGGGGACGCCAGTAGTTTTGGAATACAAATATTGTGGATTTAATTCTAATATCAGTATTTAGTTGTATAAATGTTCTTAAACATATATAAACTCATACTACTTGCAGAAAGTATATAATTACTGAATATATGTTTATACTTATTCTTTTCTTTAATGAAGTCACACTGATGCGCTCCATTTTTTATGCTACGGTACCCTTTAAGCTCATGTTAAAATTAAATGAAATCTTAAAAAAAAAACCAACACTGCAATCTACAAATATTAATTCTCAACAATCTGGAAATAAATGATGTACTGAACAGTAAAACACGAGATATTATCACGTGTGATTTACTACGTCAGTGTAATGCACTAGCATGCTAACCACAAACCATAGCATTTGCTAAAAGCTTGTAAAACTTTTTGCAAATGCTTTTGAAATAACTGTAACTATCTAACATCCTAGTTCCAACTTGTGCTAGGTGGTGTTAGAAACATTAATCTTTTAAATTTGTAAAAAAAAAAAAAAAAAAAAAAAAAAAAATTGGGATACTTAGCGAAGATAAAGGTTGAAGTATGTAAAAAAATTTATTTTCTGAAAGATCTCTTCTGGGCAAAGTTTTTATGCAGCTTTCAAAATGGTCGCCAGGATGAGTGAACATTGGCAGGAAGTTGTCAGAATATGCAGCAGCATGATTGCCTTAAAAATACAGGGAACATTTAATAATAATAATAATAATAATAATAATAACTACATTTATTGATTTAGATTCCAAGCAGGAAAATTACTTGTTTTTTCTTTACACAATTTCAAAGTTACAAGTGTGCTTAATAGGGGCGTTTACCATAGTGATATTATTCTTGAAGACTATCGCACATAAGACCTAGTCTTATGTGCTATATGTAAAGGCCAGTAAAATGTAAAGGCCAGAGTTGAAAATATCTGAAACAGTTGGGTTAAGTTGCACCAGTCTCTAAAAAATACATTCATATAGCATCAATTTTTCAAACCTTTTCCTGAATCCCTGACTTTAAATTAAAAATAAACACCATGAGAGAAAATTATTAAATAAAGACCTCAGACCCGAACCTGACCTTCTGGTTCAACTCTGTTCTGCGCAGAACAGGCACACATAGCATCGTTTTAATCAAAATTACATGTACATTACATTTTAGATTGTCAGTCACAAACTTTCCTGAAATCCAGTTATTTGAACTGATCTGAATTTGTGTCTCTCATTCTCTGTCTCCCTCTCTCTCTGTCTCTCTCTCTAACTCTGTCTCTCTCTTTCTCTCTCTTTGTCTCTCTCTGTCTCTCTGTCTCTCTCTCTCTCATTCTCTCTCTCCCTCTCTCTCTGTCTCTCTCTTTGTCTCTCTCTGTCTCTCGTTCACTCTCTCGTTTATTCTCTCTCTCTCTGTCTCTGTCTCTCTCTCTGTCTCTGTCTCTCTCTCTCTCTGTCTCTCTCTCTCTCTCTCTCCCTCTGAATCTGTGTTCACAGATGGGGTCCTAGATCTCTCAACTAAGAAACACAAGAACCGTAGCAGCATCTCTCTCAGAACCTCTCATGGTTTATCCATCATGCCGGTAGTCAAGAGGTAAGAGCAACTGTTTTATTTATTTCTTTTTTTTAATCAGGACTTTTCTGTTCTGACTCCACTTCTTGTCTGATTCTGTATCTTTCCTTTCTCTCTCTCTCTCCTGGTAAAGCTTAGGCAGAATGTATGATTATGAATGGTTTTGAAAAATTCTGACCATTTTAAACTTGAACGAATGTGTGTTAATGCCGATGCACATATTCATTTTGTCTGAATCAGGCATTCCCTGATAGCTAATCAGAGAGATCCGAACATCGACGATGAAGATGGGCTGCCGCAGAAAGACTTTCAGGACGGGATCCAAGATGGCCGTCCTGGTTTCGCGTCTGTAAAGCCGCCCCTCGTTCGCTCCCTTCTGATAAAGGAGGAGCTCCTGAGCCAAAAGCACCGCTTCCTCGGACAACCTTCACCTCTTTCGCTGGCCAGCTTGGAGAGCGTGGGTCTGCTCAACAATCAGGCACAGCCTCTCCTGTTCCGCGATGGCTTGTGGGGAAAACATCAGGTAGACGATTTATTTAAGCTCAAACAGGCCAGCAGTAACCCCGATCTGAAGGACCTGCCGCTTTTCTTGGAGAACCACATCACCGTCACTAAGAGTACCGGCGCCTCCCATAGTAAACCTCTGGACGCCATCGCGATGAAGAAGGAGGCGGGAAATTCTCCTCCAGTGGATCTGAAGATCCCACAAGTTAGGGGCATGGATCTGGCCTGGGACTGCCACGGGACCGCCTCAGACCTCTGCAGTTATAGCTCCATGACCGTGAGTGGCGTGCACTCTGAGAATTGTCTAAACAGAAAGCTTAGGGCTATATTACCCAAACAGAGTCGCCGGGCAGGCTTGGGAGGGCTCCTGGACGGAAGTGCGGTGGGCGAATATTGGGGCGCAGACGCTGACCAGTCAACATCAGGACCACAGTATTCAACCTCAGACCAGGAGGCCGACCCAACCGGCTCCAAACAGCCACGCAAGAAGAGAGGCCGCTACCGCCAGTACAACAGCGAGATCCTGGAAGAAGCGATTGCTGTGGTGATGAACGGGAAGATGAGTGTTTCTAAGGCACAGAACATCTACGGTATCCCCCATAGTACCCTGGAGTACAAAGTGAAAGAGAGGATGGGCACGCTAAAGAACCCACCAAAGAAGAAGCTCAAGCTGATGATGAGGATGGAGGGACAGGAGTCTGGAATCACTGCAGAAACTGAAACGACATCGAAAGCCACCACTACCCCGAGCACAGCGGAAGACGATGTGCTGCAGAACGCGGGAGACCTAAAAGATGAGTAACGTTAAACAAAATGCAGAACGTAACAACGAAACTTATTTACTAATTGAAAAAAAAAACAAGGACAGGGCTTTAATTGTGCCAATTTACTTTTGCAGTATCTGGGTGAGCACAACTGCAGGAATCTAATAAGTGGGGATAAAAAAACTATTTTTTTTAAGGTAACAAATGCTTATGAAAGCCATAAGTGAATTAAAAACCAGGCATTTTATTTGAAGATGAAAGAAAAGCAAGCCAGTTCAGTTGCTCCTACTGGCCACTAGAGGTCAGGGCCGATATTGGACAGCATCTTGATGTGCTGGAGAAATAAATGGGGAGCAATAGGTGAGCAGAAGGCTTGAAACGGGCCCTTCAAAGATGAACTTTTTTCCCTCTTGTTCCCACAAGTTCCTCTTTCATGCTACTGAGTTTGATAGAATTTAGGTATACTTTTAAAATGTTCAGTATAAAATTCAAAAAGTGAAAAATGACGATTCTGATGCTAGTTTATCTGTTCTTTTGCCGGATTAATAATGTACACTGTTAGTTTCGACCCTCTAAATCGTGACGGATTTAAAGTTAGCCATGTTCGGTTTTTAGAAAATATTGCTTAAGAATAATAATTCAGGGATGCATGATTGTGAAGAAATCTCTTACTTTATGAAACTCACGTTTTCTTTTACTTTCACGTTTTCTTTTGCACTATACTTTACTGTACTATAACTAGTCTGGCGATTCCCAGACCACAGTTTTTGCGATTAGACCTGATTACCTCGACGTTGTTGGCATTACGCACTTAATAGTCTGTGTAGTTATCTTTGTGGAACTGAATTAATATCCAGTGAGATCCTCTTTGTTTTTGTTTTTTGTTTTTTTGTTTTGCACCCTTTTGAAAATCATTGTTGATTTTAACCACAAAACAAGAATTTCTTTTCACTTTTTCTACTTAACTTATAACAAGGGAGGGTGCATTTTTTTACTTTCTGCATTGCTGCTTTAAAGTCATTTATTGACCTTTGTATTTATAAAAGAAAAAAAAAACATCTTTATTTTAAAGGGGTGAAGGGTGGGGGAGGGTAGAGCAGTTTAATTTTAAATTATTGTAATAGGAGGCCAATCCTGAAGGAAAAAAAAACGGTCCTTGTCTCTACATAATTTGTTCCTCTCGTTTAAAACTCAGGGCAACTGAGACAAATATAGCATTCGTATATTCAGAAGAAAGGAAAAAGCAGAACATCCCAGTAAAATATGAGCATTCTGTCCGGACAGGACGTTCTGCAGGGCGTATGTGAGGCCTAGCTGAGCCATTGAAGATGCAGAACGTCGGTGGTGTAGGAAAATAAACATTATTGTGTGTGAATCGTTTAAAAAAACGTTCGGCAGGAAACCTCTAAGAATAGCACTTTGTTACAAAAGGAACATGTTTGGACGTTTTGAGCTGAGAGCAGCCGTTGCTGTAGCAGGCAGAGTGAAGCTGGACGATGGAAAGAGGTGGATTAGTCTCTTCACAGACACTAATACTGCAGCTCAGATCCAAACATATTCTTTTCTTTCAATTACCTCTTTCAATTTACCCTGGTTGACCGCTTGAATTCTGTAGTTTTTTTTAATGAACTGTCTGTCGTCTGCTTACTCTTAAATTAACTTTTGGCTGATATCTTTAAACGTCTTGCATCGAGAGAACAGAAGAGTCCGGTTCCGTTTGTTCTTCGGTATCAGAGAGTTGCGTTCTGTGCGTCGGAGTTCTTCTCTCCATCACTGCCTGGTGCTCGCCCAGTTTGTGAGGATTTTTTTTTTTTTAGTTTTCAAACTTGTACGTCAAACTTAACATCTTCAGCGTTTCAAAAATGAAGAAATCGCTTCTGTCAGTGTATTTTATTTGATTATTATTATTATTATTTATTTATTGTCGTGCGGGAGATAAATGGCATGCACCCATTAAATGAAACGGTTTTGAATGTTTGGGTTTTAAATGGCTTGAGAAGCTGATCGATGCCATTTAAGTGGCAAATTAAAAGAAAGGCCTTTTAGAAACAAGCCTTTCAGATATTGTTTAAAAATAGCGGCCCTGAAGAGAACCGACCAATAGGATGGCCGATTTGTGTCCCGCTATATAAATAACATTTAATGTTGTTCTATTTAAATTAAAATCGCCAGGCTCTAGTACAACTTCGGCAAGTACACGTATATACAGATGGCGCTATAACAAATGGACATTTTTCAGTTTGAAATTTTGAAAATGAAAATGAAGCTCATTTCATAGATTCTGCTACAGTTATCGCCTAAACAAAATGTGTAAAATTAAGTATTTTTACTCGTACAGCTCTTTACAGATCATTTTAATAAGTTCCACCTTTTGTAGTATCATAAAAATGCACTAACACTCGTTAATGCCGAGCATTCGAAGTGTCTAATTGGAATTCGCTTGTGTCTTCTTGGACACACATTGATCTGAAAACTGTACTTAAGTTGTTTTTGTTTTGAAACCACTGATTAGGATCTAATACGAGCAGACTCACAAAATGCGAAGTTCATGTGGCTTTGTATTATATTTATTTATTTATTTATTTTGCAAAGGCTCTATTTGCGATCATGAATATTGTCTTTATTTAATTGGCACTTAGGAATTAGCACTGACATTCATTATTCAAAATTGTTTAAGCACTTAAATCTTTTTTCCCCCTCTTCGTGAGTAATGTTAACAGATTATTATCAGTCCTTAAAATCTGTTCATACGGTTACAGGCAGAGAAGTGTGCATGTAAAAGTACATTATATTGCATTGCAACAGAGATCTGTGACGTCTCAACTGCTCATAAGCATAAAGTAATTCAGTCAAATTCAGTCAAATATCTCATATGATTTCAATAAACTTGTCACATTTCCTTGCATGGAGACAGAACAAGGACCATTTTTGGCAAATTCATAAATTAGGAAAATTCATAAAGAGGAAATTACCTATCAGAACATTTAAAAATTTGTTTTATATATTAAATATTAGCTAAAACACGCCCCACTTTAGTGTTTGGGTAAGTACTTCTGTAATAAAACAAGCCACCAAGACCCAGAGTGGTTCTAAATGTATTCCAGTCTTCCATAAAAGAGCTGGAAGGAAAAATCTAAGAGAGAGTCAAAAGTTTGAGGGCAGGCTGTGTGATCTAATGAACACCGCTGTTGGCAATATTCTGCTTTGGGAATACCTTTGAGTATTTGGGGATGAATACTTTTTATCTGGAAAGGTGGATTATAAGAAATCTAATCATTAGCTATCAGATCTGCATGTGGTGCATGCCATTTTTATATGTATTATTTTTATTTAAAGTTTATTTTGCCACTATGTTGGTGGACACCCCATCCAAAACTCAAAAATTATATGCTTCAGATTGTCTTCAGGAAATTCACTTCTTTACACACATTTGAATGTAGTGGAATGGACCAGTTGCCATAATCTCTCTTTATATAGCTCTATAATGTAAGATACTACGTTAAATAGATCTTTTTTTCCTGCTTTTTCTATTTATTTATTTTGCATTTTAATGGTTGTTCCTCTGCACCACACACTCGTAGCCTTCAATATGATGTACTGTATCTCAGGAAAGATTGAATTGAAGGGCCAGCAATAGTAGACAGTGGAAATATAACACAGGCTTGACTACCTGGATTAGGAATGTGTAGGCATATACATATAGACACGTGGCGTTTTGTCCAACTGCTATACCTCAAACTCGAAAAGCGTATTCCTGTGTGTGCCTCATACCAAACGCGTTTAGAGCGAAGCCATCTTAAAGAAAATTGGACATACACCTGGTGCGGAGAACATGAAGCTTTACCTGCGTGGCATGTTGTCTTTAAAGCATCACCATACGTTTGAGGTATAAGGACAGCAGTTGTTTGTCTTTTTCCCTATTGAACACAAACCATTACTGGTACTCTCCTCGCCTGCTTGCCTGAGATACAGAACAGGAGTCTCATTTATCAGTGGTGTGTACACAGTCTCATTCTTAAACTCTGCAAATCCACACGTTTAGGCATAAAACCTGATCCTTTGTTTTGTGCAAGTGTTTGTGTTTAGAACTAACGTATATGCAGAAACCGTGTAACTGCAGGTAAGTCGAGGGGCACAAACTTTTTCCACTTTTACATGAAAGGAAACGTAGTACAGAGTGGTCAAATATGTAACAGGCTGACTGAATATTGTAAAATAAACAAAAGCAATATTTTTCATTAATGCAAATCTTAAAAATCCACTGCAATTTTATATGCAAGCCAGATGACATGTACAAGGCAAATCTGAGATTAGGCAGCCTTGCATGAAGCTTTGGTATGTGTGAGTTAGGCCTCGTACACACAGCGTCTGAATGGGGTTTTTCCGCGGCGTCAGATGACTGTGGACTGAGCACCGACAGTTTTTCTGTTTTTGGAGGAAATCTAAGCCAGGCTGGCGCTCAGCCCCGGCACTCAGTCGACTGCATGTTCGGATGAAGTCAAATAAACTCTGCACGCAATGTCTTCTTGACATCAATCCTAACAAACACAAAGAAAATGTCACTGCTGCGTGTGCATGGCATCCAGTTGATGTTCTGGAGGACAGAATATATCCCATGATTCTATAGGAAGCCAGTTTTGGCAGCGATGTTTGTTCCTTTCCTGTCTACGACGCCGCATCCGGAGGATTTTTAAAACAAGAATGTCGTTTTAACATAAAATATGCAAAACTACCCACGAAGACGAACCACGTGTAAAAACACTGGACAGAATAACTACTACCCCTACAGGTGAAACACGGAACTGCACATTTGGCTGCAGGCGGAGTTAAACAGCGTCAAACGAACAGCAGTGTAACGCCCCATTGAAGTCAATCAGACGCAGCTACAAAACGCAGTAAAAATGCATGTGGTGTTCAGAGCACCTTCATTCATCCAAGATTCAACATCAATGTGGGCGAGGCCTTACTCTGTAAGCAAGTACATTATAGTAGAAATTAAATTTCAAATGCAATTCTCCCTGTTCGTTTGAATTCTGCGTGTGGTAATTCACAATTCAGAAAAGGAAAGAAAAACATTACATTTAAAAGTTAACATTTCACGATTAAATTCTTAAATTATTGGTTATAAGAATGCAAGTTGTCTTTTACATGTTTGAGCTAAATGTTTGCATACATTATCCTTCTTTGAATGTACTTCATAGGTTATCTGTAGTTGTACCATACATATCAAATATAGTTATGAGTAAATTATTCACTGCTCATTTAATAAATGCTGCTGATATTTGTGTGTAACCGCAGGGGTGGATTTTGTTCTGTGCACACTTTGATAAATGAGACTCCATGATTTACACTGCATTTCAGTATAGGGATGGATTTTGTGTATATGTATGTATGTGTGTGTGTGAGTTTGTGTGTGTATCTGTCCATAGAGAGAGAGTTTATAGTTGTAATTATTGTCTTCAGGTATAACCATTCGTTTTGCTGTACAACACACGGGACAAAAAAATAACAGCTATAACCTCAGTTCATTTTCATGATAAACTTTTCAGATGGACTTTTTCTAGGCGAGAGGACTTTGCTCTGCACTGTATATCCAGTTTAACAGCATTACCTCAGGTCAGACCTCTCCAGAGCAGCTGGTTTGTACGGTAATTTTACAAGTCAGGACTTTTACTGTACTCTCATTAGTGTGTCTGGCTACAATTCTATGGAAGCAGGTTCATGTTTTCATTGTTTTAGACCTCTTTTTTTGTTCTAAAAGATTTATTTTAGTTACTCACTTAACTCTTTTGAATGCAACCTTCCTGCGTTGACATTAGCACGCACAGGCTCTGAAGGATCACCGCACATTCAGTCAAAGCAGGTTGATGTATCACAGAAGAGCATTTTTAAAGGTTTCTCAAAATATGTTTTTACTCTTAAATTAGTCTTACTAATGGTTGCATGGTTGGTGAATGAACATTACTCACCCAATACATCATTTTTTATGATATATAGAAATTCTTAGTAGTAAATCTGAGAGGGTTAGGCACACGTTCATCTCATTTTAGCCAACATAGTTATAATTTATATACTAGTAATGTTAGACAGCATATAAAGCATAAAACAATATTTGGTTATTCTGTGTAAAATCAGAAGCCAGCGATGTGGTTTCTGAAAACTAAGGTCAGTTTTTTACATTCCCAAAAACGCTTTATCTGGGAACCCATGTTTGGGCATTAGTATCTTGAAGCTATATCGTGAAGCTAGGAATATAAGTATTATTCTTAGCTTCACCAAACCTTGTCGAACGAAAGATAACGTATTCAAGATTTTCAGTACGACAGTGTGCCTGTTGGTTTTTATGTTCCTAGATTTCGAGAAATAGCCATAAACCAGACGAATATTTAGGGATTATTTAATTCAATTACATTTTATTTATATAGAGTCCAGGTCTGAGCCCCTATTAAGTAAGCCAAAGGCGACAGAGGCGAGGAAAAACTCCCTCAGCTGGAGGAAGAAACCTCAGGATGAACCAAGACTCAAAAGGGGAACACGTCCTCCTCGGGTTGACCCAGAGCAAGGAAACAAGCATAGTGAATAAATAACGAGAGAGGGCCTCAGTGAACAAGGTTATAGGCAGGTAGGCCCTCTATGGCTAACAGAGTTGGTTTGACCAAGTGTCCAGAGGGTAAATACTATTAGAAGAAGAACTGAGAGTCCGTAATCCATAAATATCAGGATCAGGAGCAACAATCTCCGCCGGAGCTTTAGGCAGCAGTGTGATTGCATGGTTACTATAAAACCAGCATTTGGAGACTGTTAAACATTGATTTTATGGGCCAAAAAAAGAAAAATAAATACTCACATTATTTGATTTAGTGGGTGGGGCTTCACCGAATGGACGTTTTGACGTTGGGACGGTTCCAAAATCCCACAATAGCTCACAGGAAAAACAGCACCTTTATTTGTCGATAAAAAGAATAATAAAAATCAAACGATGCAATCACACAAATTAAATCTGATATGTTAGATTAGTGATTAGTCTGGTTACAAGGACTAATCTGGTGCTTGTGGCATCGTTTCGACTAGATAAAGGTGTGCCTTCCCTTATAATTCACTATTTGTCTTCATTAAATAAATTAAATATAGTTTATGTTTAGTCTTTGTGATGTTTTTCTTTTTTCCCAACCATGAATAAGTCAGATGTAGTTCCTTTTTTTTTTTACATTGAACAAACTTAAGGAAATGAGAAATGACTCTGGCGGTACATCACTTGCAGACTAATATTGACTGAACCTTGAACTTCACCTCTTTACACATTTGTGCTTCGATGGTATGGCAGGAAGACGCTTTTACTGGCCTTTGACATCAGATCTGTGTTTGGCTGTATAATATTGGTGACTGTTCCAGCCTTGCAGTCCCCTGGACTGTAAGATTATATCATTATTTTGCTACCTCAGTGGTTTTGCGGATCGAGGGCTTACGTCGAGGAGAGCTGGCGGCGAGTTAGGAGTTCGGTCAGGGTGCGAGCTTTGTCACTGAAGCTTACTGGCTGAAAACTGTAGCATTTTGGATACAGAGGAGAAACCGGCCAATCAAAGATGTGTGTGCGAAGCTTTTCTTCTGTCTGCTGTAAGTTGAGTAGCAAAAGCACTTTCAACTGTAAGGCAGGTTCGTGTTCACTACTGCAGGTACTCCGTGTACGTAGTTACCTCCGTCACCTCTTTGTAATATGAGTTCAATGTTCTCTTGATCGAGTGTCCTCAGGTTGGCATTCGTCACTACCAAGCTGAGAGCTCAGTGTGTTACGGGAGCCTGTATACTTCCAGCTTCTGTAAATACTCTCCATGCCATATAAAGTAGTGCTGGCATTGTACCTTCAGTGATTCAGCCTTAAGATAAATATCTCTAGAAGTTTATAAAATATCTGGTTGAGCTAAATCCTCATCTTACCCAGTCTGATTCTTGTCCAGAAGGGTTATTTTTGTGCTTAAAGCTTTCTGTGGCAATCCCCCCCGCCCCCAAAAAAATATGGATGTATGCGTGTTATCTGCTCAAAACAAAAGTTTGGTTGACTTAAATATTCGGGAACAAAAACAATATCATATTTTATTGTGATTTCATATGTTTCATATGCAAGAAAATGATAGAACTTTGGAGAAAAATTGGGACGTGTGAAGGATTTTACCTCTTTTTTGTGTGTGTTTGTATTCTTAAAAGTTTTCGATGCTCGATTTTCAGTTCCGCTCACAGAGAATAGACAAAATCTGTGTCCATTGTTCACGGCTAGGTGTGGTTCAGTTCAATACTGGGGATTTTTATTTGAATTTCCTTCCTGACAAAAGTGGTTATATAATCTCCGAAAATCTGATTATCAAACCCCTTACTGTACAATTTCGAAATGAATCTGAGCTTTGTTGTTTCTGGCCAAAGACACCAGCTGTCCCCCAACAGCCAGGCAACTGAACTCCCCGACTCGATGGCATTTTGTAGACGAACTGCAAAAGATACAGCCAAATATTCTTCTTTCAGTGCTTTATATACAGCAAGGATTGTAAAATACAGTATCAGCCAACTGGGGGAACAGAGAAAGGGACACTGAACTTCACTCTTTGGTCCCCTCTATAGTCCGTGTTGAATAGAAGGGCATTTTTATTTGTTTTCTCTGTTTGTGTGGTATGTTATGGTGTTGTGATCTATAAAAAAAATGACAACATAGAATACCTCAGATAATAAATCCTTGTAATTCTTGACAACCTCCATATTTGAATAGAAAGCTACAGTCCCGTCGTCTTTCTCCAAGCCCCGTGTGTTTATTTATATTTTTTTCCCCTCATTTTTAATGATTTCGTAATCATTGTAGCACACAGTGGAGGTCTCATCACTTTCCTTTTTATCCTTTTCATTCTCTAGAATATTAAAATAAAAATGCACTTGATATGAGTGGGTTTTTTCCAGGACCTGATATAGTGGTACTCTGCATTTACTGAGTGGGTGGGAACATTTGGGTCTCCTGCATGTTTTTTTGGCAAAGGGAGATCGTTTTATTTTCTTTGCCTCATTGTAATTGTTTCCTTAACTTTAACATACAAAAAGTGAGAATTAGTGATCAGTGAGAGAGCTGCAGTTTCATTTGTGGGCTGTTGTTTTCCAAAGTTTTTGTATTTGTTTTTCCATTTTCACCAAAACTGAATGTAAAAGTAAAAAAACCTTAAGATACAAATGAAACCTCTTATATAAGTATACATATTTTAAGAAAGTAATAGCTTAAGGTATTCATGAATATATGCCCATCAGAATACATTGTATATATTGTTCTGTATAGTCATGTAGATGTTTTTAAGGAAAGGGATGCATCTCTTCCTCATTTGATTCAGGGAACAATTGTTTTAGTGCAGTATACTAGTCCCAACTCTTCTTCAGCCATAACCGTTTTCTAGTTTCTGTACATTGCTCGAGTTTTTTGGTTTTAGGACTTTGGTCTCCGTGTGAATTTAAAGAGAAAAAAAATAACGTTTCTTATCCAGGAATACTGCCAATGAAGAAACAGTGGGGTGTTGTGCACAATGCTGTAAAAACAGATGGAAATGATGAATGGCAAACTGTTTGGGTGTAAATAGAAAATCTTTTGCTCGTTCCCTTCCCGCTTTGATCGTATGTATATACCCCCGCTCCCCACCCACCCGCCAAGAGTTTGACTCGGAATAAATTATGTACTTGTATGTACAGCGTCAATTACTGATGATTATTGATTTTCCTCTTCGGTAGAAACAAGAACCTGTTTTGCTTTACTATTATTGCCATTATTTCTGCATGCTTGTAGTAACTTGAGGCTTATGAGTCCGATGGCTACAGTTGTTTTCGAGGTTTTGATAGCCATTAAACAAATGTAAAATCATGCTTACATCAACATAAGTGAGGAAATGTGCCCAAGGTGTAATCTGCTGCAGTCGCTTTTTCTCTAAACAGCTTGATAAAGCTGTTCTTATTTGTCTTGTGCACAGTAAATATCAAACAAAAAAAGAAAAAAGAAAAAGAAAAATAAGTGTGGATGTGGTCAGGTTGTGGGAGTCTGTAATTTATTTATCTTTCTGGATGAATATTTGTTATTTAACATTTTTACCATGTTTAGATTCTGAAGAGACAAACATCTATCAAGCTGAAATGTTCTCACCTATAAACAGACCCTTGTTTCCCTTTATCTATTTCGTTTTTTACTCTCGTTTATTCTACAGTTCAGCCACAACCGCCAACCCCTCAGGGACGAATGATACGTTGATTCAATTTATTCAGGTATTTTATTAAGATTGTGGCCTAGCGGTCAGTTTTGATTCACAATTACAATTTCAATTTATTTTTTTTTTGTTTTCCAATTAAATTTACCTCTTTCTGAAACGACATTTGGCAGGTGTGTTGCTGTTAACTTTAAACTGTTCTATTACTCTTTGAATTCCAAATGTTAGAATATACTGACATTCACTATATTTACAGAATACAGAGAAAAGTAAGTTTCAGGTACAAAACGTCACTCTGACTGGTGCATTCAGCTGCATTTACACTCCTCTCTACACACTGTGCCTCATATGCCTTGTGACAATACACCACTCTACCACTTTATAACCGCAGTGTTCCTGCTCTTAACGAGCACTCAAGTTTAAAACCCGTTAATTAGCATGAGTGCTGTTCTGAGCATTTGCTGTCAAGCAGATATAATTTGTAACCAATATCGATATTCATGTAAGTATTTCAGAGAAACTGCCTGAAAAAACGATATTTCTGAATCTCAACAAACTTTTCTCTCCGTTTTATACTCTCGTTTTCTAATCCACGGATGCCCGACTCCATATATGGAGTTCCTGATTCCAGCACAGTTGAAATCTCCATTAATTTCATTACCAGGTGTTAGTTGGAGAATCATCTAACGCAACAATAAAGCATTCTGTCCTCCTTGACTGCTTAAAAAGAAAATTCACGCTAGAGATTTGTTGCTCTAAAAATTGAACCCCATGTTCGGCAACTCTTTCTACATTCCTGGTGTCGTCGTGGTTTGCAGTTCTTCAGATGTGAATAAAAAAAGTCGTTTTCATGCATGGGTCTTGAAAAAGTAAATACAGGCATGATAGATTTAATGTGCAAAGATGAAATACTTACATGCTAACTATTAAAAGCAGGCCGAACCAGCTGGTTCCCAGGTATTTCAATTTAGGGTTCGGTGTTGCATTTCTGTGGTTGTCTTTTATTTCAGTATACCTCAAAACACACATCTGACTAGTTTTTTTTTAGAGAACGACTACAGACCTTATGACACTGGCTCTGTCAATCCAGTCCTCTGAAGACAGGCACTCTATAACCAGAATGGACCTCATTTCAATATTTACTGTTTACAGTTTTAACAAAATGTACACAGTTTTATTGTACTGTAGTTTTATTTGTGTATATCATTTTTTGTTTTTTTGTTTTTTTTTGTATTGTGTGAAATTTTATTCTAGGCTATGATGTCTGTGGTTCTGGGCAATTGCGAGGATCACAATTATGCTGATTTGATTGCACTATTTGTTTTTTCTGTTTGAATGAAAGTTGATTTTACAGCTGGGTGTCCTAATTTGTAACAGATCCCCACCCACACACACACACACACACACACACACACACACACACATATACACACAAACACTAAAATAGATTCATCCATCCAAGCTGGTTACATACATTTTTGTGCATGTGTAAGTTTTATTGGTTATGTTTTATTCGATTAGGAATAAATGCCATTTTCGCAAACCATTTCAATTGTAACCTTGTGTTAGTATTCACTGGATGCTACAACCTTCTTTTGAAAACCACTATTCTTCTAATAAATTTTGTTGTCAAAATAGCTGGGGCTCGTGGACAGTATTGTGTACATTGTGGTACAATGGTTCTTCAGAAAATTGCCTCAATCAAAATAGCCAATATGAAGTAGGATCTCAATGGGTTCAGATGCATAGGCATATTTGCAATATCTGTATGTATATATATATATATAGATACATGACCAAATGTTTTGATTACAACCTATTTCATTTAAGCCCTTTTTTGCATTAAATTGTTGCAGTAAATGACCTTCAGCATCAATGCTTAAGCTTCCCTGCTGCTGTTATTGTGCAATAAAAGCATCTGTGAGTAACAACAGCTTAACAGCACAGATTTAGGCCACACAAACTCAGAAAAGGTCCACTGATGTGCACAGGGCATAAAAATAATCTGTTCCTCATTATCTGTGCTCACTGTTGACTTCCATTAGATAAAACAAGATAAGATAAGACAAGATAACCCTTTATTAGTAACACAGGTATCCACCAATTTTCATTGTTACAGCAGCAAAGTGAACAGATAAGTGACTAGAAAACGCAGCATAACCTTTCCTTCTCACAGTCTCACAGTGGAACATTTGCATTGTTAGGGCAGAAAGTGAACAGAACAAAAGTAAGAGCAGCAAAACAATAGAAGTATAAAACACACACACAGCTTCTTGTTTAATTTAAATGTGTTTGTCCATTCTGCCCCTGAAAGCCACGTCAGCACAAGAATTCACTGGGAGCATCACACACTGAGTTTCTGTTACCAAGAAGCCACATACAAGTAGAATTTAATACATTCCTGGAGTTTTCTAGAGCAATAAAATATGCTACACTATTTCTCTCCCCAAAAGTTTGGTGGAGGAGGAGTAATGGAGTAATGGTCTTGAACCAAAAAGCTTGTGTCCAAGACTATCACCAATCATAAATGGCTTCTGCCTTGTCCGACAACAGTCTCAGTAACCAAGTTAATGAACCTTTACCTGAGGCAGGATGGGCTCAGGAAAAACAATTACATTAAGTTAAAATGTATATATCGCTTTTTACAACCACTGTTGTCACAAAGCAGCTTTACAGAGTCCAGGTCCAAGCCTCTAGTGAGCCAAAGGTGACAGGTGAGGAGGACGAACCCTCGGGAGGAACCAAGACTCAAAAGGGAAACCTGTCCTCCTCAGGTCGACCCGAAGAGAAAGTAAGAGAGTCTTATGGCTAAAATAAAAATAGAAGGTCTTCCTGTACAGATGTAATCACTGTTAGACAGATCGGCCATCTACAACCAATACCAAAACTGTGAATACAGTTAAGAAGAAGTAGTTTTTGTTGGTGTTTGAGTGGTGAATAGTTTGAGAGTCTTTAGACCACAGCAACAGTACCAATCATCTCTGCCTGAGTTTCTGAACAGCAGTCGCCCTTGACTGGGGGAGGAGCACACGGGGAGTTTAGAATGCGCCTTTTAATGGTCAACTATCAGCAAGTCCTTTTTAAAAAAAGAAATCTATCATTTGCTGCCAAGCTTAGAAATGTGTTAAAAATAATTTTGTCAAATATGAACTATAATCTGGTAAGTACTTTTGAAATGTGGATAAACAATTTATGTATCTGAATGTCTTTACACCAATCAGACATCAAAAAGCACTTGACAGGTGAACTGAACATTGATTATATTGTTAAATGACACCCATTGGGTGGGATTGGCAGCAAGTAAACTACCAGTTCTTGAAGTGTAAAAGCAGGACAAAATGGATCTAAGTGACTAATTAAGGGTGATGACTAGATGATTGAGTCAGAGCAACTAAATCTGCCACGTCTTATGGGACGTTAAACGTATGCTGCACTTAAAATCAAAACCAAAATTAGTCCAGCCTATGAGCTCAGTTATGAACAAAATGGTACAAACCCTCTTAATATTTATATGTTAAATATAGGTGGTGGCCTAGTGGTAGGATACGTGGTAGGATACTTGCCTCTGGACCAAGAGGTCATGGGTTCGAATACTACCTTCAGCACACCACCACTGGGTCCTTGAGCAAGACCCTTAACCCCAAAATTGCTCCAGGGAGAGACTGCCCCCTGTAGTTAGGGAATGGAAGTCGCTTTGGATAAAAGCGTCTGATAAATGCCATAAATGTAAATATGTTACATTTAGCTACAGTGCTTTTTCTTGGTTATAGGCTCTCACAGGTACTACACTCTATGTATATAAAAATTCTAGGTTGAGCTCTGCTTTGAAAATTAGACAACTGACTCTCTTGTCTTTAACTGGCAGCTAATATGATGGAAAGTTGACCATACATTTGCATCTTTCACTATTCGTGGGTGCTCTTGGAACATAACCCTGCGAATAGTGAAAGACACAAATTTGTAATGTGGTAAAAAAGAAAAGTCATAAAAAAGCCTATTTTTGTGATGTCTCTGAGTACAGCAGTGTTTCACCGTCCCAAGACGCCTTTTCTCTGTTTTTCTCCACAGTATCGAAACATTTATATTATAAAAAAATTGGCAAACAACTGAGGCCGCGAGCTTTGAACCGACTTTGCGGAGGAACACCGTATTGATTTTGGTTGTAGTGGCGAGTGGTATGTTAGTATGTTATTCTCTTTGTGTGAATCAGCTCCATATTTTCATAATTTCATAACAAGTTCTTTACAAGTTCGATATGTATTCCAGTCAGCCAACATTAAAACCACTGACAGGTGAAGTGACTACCTGATAAAATGGACAGGCAGAGCTCCCCCTGCTGTTCCAGAGAGAGCTTTGATGCCGGGTCATTTTCCAGCCCCAGAGAGTTCCTTGTCACTGCTGAACATCTCATCATTGCCGGCGCCTCCTGAAACTGCGGAGACACCTCGTCACCACCGGCACACCCTGCTGTTCCAGACAACAGCTCATCACTGCTGGCACCCCCTGCTGCTCTGGAGAACATCCCCGTTTCCCGAACATTCCTCATCAGCCTCTGATTTCTCATCACCAACCTCCTTGTCTCCTGTTCCCTTCTGGCCTCATTGTCAGCCTCTGGTCCCTTATTATTGTCCCCTATCTGCTAGAGAAGGATGTCCTAGATGTGGCCCAGCAAGTGCTTAGACCATGCACTGCCTAAAAGTTTTCTGATTCTACCCAGCCTGCATTAAGCGTATCACTGGATTTAAGATTTTGGTTCCTTAATGTATTCATGTTTCTGTTTCTATTCAGGTTACAGTCCTTATCCCTGTCCTCAAGTCAGTGTCCCAGTGTTACTGTTCCTCTTGTTCTGTTTTAACTGTTCCTGGCCCTGCCTCAGACCCCTGTAATGCCCCAGTCACCTGGCATGTCACTTGTTTTCAGTCTACAGGGACAGTCATTAGTTACAAAGACAGTCTTACAGTCATTAGTTACAGAGACAGTTTTACAGTCATTAATTACAGGGACAGTCTTACAGTCATTAGTTACAGAGACAGTCTTACAGTCATTAGTTACAGAGAC
>JBBPDC010000039.1:12524403-12535700 GCA_037974485.1 Hemigrammopetersius urotaenia | reverse complement strand
ATCTTTAAGTCCATCTCATGAAAAATCGGAGCAGAAACAAAGGTGTTGCGTTTATATTTTTGTTGAGTGTATATTCAACGAGAATATCAGTGAATTCATGCAGTTTGGAAGCCATGAGTATTGTATTCTGTCTTGATTTCAACACAACCCTTTTAGCAGACAACCATATAAAACCATATAAATCTCCTTCTTTAAAAAGGAAACATATACATACAGGTAGATTTGGATGTCAAATGTAGCCAGAGGTGGTCTGGGTTAGCAACAGCAGTTAAAGTTCCTCCATAGGTATCAAGGGCCCAAAAGTATGCCAGGAGAATGTTCCCCACACCATCACACCGCCACCACTGTTGTCTCCACAATGCAATAAACTGTTATCCAATGCTTAAAATATTATTTATTAAAATCTAAAGTATTTCTGGCCAAATAGTTACTTAAAAAGTCATTAGCCATCATTATGTCATCTCTGGAATGTTGATTTGCAAACTTTCCAAAATCACATAATTGCCATGGTCAGATGCAGGAACAAGTCCCTTGTATTGCGGTTTAAGTGCAAAAGCAGCCAAAACAATTATGGTATTTGGAATTTAAGACCGCTGTTTAGGACTGAGGTTACCATACAGAATACACATCATACAGATAACTCCACAGGAATGGGGAGAGCAGTACCAAATGCATCTGCAGGTAAAGTAGTAAGTCACCTCTTACTACTACCCAATTATTACTATCCTCAGTCTACCTCTAAAAGATTTTGTCTGTCATAACTTGTCACGGGAGGGGGTGCTAACCCCCATCCCGGAGCTACCTCGGAGTAAGGAACAGGCTGGCAGGCAGACGTCCATGCTGTGGTTTCTTTATTCAGAAAAGATAACAAAAGCCTGCCGCAATGGCCGCAAGAAAAACAGAAAACAGATACAGCTCAATGCTGGGTGGGAAAACGAGGGGCCAAAATGAGGCGATGGACTGATAACTACACGAAACACAGACAGGGCTTAAATAACAACAGAAATCAGGAACCAACACGAAACAGCTGCAAACGCAAAATCACATGACAAAACAAGCAGACACGTGACACCTTACCAAACAGAAACGGAATATCAAAATAAAAGCCCTAGAACAGGAATAAACCAAACAGAAAAAACCCAAAAGCAGTGGCCCTAACCGGCCACTGGCCTGACCGTGACATAACTATGTCACTTTACTACAATCTTGCTCTTTTTGCAACATATTTGTATAGATTTGATGTATAATTGTATTTGTTTGTATATTTTTTAAATTGCACCTTCTGTATTTGTTACATGTTTGTATTTTTAAAATTGCACCTTTTGTATTTTTTGTATTAAATGTTACATGTATGCACCTGGGGTTTGAGAGTAACGTAATTTCAATTCTCTGTATGTCTGGTACGTATGGCAGATTTGACAATAAAGTTGACTTTGACTTTGACTTTGACTTTGAGATGACAAACTTAAAGGGGCATATTATATAAAACTCGCTTTAGTTATAATAGGTCTGTGGGCTACAAAACATGTTCATGATGTTCTCTGCACAAAATCACATAAAGAGATATCACCAGCTTTACTCTTCACCTATGTTCAAATAGTAACACAGGATGAAATGCTGGCTTGTATATATTCTTGTGTTTAATGTATGTTGAATTAAGCCGTGCCTGACCACTGCAGTGACAAAAACTCGTTCCACCCAGCTGGCTAATACTCAAACAAAAAAACTGCTATTTGTTAAGGCAAAGAAATTGAAGTGAAAATACACCAATCATGGCGTAAAATGCGTGTTTTAATGGGGGGGGGGGTGTAAGTACTTTCAAATAATGACTGTGTTTCTATCGTTGCTCAAATGAGCAGCGTAAGGGGTGGGTGGAGCAAGGGATGGGTGGGGAGTGGCGAGCAACAGCTTTTTGCATGGAAGGGACTGTTCTGTAAAGGCTCGTTTTAAAAGGGAACAAAACTGTGAAGAATAAAGCTGGTGAATCTCTTTATGTGAGAGTGATTTTGTACAAAGAACTTCATGAACATGTTTTGTATAGCCCATAGACCTATTATAACTTTTTTTTTAAAAAGTGAGTCCCAGTGGCAATAGCAATGAGGATAATAGTAATAATAGTATTTACATTTACAGCATTTATCAGATAATAGTATATTAGTATTCCTGTGGCAGCAGTTATGTCTATTAACATTGTGTAAGGGTTAAGGGGGTTATGAAGTCGTCCTCATTTCAGTTTGGTGGTGGGATTTAGCATGCACCTGTGTTTAATTTGAGGGTAAGCACGGCTGTGTAGCAATGGGTGGAACCACAGGTTAAGTTTTGCAAGTTCAGTTTGGGTTAACCTGGGTTGTCGGTCCCCCGAGACACAAGCCTTGTTTTCATTCATGTTTGTTTCTTTTAAAATAAAGTTTGAAACACATCATGGGAACCTGCCTGTCTGCCTGCTCTATTTGGGAGAGAGTACCCAGACGTCACACATTGTAGTAACTGTTATACAAAAAGCATTAAAAACTATTTTTCCATCCTATCAATGTAAATTCTGTGCATCACTCATACTCTACCTGATTGCTACAATATGTCCCACAGATCTTTACAGAAGTAACATTGGGGGCCAGCGCCTGGGACAGAGATAAAGCTTCAGTATTTTCCTTTCAACTGAAAATCTTTTTTCAAAATCCTGTTTAGTCCAGAACGAGGCTTAATCCCTGTTCAGAAACCTGATCATAAGCATTCTATTTACATTCTGGTAAATAAAGAAAGAAGATTAGCCACAATTCATTTTCCTTAGACTATCATCAGCTACATGGTTTTTCATCACCCAAGGATCTATGGTACAGAATTGTCACAGCTCGACCTGTGGCCGTTAGGGGGCACTGTTTTTTGGTTCTGTTTTGTCTGTGTTTTGGGGGCTTTTATTTTGTATTTCATGTCTGTTTTGTTCATGTATCACATGGTTTTGGTTTTCACCTGCTTTGTGTTTCAGCACTTTTTGTTGTCTGTATTTAAGTTCTGTTTATTTGACATTCTGTATCTGTCCATCGCCTCATTTCACTTCGTTCATGCCTTGTCTGATTCCTGTATTCTTGTTCTTGTTTATCGTGGCCCTTGTGCCAGGTTTTTGTTTTGTTTTTGTTTAATAAAGTAAACCACAGCATGGATCCCTGTTTTCCTGCCTGGTCCTTGCCCCGAGGTAAATAGACCTTTAAATTATGTGTAGGGTGGCAAATGAATATTCTAGCCTACCTGCCTGTAGTATTTGGTATTTTTTACCAGCTCCTTTTAATCAGTTAATTAAGCCAAACATGCTGGATCTACTGCTACTCGTCACATTCTCCCTCTCTCTCCTGGCAGTAAATGCAGGCGCAAACGCAGACTTCCATTTTAGATACTTTATTCAAAATAAAGAAAACAGGCATGAAGGCCTAAGTGAACACAAAACCAGGACTTCAGGAACTTGAAACCTAAACCACCAGTATGACGGTGGACCGACAACTCTGGTGGTCCCTAAATAACTTAAATACAATAAACCCAAAACCCATAAACCGATCCTAAAACAAACATGCTTTTCACACCAGCAGCTGAAACAAATAATAACATAACTCAAACCCGGTGTGCTCAGGAATTACACAACACAAGAAATCCTGGCAGCCATCACCATCCAATTAGTAGATTAGTTATTAGTAGACTCTAGGCTGTGATTCAAACAATTACATGTTTACACCAATAATACACTCACACAAATATCTGCAGTTCCTGAGAAAGTGTTTTAAAGTGTTTTAAACTGTTTTAAAGTGAAGCTAGCATTAAAGTTTCTAATATAGTTAATGATACATTTATATTTACAAAGTACAAATACTGCATAATACATAATATCGTCAATACAAAACAATTTACATTTTTGTGGATTTGGTTCTCATGCTTATCCTCACCTCAAAGAGTGAACATCACTAATTAGCACTTATTCTGCAAGGTGAGGACTCAGACTCAGCATGGGCTCAAAGCCATATTCACCTCGGTGTTACTGCACCTAATTTTAGAAAAAGAATTGTTGTTTTCATTAGACCCTTGACCTATTTCAACAAATGCATTTACTGCTTTCTTTCACTCTTTGATGAGCAGTAAGGTGACAACCTTGTTCATTTAATAAGACATACAGTGTCCTGTACCATTTTATGTAAGAGGCAACATCTCATAGTCTAGTGTACTAGGTTGTTCAACAAATCCTGTAGGTCCAGATGTTGCAGATGAAACTTAACTCACACTCCATTTTATAACAAACAGTTCAAGGTCAAGATCCGGCAGACACATATAACAAAGATGCTCAAAATCATAATCCAGTCGAAATTCAGCAACAATTTCAGGAAACTACATCCTAGGTGCTACTCTCAGAATGTGTAGGTTTGTCCAGGTGGTTTTGCTGGATGTTCATGATCAGAGAAGGGTCTAGGATGTCCTATCCACAAAGGATCTTTGTGGCAGTCCATGCAGCTTAAAGACTTCATGAAACAAAATACTAGCAAACTGCCTGAAGAGGCAGGGTGACAAAATCCATAGTGATATGAGACCATGATAGTTAAAATGGACATAAAAATCCATATGGTCACACTTTAGGAGACTCACAGTGTGTGCAGACCATGCACGTTGGGATCAGCTCTTTGACATCCGCAATTAATTTAGGCTATTAGGCTATTATTTAGGCTATTAGTGAATTTAAATGTAGCATGTTTGACTCCTGCCCTAGAGGAATGAATCCACATGATTGGTTCTTTTCAGAATTCTGAGTTAGTTTGTTTATTTGATGTAGTCCTTTATATTCTATTTGATTCTGGGTTGATGATCTGAAGAAGTGTTTCATTGTCTTCTGACTGTTCACGAATGTGTGAGAACATGTCTGCCGTGCCACTCTTTGAATCTGGTCTGTGATGTAAAGTTAAAGCCTTGGGTTTAGCCATTTAGCTTGTTTTAGGTATTCCACATTTTGCTGTCAAAAAAGCTTGTTCCCTCAAGTCAGTGCCTCCAACCACTTAAAAGCGTATTTCATAACTAGAAGTTATTTGTCTCCCACATGATAATTCTTTTCAAACATGGAAAACTTCTTGAAAGCACAGCAATATTGCCAGACGAAACTTCAGGACAGTACTGCTCCAACTCTTTCAATGAAGGCATTTACTTCTACTATGACTGGCAGTTCTGGATTTGAGAGTATCAGAATCAGAATCCCAGAGGAAACTGCTTATGCTATGCCTGCACAGACACACAGTGACAAGAATAATATCAAATATAAAATCTAAATAAGCCCAATACAATCTTGAAATGAAATACATTTTACCATATACACAATGCTGGGTATAAATACTATAGATAATTCACTTACAGTTAAATGAAATACTAATAACACAAATGGTGGTTAGGAGAATGTTATTGCACATCATAGAGTCATAGAGTCACGGTCGCCTCGCCCTCCCCCCGTAGACACCGCTCCCCGTCCCCTGAGTATTAGTTTTTCCGTTTATTTTGCCCCTGATTGTCTCTGTGTTTTCCATTCCTTCGTTTCTGTCTCCGTGCCTGTCTCAAGCTCCATACCTGCCCGCATCCCAATCCACCTCAGTTCCTCCCTTCATCCCTTCCTCCCTCCCTCACTTCCGAGTCTCCATGTTTGTATCACGTCCCGTCCCGATTAGTTTCACCTGTGTCCTGATTAGTTTCACCTGCGTCTCGTTTCCCCGTACACCTTATAATTCCCAGCCTGACCCCGACTCAGTGTGCCGGTATTTGCTCTTTCTTTGTGTGTGTATGTTGCCCTACCTTGTCTGTTGATTGTTAACTGGTGCTTATTGTATTATGCTGTTCTTCTTTTGTTCGCAGGCTCGTGCTTCAGATATTTGAGTTTGGTGTTTGCACCCTGAGTGACCTGATTCTGTGTACCACGTTTCTCTCGTCTGTCAGCTGAGACAGTCCTGCTTTTGTGTTCATGTTGGAAGCTAGGCACGAGCCTTGCTGTTCTGTTTGCATGAGTTTTGTTTCTGAGTTCTAGTTATCTTTTCTGTTCATTATTTTCGAGTCGGCGTTTTTAGTTTTCTGTGTTGTTGCTTTCTGCTTTGTGTATTTTTGGTTCTGTTTATTAAACATTGTTTTCATTTTCAAATAGCTTTGCGTCCTCCCCCTTCCCTTCCATACACCCACATAAATAACTAATATTGACATAAGTATTGATATTTTACATGGTAAGACTAATAGTAATAAGATATTGCACGTAAGAATTGTATGAAATGATTTCGCCCTCAATAATAAAAAGATAATAATGCACACAGTGATTTAAACCCAAATAAGAAATTGCAGAACCAAGTAGTATCATGTTATTGCACAGATCGTTGTTCGGATATGTGACATGGTAGTGGGAAGGAATGAGTTTTCCGTAGAAAGATTGGCACATGGGAAAAGCTCTTTTAACTTATTGAAGTCGTGTTGCACTTCAGGATTCCAGAATACTTTGTGAGGAGCGTACTTATGTAGAGTGATGATGGGTGCAGCTACTGTACTGTCTTAGGTAATAATTTGTTAATCCCATGAATCTTTGTTGTTCTGTAGAGTGGGCCAGTCCCAAATGGTCTGCATTTTGGGAGGTTCCATACAGATGTTTTTCAGTAACCTATGAGATTGACTTTTTAGTGAAAGGTGCATTTTTCGACCTGGACAACGAGCTTATGTTCAAGTAGTTTCATCAAAACTGTTGTAACACATTGTCCATGTTTTTAAGAAGAGTGTATTTGAAAATGTATTAATTTTCCCACCAATTTACTATGAAGAAGTATTCCTGTATAATAACTTTCATAGTGAGGGACAGGCCAAAAGCCCTGCCTTATCAACATAAATGCAAATGTATGTTTTCAAATTATGCATGTATCTGGTATTATAGTGATTTCATGACAGATTATTTCTCTGGGACATAAAATGTACCAATTCCACAGAATGACCCATATAACACAGGAGGGCCTTCACAAATGAAATGTGAAGGACCTTCGCTCCAAACGAAACTTTCTCTGAACACTGGAAGCGGACTCAGCTGCAAATTTGACACTTCTGAAATTTAAGCAAGCCCTCTATTTCAGGGGCCACGCATTGGGGCTCTTGCATTTGCGCCTGCAGATACACAGTAGGAGAGACACACAGAAGAAGCATATAGTCAAAAACACCAAGCATATGATGTTGCAAAAGGTTCCAGCTGAACAGGGCCACTGGAGAGACCGCTGGATGAAGCAGGGAAAATCCTTAGTGTGCGTTTCTTCCTTCTCTCCTTCTAGAGGAATGTAAAACATGAACCAAGAGTAATACATTTCTCAATCCCTTTACTTAAACACAGCACAGGTGGACATGTCGTTAGGTACCTAGCAACCCAGTTAAAGAGCTAATGAAGCTCCTTGCTCTCACCTGGATTGCCTAGACACCCAACGACCACACACACACACACACACACGACAACCCATGCAATGCAATTCCTGCCTCTGATTGGCTGACGTAGACACGCGTTCCTTGACTTAACCAATTACTATAGTCCCTGCATAAAAAGGGCGGCACCGTTGGTGCGTAGAGGGGAATACAAACACACATCACATGTGTGGAGAATTTATGGATGGGCAGTTCGGCTCTTTTCAGAGAGCCGGCTCTTGTGTGCTTTGTGACGGGGAGCATTATCATTCTGAAAGTACCCAGAACAACAACAAAAGTTAGCAACAATATTTTGGTTTGGCACTCAATGATTGATTTGTACAGTGTATATATGTGCAACGTGGGGAACACACACACACAGCCAGTGCACAGTGGAGCTTTTATTGTAACTTACATACATTGCACGTTAGAATATGAAACAAAACCACCCCACGCGCTCTCCCACTACCTCTTTTTCCTCTCCACTCCTTCTCAGTCATTCCTTTTTTTTAGGGGACTATGCAGTAAAGTGCAATAACAATAAAATAGCTAAAATGTTGCTTATAAAAATGCTTTACAGAAGAGGAAGTGTCTACACTGAACCTTTGATAGCAACACTTGAACACAGAAGAGCCTGATAGAAACAGAAGAAAAATAAGAGAAACCAACAAAACCACTTGGAATGTTGGGAAGCTCTTCGTATTGTGTTACAACATTCATTTATTTGTCATTTATATGTCTAGAAACTGACTACTGATCATCATTATAAAGCATTATTTACCAAAAGCTTTTGGAATTTTTAACTGACTCTATCAAATGATCTCTAATGGATTTTATTAATGGACTTTATAACTGTCCAAATAATATGTATACCTATGTAGTATGTATACTATGCTATTATCACAGGTAACATTTCTACCTGTATTTACATGGGATCTGTTTCTCAGGCAGTATTAATCGCGGTCCAGAGATTGGCCCAGTGTCTTGGAACTCGAGATCATTTGCCCCACACCCTGTCTCAGGACCATGAGGAATCTTTAACCTGTGGTTAGTGCCATGGTTTGCACAGTACTCTGAAAAGGAAGAATATTGAAAGGCTTATGTTTATTTCTGCACTCTTGGTTCCATTGCTTATTAAAGAAAAATCAGATGCATTTCCTTTATAATTCTTGTTACTCGACTAATTACTACATATTGCCATTGCCTGCTACAATTTTGTCAAATCTTTTGTATAAATATATGTTTATTTTGTCCAGGACTATGCAGGGGAAGAAAGTTGTACTCTACATGCAAGTGGTAATTTAAATTTTGTTTATTGGTCAATATGTACTGGTAATATAAATAAGTTACAGTTCTGCAGAGGTTTGTTTACAAAGCCATGTACACAATGATCAAGCAAAATATGCTCTGGAAAGGAAAAAAAAAATGTTTTCTTTTTAAAAAAGGACTCCTATATTCAGTTCAAGGAATAAAAACAACATTAAAATCCACACTGAGGAAACTGAAACCTCTACAAAAAATACCTCAATAAATAACATCACATCTTATGTAGATACATTTACTTACATCAGTACACATTTGCCATCACCTTTGAACAAAATCCAAAATCAGTGTGTTTGCACAAACCTTGAAGACCGATTTAAATGTGGCGTCTCACATCTGAACATCTAAAATAATTGACACATGAAATATATATTTGTGTGTGTTTTAAAATTAAATTTATAATCGATAAATCAATGACGTATTTATAAGCATTTACTGACAGTAAATTCAGCTACAGATATGATTTTTTTTTTTTTTTTCAAAAAATGTACATGTGCAATATAAATTCTACTTATAAACATAGCTTTTGTCAAAACCATTTTTGATGAATTCTGTTATTAACACACCCATATTTCTTTAACAGCCTCTATGGTTTAGATTTTGGGCATTTGCCACCTGCTTATCTGTGATCTCATAGCCCAATAACATCTCTTAACGTTAACATAGAATGAAGCAGTTCTAAGGTCTGTAATCTTACAAATAAGCTTAATATCAGCCCCTCCTACAGTTCGCAACAGTTTTGTTTCAGTTCGTTTCTTCTGTCAAAAACCATACCCAATCCCAGACTTCTCACCCCGATCATTTATTTAATAAGTAGAGGCACGAGTAGAAAAACATTCCATCTTCAACAAACCACTTCCTCTTCATTCATCAGAAGCACTGATATACCCCTAATTCATTGTTGCCAGTGTCTACTGATCCACACGGAACAGGTTTCAGTCCACTAACCTGTACAAATAAGGGCCCTTCACAAATTCCCTCTCACGGCTAGCTCATTGAAAAGGCACAAGGCCTCCAGTTGAACAAAAGACAGACCTTTCCTCTTTCCCCCTCCAGAAGCCTTAGAAGCAGCTCTCCTTAATTCATACTTTCCTGAGTTTACAAAAGTCAAGAGTAAGACATTTACAAGATAAAAACACTACAGTATGTCTTTAAATATTTCAGGACTCCTGGGTTGGTGTTTGAGTCTTTGAGCTAATTTGACACACCTTCCCTAGAGTTGGACTGCCACTTGCATGTCTGTCTGTCTGGTAAACCCTACGCTGCTGAGAAGTTGGATCTGATGGAGTCCTCTCGCAACTGACGATGCTTTCCATCACATGGTTCTCGTCGTGTCCTCCTTTCAATGGTTATCCTGTAATTCTTCCTGAGGAACAAATAGTTCGTGGTTAGGGCTAGGGGGACAGCATCTTAATTTTTTTTCACAGGCAGCTTAAAATTACTTTTAAAAAGATGGTTACTTTATAAAAGAACTTATTCTTAAACACTTATTCTTAAACATATTCTTAAACAAAGGTGAACAGACAGGTGACAACTACAAAGACAGGGGTATTATAGTCACCCCTAAGATCAAATTACTCTTTGAGAGTTCAGATATATGAAGACAGTGTATACCGATTTACAGTGATGTAGAAAGCAGTAATATGTTCAGATTTCTATCCAAATGTGAGTGGTCCCTTCCAGGAAAAAAAATACAACCATCCACAGGTTTCAAGGAGTCATAAAATGAAAGGAATATCTTTTAGAGGAATTTAGTTTCATCCCTGCAGTACAGCTCTACACACTGAAGCCGGTGGCTTGTGTTGGGCCTACTATACAGTAATCCCCCAGTTTTACGTGGATCGGTACTGGCTTTTTGATTTCATTAAAGTGCGATTTTGTATTACATAACAATGGTGGTAAAGGAGACTGAACTACATGTGAATTACACAAAACAATATTAGTTCATTTGAACTTTTTACCTGAAAAAGTAGAATGCAATCAGTAATGCTGTTCCAAGAAGTCCTCCGACTATGATCCCAGTCGCTGCTGATAAACCTAGTCCACCTGCTTAGAGAGAAAATTAAGTAATTAAAAAAATAATTAACAGCCTAAAAAGATTTTCGTCTGATCATGCTACTATATTATCGTTTCAAAACACCAATATCAGAAGTTCAGATTCAGGTCCAGAAAGTAAAAGATTATGTAAAAAAAAAAAATCTGGGATTTTTACTCTCTAACCTGAATTTTCCACCTTGGTTTCCTACATACAACACAGAAAGGTAATAAGTAGTGGTGGGCCGTTATCGGTGTTAACGTGCTGCGTTAATGTGAGACTCTTATCGGGCGATAAAAAAAATATCGTCGTTAATCTATTCACAAAGGCTGGGTCTATACTACGCAAGCTATGATGACTTTCACCTTGATATTTTAGCGCGAATGTATACCTACTGTGAAACAGGGACGTCACTATGACGGAAAGACAAGGGGGGTTTAGCCCCCAGGGTTGTAGGAAGGAATTAGCGTGTATAGAGGGCTGAACACTTTTCACCAAACCTTTCCTTTCACTT
>JBBPDC010000039.1:12512284-12522956 GCA_037974485.1 Hemigrammopetersius urotaenia | reverse complement strand
AGTGATATCTTGTATGAAATGTTTGGATATATCATTTAAAAATAGTAGAATAATGACTATATATTTAGGGTGGCTTGTGATCATTTTGGGGGGGCCTCAGACCTTCGGCAGAATTCAAATGAGCCATTTTAATCTAGATTAATCTATATTAATTCCAAGATTACAGTGAGATTCATCTAGATTAAAAAATAATCTATGCCCACCTCTAGCAATAAATACCGTAAATCGACTAAACTGCAAGAATTACAGAAATACAGCTGTATTTTTCAACCTAATCTCCAGTATGCAATTTATGTTTTCCTATATGGAAGTCAGATGACTGAATCCACTGGTTATTACTATATTATAGTAGAACATAAAATATAAAAATTTCCAAAAGTATTCGCACAATATGCCATAAATCTCCACAATTTTCTCATAGCTATCAGGTTTATCTGGGCTACTTGCATTCATTAAGTAAAAAATTCCAAATTCTCAACACAAACCACACTCCTAAATTTCTTAAAGTAATAGAGGTAAATTACATGATTCACTTGTTAGATCTGGGTTTGGAGGCTTTGGGGCACCGTGCAGAAAGAATCGCTCACTGTTCAGGCCAGGTATGAGCTGCAAACTTCTATTAGTGCCAAAGTAGTTCATGACAGTCTATGGAGACAAAATGAATCACAGTAAGCATTTTTTTTTTCAACTTTTCCAGGATTGCAAAGTTTTTCAGTTCTCTTTAAATGTTACACAGAACAGGATAAATAATGCACATATCGCCAGAAGGAATTGTGTTTAATCATACATGCATTTGCATTTTTTACATAGCAGATTTCCGCTGTGACACTCAATCTTTCTCATTTCCAGGTCATTCATAATTTATGTGTACTGTAATATCATTATAACTGATTGCAGGGGAAACCATTGGTAACTGACTTTAGAAAACAAAAGCAGTTTTAGTCCTAACCTAACATAGGTATGCTACTCCATGAGTTAACCTGCAATGTTCATACATTAGTATATTTGTAATCACTGTCCAGATAGCTTACTCTCAACAAAACACACACGATCAGTCAGTGGTCTTACCTCATAGGTTCCAGTTTCATGGTTTGTCATGCTTATCACAGAGAAATCTCCATTTCTGTCACCACTGGCATCCATGGACACCTGGCCAGCAATGCCTATGCAATAGAATTCAAGGAATGTGAAAATTAATTAGCTGGAATAGTCAGACATTCCAAAGAAAACACCAGCAAGAGTCGACAAGATTCCAGGCGGCCAATATAACAGGAAATCTCATCTGCCTCCCGCCGTTTTTGTTGGCATGCTCTGTAGAAATGGTAATTTCATCCTTGCGTCTGTGTTTCCAAATTCTTGACATTTTTAAAATATTATTTCATTTAGTAAGGAAAAACATGACCCTGTTCCTGACGATTCCCACTGAACAAAACATTGTTATTTCACGACTGGTTCTGGTGTTGGTCAATGAAAGCAGCTAGGGCAGCAGGCATGACTGAACAACTATTTTGTAAGTGAAGCCTATGAATGAAAGTGGAACGAATTCTTGTTAATTTTGTTAAGCTAAATGTAATGTCGCTCCACAGAGAACTCTGCCGTGGGTGTTAATTGTTCTGTTGCAATCTGATATTTGAAGATCTAAAACTAAACTTGACATGTTCTGAAATGCTGTCAGATCATTTGTACAGTTTAATGGACATTATTAGGGTAGTCACTAGATTTGCACTGCTTGTGAGCTTTCACAAATATCTTTGCAGTCAAACTGGCTGAATCCGGAAGCTCACACTTCATGGGTTAAACTAAGACCTGAAACACATTTCCAGTACTTCCGTTAGCCTATGTCACGATGTGAATTTAATGAGCCAAACTGCTGTTTTATTAATGGTAAACTGGCTAGTTTTTGTAATGGCTAGTGAACTAGTGCGTATGTTGTTCTGCTGTAACCAGAACACAAAACCTAACTATGGTGATACATTTTCACTCTCAGCCTCATTTGCTTGCATACAAAATGATCACATTAGCATGATTAAATTAAGAATGTATGATCTTTATTGTCTCTTCATCACCCGAATCTTTGCTGATTCGCTAATTAAAACGTTAATGTGGCACTCGTTGCTCATTACTCATTGCCCCTGTTTACATTTTCCCATCCGGTTCCATTCATAGAACTGTTTCTCAAACCATGTTTCTCTGGAAACACTTCAGCTTATAAATAACCACTGTTTGGTTTATATAAAAAGGTCATGAGTAGTCTAATAACAAAAGCAATGGCTGGAAAACACATATTTTTTACTTAGCTCTATAAACAAACTATAATAAGATTATTATATAACTGTGGGACTACAATACACAGTATTACTTTTATCTTCAAGTGTTATTATATTACTAGTTACCTTCAAATGTTCTATTCCACATTCTGTGTGAGATCTCCATTCCATTCTTCTTAGAGTAACCGCTCTTGATGGCCTCATCTAAGGCCAGTGCATAAAGCAATAAAGCATCATGGAACCCCTCCATAAACACGTTGACCTGAAACGAATCAAATTAAAAACAGACTTTAGGACCAAAGACATTTAATTTGACTAAAATCTACAATTCTGTAGGTATGAAATGACACATTGCGTCAAATGCTGCCAAATTCTGCTATTAAATAAGTTCAGACTCAAAACTGTATTTTATTTTGTAATTATGTAAAATTATGTAAATATATTTATGTACATCATTATAATGATAGAAAAGCATCCTGCAGCAGAATGACACTGAATATACACTTATTTTAAATATATGATAGCGCTTCACATGACTCATGTTACACTTCGCCTTCTCAGGTTAGCATTAACTGCCCAAGTTTGTAACACTTACCAAAATAAACACTTTTCACGGTGAGGAGGCTGGTAATGTCGGATGAGGTAGCAGACAATTAGACTGACGTTCTGTGTGTAAATGTCATATCACCTACTATTTTGTGGCTTTTTTATAGGTTTCATTTCATACAATAATTAGAACACTACTGAGTGGTCCACTGTGGCTGTGGTGGGTGCACTTTCATTTAAAACCAATCCGTGGTCCATTACCTTACATGCTTTTAGGAATCTTGGCTAGACAGTGATTCAGATGATGATTAAAGTGGAAATTAGAAATGTAAGAAAAAGGAAAAGACCTTTTACTAAGAACCATAAATGAACTGATGTGTTTGATATTCATTTACCAGATGCTTTTATCCATTCCCTACCTACAGGGGACAGTCTCCCTGGAGCAACTTGGGGTTAAGGGTCTTGCTCGGGGACCCTGTGGTGGTGGTGCTGAAGGTAAGATTCGAACCCATGACCTCATGGTCCAGAGGCAAGTATCCTACCCACTGAGCTACCACCACCCCCAAGTACATACAGTATGATGTTTCAGTTGCACAGTTCACTATTCATGTCACTGCTCTTATAATAATGCGGGCTTATGACAAATACCTTAGAGCTGCTGATTCTAACAGCGACATTACCAGACCACCTACTGTATAGTGTTGTCGTTCTAAAACAGCAATAGGTTATCTTCTAAATGTTTCAGCAGTTAAAGCTGTCGATAAGAAATGTGCCAGAGATTTAAAAACTGAAAATGTTAACACCGATAGTTGCTTATGTTATGATAGGGACCAGTGGTCCATTCCTGTGTTACAGCATGTTGCGTGTTTTCTTCCCAAAGCAAACAATAGTAAAACTCAGGGCTTAGTGGGACTGCTGCCTAGGGAGAGATTCAATAACTGGCGGCTGTAATCACTGTATATTTACATTCACCTTTGACTGCCTAATAGGAATGGCACAGCAGGAAAAGCTGATATAGTTATACAACTGTTTATATACATATTCTTTTCTGCAAGTGTGAGCTGCAGAGAAATCTCAGAGCGCTCCGATAATAAAGGCCACAGTGTTTTCACAGAAAGCACAGTTTGCGATTCAGCAACACAATGTATTAGTATGGACATTCCACATTTGAAATATGTGCTTTTTAATTGCAAAACATAAACCCTTGCTGGTATTCGAGATCAGGCACTGTTCGTAACACTTTTTATAACACCTTAGGCATTAACTGCCTGTGTCTCAATCCTTAAACTGTGGTGTAATTTGTAGCCACCTCTTCCAAAATTAAGGAAAAATGTCCCGTCTTTATGTCTTGTGGATGAAAACATAAGAAGGAAAAAAGAACCGTGTCAGCTTCCCTCCCTCTGTCTGGAACACACAGCAGGTTGGCAACATTTTTTGAGGGGAAACATATTTGATTCCTTGGGTGAGAGTCCAGGAATTCTCACTGAAAAGAGGAAATACATCACTAAGCTGTGTGTCATGAACAAGTGGCTGTAGCCATGCTGCTGAGGACAAGCCAGGCATGAAGACTTCAGCTTCAAACCTCACAAGAAAGACATGTCGATCCAGGGGGGTGACATAGTCCCTGAAACGAGAGCTCTGTCATGGGCTGAAATTGATGCTCTGCTACCTCACAGTTTGCTGCCAGTTTCAGTAGAGCTGTTAATTGGGCAACTTTCCTTCACAAGGAAAAACTCCTTCGTGTCTCTTGGATTTCTTGCCTCAGGATTTATGCTGACAGCAATTTTCATTAGCCATTCGCTAAGACAGAAGATATAACTCTAGAGTTTGAAGAAACACATCATTTGTGTATAGGTGCTGAGAGAGCACCTATATGTAGGGCTGGACAATTTGCCAAAAACATGACATCACAATGACGTTGAACAATAAAGTTGCTCAACTAGACGGCTAGTGGCCAAGTGGTTGCCCCAGCCATAAGAAGGTTCTGGGTTCAAATCCCAAAACTGCTAGTCATCACTAAGATACCATTGAGCAAGGCACCGTCCCCATACACTGCTCCCAGGGTGCCTCATTGGTGGCAGCCCATTGCTTCACTTGGGTGAATGGGTTAAATACAGATAAAGAATTTCAAATTGCTCACATTGTGTGCTGTGTTGTGCTCACGCGTGACTATACGGGGCCACCTTATATCAAAATCACAAACTGAAAGACTACAATTTTTAAACTACAAAAGCTGCAGTTTTATCTGGACTGCATTTCCACAAGAAAATGTGAAGTGTGATTGAGTGGTTGCTGAGGTAACTGTGGCTGTTACACTGTTGTTTCTAGGTGGTTACTATGGCACTACAGGTTGTTGTTAAAGTGTAAAAACAGCCTACATTAAAAGTGGCTAACTTCAACTCATTTCAAACTGCACAAACTTATAGGTACGGAGTTCTGGTTCTTGCATGTCCAAAAACGACTGGAGAAAACATGTGGCGCACTTTTGACTTTTCCGGGTCATGGGGCCTATGTCTCCTGACGCTGCGGCTTAGCGACTGATTTCTCCTCCCCGCTGCAGCATTTTCTCAGGCTCTCTGCTGGCGTGAGGTAATGTCACAATGGCCAACGTTTGTTCTATGGGAAAATTATCGATTTTAAATGATCAACTCTCAAAAAACTGAATACAAGAGCACTACACCGGATACACGTTTTGACATTGGCTCAGCTCGGACAGTAAGCAGCACCTTTTTTGTTTATATAAAGAATAATACAAATAAAACTCAAGAAGAACAGCAGTTACACAGTGACACTAATAATATCCACATTATTAAATGTTGCCAAGATTGAGTAAGATAAGTAAAACAAAGCTTGTGAACACTAAGTTAAAATTCAAAGTTACTACGTTATGGGACACATTTAAGGTTGTATTTGTCATAAAGCTTGAGTGCTGACACAAACTTCAGTTTAAAATATATTTGCCCTTTCCCTATAGATTTTATGCAGCTTACTTAAAGTAATAGCGAAAATTGATAATAATCAGAAAAACCCCACAGTTAAATATCTTCTTTAAATCATAATACGTGATATTTTCATAATACTCCATATGAATCTTGATATTTACCTCTGCATTATAAAATAGCTCACTTGTACAAACTGTATGTGTATTAGTCCAAGTGATTTCACCTGTAGCTTAGTCCTGCAGCCTGATTATCCTTGGGGAAGGGCACAATAAGCACCTGCATGTCAGTTTCCGCACTGTGGTGTGGAATACCCAAAGCAGGTTTGCTGTCACTATTGGAAGTGCAGCCTTCATTAAAACTTCAGAACAAAATACTTCAGTCATGCTTCTCGCATTTGAATATAAATATCTCACTGGACATACTATGCACATATGTTAAAACTGGAAATCGGAAATGTGCACCAAATTATCAACGACAAACAACGGCATCCTTGATGAAAAATACGAATCTGTTCTATAGAGACAGTCGACCTTGTGTGACAGCGATCGTCCTGAACGCTCTGTTTATCAGTTCAAGATGAATGAGGCGGAATGAACAGTTTGTAATAACGCTGGGTGTGTGACTTCCTTTGTTTGTCTCTTTCTTGCAAATTTGTCACAGTCAGTTCAGACCCTAGGAGCATTCGGGTCAGCTTAATGGTCCAGAAAAAACAAAAAGTTGTCCGTGCATCTTGCACAAGATAAGGGATTGACGGCTCGGAGGAAAAAGCACTCATGCGTTATTTGTGATTAAAGCGTCCATTTTGTACTCCAGTTTGTTGCACGGAGGGTTGTGGTTTTACCTACTATGCTACACTTTTCACTTAAAATAATCTACACATGACCATTTTCCAATACCTCTTTTTTTCTCCAGACGTTATTACCGTGCCTTTACAGTAAGCCCGATTTGGTAAACGACTTCTATTTCTGTTGTTCCTTATAAGTACGTTGTGAATAGGCAGAGCCAGTCAGGCTGTTTTTCCTGCTAAATTTGCAGGTTTGTACTGGGAAACAATTTTTTTTACATTTTAGAAGTTTTACTTTTCTTACAGACAAGCACAAATATATATTCATGGTACGACAAAAAGTCTGCCTCTGTTGTTTTACTCTTCTCATGTGAGTTGTTTACAGCTCCATGCACGCATATGTAAATGAAATAGTTTCTTAGGTCTCTTAAAACCTTTGTCTGTATTCTTGAGAACACAGATCTTTACTGTAATCATAAAATACAATACACATGTCCAATAACTGTGGAGTAATCCAACACACCCACCTACTGGTCATCAGAGCATACAAATATTTGCCATGTGCTGAGCACCAGGAGTAATTATTTCAAGGATGTTGGGTCTAGCAGGGATTGACTTTGGACACAGCATTCGAACAAGTGGCTGGGTGTTGTGTAAAAGCCTGCTGCATAATGATGCGTGGGCAGGGAACTTTGTCTTAGCCAGAACATGACTGTCTTTGTTCCTTATCTTCATATTTCAGCTCTGCACTCTCATCTCGGAAGTGGCTAACCCAGACAGAGAGCACAGTAATGGGACACACCATGTCCCCAGCGAGACATTCCTAACCTTTGCAGATTAACCTCTGTTTCTTCTTACACTAGAAAAAGTGATGCACACCATTTGCCTGATTTAAATGTGTACATCATTTCACATGAATAAACCTTAAATAAATTAAATTAAATTTTACAACAACACATTTATTGACTGGAGACAGAATCATAGTATATATAGTACAATACAGTATACTAATATACATTTTATGAAGATATTTGTCTAAAGAAAATATTTTCATGCATGTTAATATAATTTTAATATGACACGAATGCCTGTTAATATAATATTTATGTATGTTCATGTTTTTGCTGGACCATTTCCATATCTCACCTTGTGGCATCCCGTGTAGTTACACTTTATTATGTTAAATCAAGTTTGTTGATGGAATTTACCAAATCCATGTGATGGCTGCGGTCATCAAGGAAAACCTGTGTTCTAACTAGATAAGAATAAACGTATTTCTTTTTAAATCAATAAATTGTTGTCACTGTTTACTGCACTTTTTTTGGTAATGAATTACTATGCAAGTTGGGTTTTTTTTAGCAATTTGCTAATTTTCTAAGCTGCCCTTAACAATGTGCAAACACTTCATTATGAATGGATCAATAGAAATGGGACAAAATTAACTTGGTTTTTTTATTTATTTTAAGGTAAGCATATATCTACTTTTAAGGTAAGCATACACGGTTTTGGCCTTAAAAGCAACAGCATATAATTGAACTGCATATATGTGTCATATTTACTGAATAAATATCCTTCTGAGAATTTTAAAGTATTAAATACAATAAAACTACCAATAATTTGTGCCTGTCTCAACTTAAACTTAGACATTTATGTATGAAAACTCCTGCATGTACAGAAACACTCATATAGACAATCCAGCGTACAGTTATGTTAGAAAGTGACATTTCTCCTGCAGCTTTTACGTATGTAATGAGTACTGTGCAAATGGCCAGGCTTGTATCCCTGGCAGCATGTATGAATTGCTGAAAACGGGCTTGGCTGCCCTTAGGAACACGAGCCGCTGTAAGCCTATCCGAAAAAATGTATCACCTTCCTTAATGAATAAAGCGGGCATTCTTCACCCCAGTCAGTAATTTAGTATGCATCGGCACAACATCGGACTCAGCAAAAACGAACAGATGCTACAAATCTCTGCTCAGAGCAAACCTGCCACTGACACATTTGTAATCTGGCAATCAAGCTTACATTTCTGGCCACTAAGGCCATATTTTCACAGGGGAGGTATAACTTGAGGGATTCCACACAATAACGTAATTGTGCCTGGCACAGTGAAGGCTCGACATTCATATTTGGATTCAGAATGTTCTTTGTTCGCGTTCATTTGGTTCTTGACTGTGGCTCTTGAGGACAAAACCCCGGCCAGCAGTCCCCAACCAGCCACCTCCTGCCTTCTGTGGCTCCTGCTGATCCACCACTTGAGCTGGTCAAAAGTGACGGGAACCCTGCTGAGCTTATTAACCTTGGTGAGTCGATTTATCAACGACTGTTTGTTTGAATATGTCAGCTCCCACTGCCTTCCCTGACAAATCGCTGATGGCTTTTCAAAGTAAGCTGACATGCCACAGACAAAAGAGTGGGGCTGAACAGCCATGTCTCTGCAAGCACTTTCTGGAACCCCAGGTTACCTCATTCAGGCATTCACAAGCACTCACAAAGTGAGTCTTGATTTCAGAATATTAGGCTCTGTCTGAGAATCTACCACTTGCTCTCACCAAATCAAACACAGATGGATTCAATTGATGGAAAGAGGAGCAGAAGAGTGATGGAAGGAGGATAAGTAGAATAGACATTGTTGTTTGAAAACTGCCCACTGCAATGGGTAAGTAGCCAGTTGTGTTTCAAACCTATGAGAAAAAACTGGCAGCAAGACATTAGGACATTAGGATGGCATAATGACTAACTGTAAATTGCAGAAAAGATTAAAAATGTTTCGAAATTGCCTGTCAAAATATGTTATGAAACAGGATTGTTTTGACAGTAATTGGGGCTCTCTTTTATAGATGTCCTGATGTCCTACATTTATATATTTCACCATCTAAAATTTCTCTGTATCAAACTCACCCTGAAAAAATGGTTTCCATGGTACAGTTCAGTAAAGTGATAAATGTGTAAAGTGGTAAAAAAACAATTGCCTAAAAATACCTATTTTTATAACTCCAAATATGGCCCCAAATATACTACCAATACACTTTCATTTCATTTTAAACTTTTAAGCTTAATACATTACACTGAAAGAATATGTAAAGGTAAACCCATATTTGTACTGAAATAGCAGTGCTAGAATGTAAATACCAACATTACCCCTGTATAGACTGCACAGTAATTCATGCACATGCTTGTTATTTGATATAAGCAGGTAAATACAGTAATAAATTCAATTTATGTACTGTCATAACAATACAGGGCTTTAAGACGAATAAAGCGAAAAACACAAGAAATTTTGGACTGCAGCTGTGTCAAAGGGCAGCAGCCAATCAGCAGCCAGGAGAAATAAACGTACCATACCAAAGTTATTTTTTGTAGGGAAATGTAACTAAATTTACGGCAATATTTATGTTACAAAAAACATTATCCTAATTAAAGTTTCCTACATATTAAAACATTATTCTTATTAGAGTTCACAAATATTAACGAGTTTGAGCACACATGTAATCATTCTAATCATTATCTGTACCTTTGAGTCCCATGATTGTGTAAGCTGAGTTAAGAATAGACTGGGAAAGTACACAAAGTCACTATGCAACCTGTCTACCACTGCTTTGGCTTTGTTGATATATGTCCCCTTTGGGAGAACTGTCTTCTCTGTATCTCTGATAACCTTGAATGCCCAGAAGGAGAGGGGTTCTGGGGGAATTTTGTCATCTTTGTCCACAGTTGCCCTAAAGTACGCCAGATGTCGAGGAAGGACGGGGTGACCCAACTGGAAGTATCTGGGACCGGCTTTGTTTTGGCAATTAACTAAAAACAAGTGTGTCACGCAAACACTGCTTGCTGCTAGATAAATTGCTGAGCACACACTTAAGAATTTTGAACCAATAAAATTTGCCTGTGCAAAAAGTTAAAAAGTACGGCACATTTTACACTGTTTAAAGATTATGTAGTAAATCCTATATGTATGCAGGGCTCAAAATATATTTGGGAGCATTGGTGTGAGTGCATGTAATTGTTGTCGTGCGACCTGTTTTAATTTAATTTAAGCGCGAGAGCTTGGTCAAACACGGTGAGAGTACATGGATTAAAGTTAAAAAAAAAATCCTCTGACGGAGGGGGGGGGGGGGGGGTTGTCGGGGCGG
>JBBPDC010000039.1:12496422-12511782 GCA_037974485.1 Hemigrammopetersius urotaenia | reverse complement strand
GGTGCTACGGCCACAGTGCCGGTTTGTTTTCAGTTCTCTAATAAAGTCACTTGCATATGGATCCCTGGTTTCCAGCCTGCTCCATGTCTCAAGGTAGCTCCGTGTGTTGGGCCTTATGGTCCCACACGTGACAGTGAGAACCTTTCCCCTTTTGACATTTATTTATTTTTGCGCCATAAAGCTGTGATCACACATGTGGAACGTCTCTGGTGGTACTACAGAAGAATCCGTGAAAGCTCACTGTGTGAATCAGTCGGCCTGCACCATGCTTTGGTGGACCTTGGTGGGACCATGGCAATCAAATGGTGCTGCATAACCATTAATTATTTTGCTGTCTAGTATCAACCTCAGTGGTGTGGAGGCCAAAATCTTCATATGGTTCTAACAGTAGTTATTGCACCTTACTGATTAATATGGCTAGCCACCCCTTTCCATAAACTACAAATGGCCTTTGTCTTTTATCTGTGAAGCAAAGCTGGTGGACCTTCATCTCCCTCACCTAGCAGCTTGACAAATGAGCTCAGCAATACAGTTCTAATATGTGTTCTCATTCTTTTATGGGTTCATGGGCTCCAGTGTTGCAGTACACTGTCAGTTGACTCACTGTAGTCCCTGTGTTAAACTGCACAGTTCATCTATTTTTGACTGCTAGCCTTCTGTTGCCAGGATTTCCTTCCATAGGTAGTTCAGAAAATACTCAAAGGTACATAACTTTCCTCTTACACCAGATGCAGTGTATGTTTGGACCGGGATGCTGGAAGTAGGGGACTGAAATTTTAACCCTCTGAGGTTTAAAAACATCTATGCCAAAGTGACAAATATAGTTATATTCTGGGAAGCCTCAGCTATAATAATATGTGAGTGTGAAGTGAATGTAATTAAATTAGTTAAATATTGTGTAAACACGACATGACAAAAAACTATTTTCTGAGCAAGACTTTTGGACCTTGTAAACATATGTCTTAGCTACAAAAAGGTAAGGATAGCATTCATTCACTTACAGTATATGTTTCTAAGACAAAAACTCGGGGAGCTTTAGATGATTGTTTCGGAAAACTGAAAAGGATCCATTTTTGGATCCTCCGACCTCAGAGGGTTAAGCAGCAAATACATTACACCTATCATGATATCATGGAAAATGATTTGAGGGAGGGGGAGGCTGTCAATATTGTTATAAATCAAGGTGGGGGACCCAAGGGGGCACAGAGTAATGTCCTTTTTTGGTGATTGTGTAGTAGTGGGGCAGCGGAAGCATTTGTAATGTGGTGGGGGGCACATTGGTTCACATAGTGCTGGGGAGGGGTGTTTAGGCATGCATGCAAAGTCTCGGTTCTTTTAGGGGGGTGGAGTGCAAGGATTGTTGCACGAAACAGCACTGTGTGAACTAATATTTTATGTTAAATGTGGGGGGTCCAAACGAATACTTATGAAATGTGAGGCGGACACGTCCCCTTCAGATTGAATGGCGCCAAACATACAAAGCCACATACAAAGCCCATGTATTGTAGCCAATTTCATCACATCTGCAGTCAAAAACCCAGGACCCAAGACTCAAACAAGACAGAGCAGGAGTTTTATTGACATATTCAAAACAAGAGATGGTACCACTTTTTTTTTTTTAACTATTAGTCCACTTCAGGGCGCAAGGTTGCGTACACTAACATTTCTCAAGATTCTTGTGTTTTAGACACAATCCCAGAGCTTTATGATCCATTTTTACAAGTGACAGTGTCAGCAGTGCCAGCTTCTCATAAACATGTCTATAAAATCTCAGCATGGACTGAGCAAAGTGAGGGATTTATTATTTAGTGCAAAAAGTAAGGAAGCACATTTCAGGCACCAAACATGTCTTGGCTGATCAAACAGCATTTGGAGAAAGGCGGATATTGTGCAAGTCAGACTTTCTGCCAGTCTATCACTTCAAGCATTGTGCTTGGCAGCTGATATCATACACTGTTAAAAAAAATACATCAATATTTAGTTGCCCACATATATCACACAAACCATGTCTCAAACTTATAAAATCCCTCTTTAACCCGTTTCCTCCTAACTGCCTATGCTGACAGTACGAGATTTAACAGGTGAAATCAATGGCTTTTAGCAGGTCAGTCTCAAAGGTTTGCTGCTGATTGATATAGTATCAAGACTAAGGTTGGTTTAAATGCAGGAAAGGCCAAATGTTCTGCCAAGCGACATCCAAACTTAGGACATCCAAACTGGTCTGGAACACACACTTATATCAGTCATGAGAGATTATGACCCCACTTTACATTAGTGCCACCAATAACCGTGTAGTTTACAACAAGGTAATGACTAGTAGGCCTACTTTGTATCCACTTTTACAAATGGACTTACATCATCTTCAGGTTTTCCATTTTTAACAGAAAATTCAATTCAGTTCTATTTAATTTGATTTATATAACGCTTTTTACAACCAAGTTGTAACAGATAATATTTTTGCTTGCAGGTACTATTGCTTGTGTAATAGGGTGAATAAAAAAATATTAGCTGCATACACAGTACACACATAAAATACATATATTTTGTCATGTTTCCCCATACTCCAAAGCACTGAAGGGAGGCGCATACGCAGACTTCCATTTAAACAAAGCAATGTGCACAGGGGCCAGAAACAAAGCTCAAAACAAGAACAAAAGGAGAACTCACGAACAAAAGTCTGCATGATGGTGGACCTACACAAACAAACTTAAATACAAAAACTCAAACTCAAACAAACCAATAGAAATGCAAACCTCATTTTCCCTGAATCTATCGAATCTAACCCTTGACCAGTTGGTTAAATGCATTGAGGCTACTGGGTCCTGTAAAATGCCGTGCAAATCTACTTTGCCAATGTTACAACATGACATGTCCCGTTAGCAAGTGTGCGAAAAAGATTCACATTGCTAAAAACATTGTGTCATGAGATCTAGTTAATGTGTGTTAAATTACCTATACAGCTAAAAACCCTGTTCCCCGATCCACCACACCTTCAAAACATCTCGAGTTTTTAACCAAAGATAGCATATTCATGAACATGAAGCCAAATACACCCAAAGGATTAGCATCTAGTTGTTTAATGTAAAAATATAATTAAAATGGCTAAAAAAGAATTTAAACAGAAAAGATAATAATTAAAATGATGAAAAACATCAAAGCAGTGCGGGCTGCTCACAGGAGCACAAAAGCAAACACATTTGTGATTACTCGACACATGCTGATGCAGTGTGTGAGGATGCTGGTTGCTGCCATATGAGTTACCTGTTAGCTAATTAGCTTTATAGGTTCAGTGGAGAACTAAGCAAATGACTTAGTAGATGCAAATGCATTTGTTTAACACATCCAAACCGTTGTCCTTAATAGCTGCTATTACACCCTGTTTAAAGGCCTGTCACTCACTGTAGCTTCTGGCATGTTTTGATGTTTGTGGCTATTTATACACACATGCAAGAATGTGTTAACACCAGCTGCACTCCTCCTAAGCTCTGAATGAAAGAGAAATGAGGCAAAGGGATTAGATCCTCCATCCAGGATGGCTGCTTCAGCAGTAGGGGACCAAACCATCTGCTGACACACAAAACTACCTGTTTAGGTCAGACATGGGTCATGCTTTTGCTGCCTATTTTTGGTGCCCAGCCAAATATTTCACAAAGCAGAACTTCTCGATAACTTTAAGTCTGTCCAGTAGAGAAAGAGTGGAGGGACATGTCTGTAGGACACCCCTCAACTTTAAGCTTAATGCTCATAACGTGATCGGGACAGATCCGTGCCTGAAACGCAACAAATTGTCAGTTTTTAATTATTATGTAACTGATTCAACAATAGCCAGTGATGTCAATTTGGAGAATGTTTAATGTTGGACATTCACAATGAAGACCAATCTACCCTATCTACCCATGACCAATTGGCATTGAGGCTACTGGGCCCTGTAAAATTCAGTACAAATGTACTTTGCCAGTGTCGCAACAGGACATATTCTGTTAGCAAGAGTACTGTTTCAGAAGATGTACAAGCCTTACCCTTTCCAACTTAAGGCTATATAGTAGGGGTGTAACGGTACACAGATGTCACGATTCGGTACGTACCTCAGTTTTGGGGTCATGGTTCGGTACGGTTCACGATACAGCAAATTTAAGCAACAAAAAGTTCTAAAGAATGAGGCTTGGTTTGTTTTCGTTTATTTTAAATAAACAGCAGCGTATTAACCAGTAGACACACACTCTTGCTTATATTTTCATGTAAGTGTTACGCCAGTAGGTGGCACTATTGCACCACACTACGACCCAGGTTTATGATTTACTTGCGCTTTTTGGTCCCTCTGTGATTCCGTATTACTTCGATCACGTCTTCTCCGTCGTACCGTGTATTCTCCGAAAGACATCATGTACCGAACCATGACCCATGTACCGTGACGTTTATAGAGAGAATGGCCCAAAGGCTTCCATTCTAATTCAGTTTCAAATCAAGAGGTTTTCTATTCCATGTTCATAGAAACGCGTTGAATGTATTATTTATGGAAACCAACCATATGAGCCTGTTGCAACAGAATGAGAGAGTTACAGTGGAATATTCCTTTAACACTGATTAAATAAATTCAGATGAATTATCTGAAAGAAAAAAAAAAAAAAAAGACATCAGTTCCCCAGAAGATGTTTTGCTTCCCTTGAAACACTGCTGACCTATTAGTAACTGGAATATCCAGTGCATCCGCCCCTGTGTAAGTTAATGAAGCGGCCCTGTGCTTGTACTGAGGCCTTACTGCCTTACTACTATATACCATAATGTCGATCCATCAATCACTGTATCAAAACTGCATCCTCTACTACATATTCCCCCCTATACACACACACACACACACACACACACACACACTCACATCCACGCAATAAATGTAACTTTATACATACAAATGTTTACAAAATTATATGTATAATCAATATAATCTATATGCGTATATAAATCGGCCCTTCACAACATACAACACACACACACACACAAAAAACGATCGCTTTGTATGAATCTTGCTGTACTCGCCTGATTAGATCCTGTTCTTTTCTCTGGGGAAGTGATGAAGTTCATCAACACAATGACTCCGAATAGAAAAGGTCAAGAAAGAAAATACACTACATTAACCACAATTACTGGAAAAAAATAAAAATCACAACCACACATTAAAAAATAAAGAAAAGGAGGTTCAAGGTAGCACATTCGCGTCCACTTTACAGAACCCTGGAAGCCTTTTCAATCGATTTAGGCTCGAATTGAGCCCGATAACATACCTAGGAATGCAAGAACCTCTGACTACAGCATAACTGCACAGTGACCTATCTAAAAAAAAAAAAAAAAGTCATTCAGAACAAAAAACAAAAATGATTTAACCGATTAAAAACTGGGAGTAGCTGTCACCAAACATGTAGATGTGTATAATCTCTACATGTGACTTCAAGCTGTTGAAGAACCAGAGGGTTTGAAAGGCAAGTTAAATTGATTTTTATAAGAAAAAAACGAATAATTTCAAAAAATCCTAAACAGAGGACAAAAGAGGCTTCCTTGCACAGGCGATGATTATGCTGCGAGATGCTCTTCGTATGTACTAAATAGAAAAAGTACATAAACAGCAGGTAACTGACATAATCCCATGCTTTCAGAACAACTCTGGGACGAACTACCATCATACTACCACAAACAGTATAGCATAGGAACATCCTTCGATTGTTTACAAGAATTAAAACAAACAAACAAACAAACAAACAAAGCACTACTCCTCTGTTATATACAACCATAGGTAGTACCAACCTAGAAACCAGATCCACGTTTTTCATCAGACATATGGTTATTGGTCTCTAAGGAAACACTGCCACCTTGTGGTGACTTTTGAGAACACATTAAAGGGGCGGTTCACGGAACAAACAGCATTTTAGTATAACCCTTCAGTTTTCTCTCTCAAGGGGTGTTTTGTAAGATTTGGAAAATGCAATCCGTCTACATCAGGGGTCTTACACTCCAGTCCTGGAGGGCCGTGATCCAGCAGGTTCTGGTGATTTCCCTGCTCAGAAACTCCTGGTTCACCTCATCAGTTAATTGCCAGGTTTAGTGGATGTGTTTGAGGAGGAGAACCATCAAACTGTGCTGGAAACTGGCCCTCCAGGACCAGAGCTTGAGACCCCTGGTCTACATGGTATGAATGAGACAATATACACATTACACAACAGCATTTGACCGATTTAACTGAAAAGGATTTGCATGTGGTCCCACACTTCAACTCCTTACTCTTCTATCTGCATAACTTGCACAGCACATAGATTAAGGGAGGGGGAGGGGGTACGGGGAGCGCGGGCGGGGGCTGTGTATTTTAGGTGAACGTACTGAACCGAATCACTTCAAGTGATTCAGTTCAGTACGTTCACTTAAAAGATCGCAAACGACACAACACTACTTCCCACTGCCGTTCCTCTGCTAACAGCAAGATAACAGACTCCAAAACTGCTGTTATTTATTTATTTTTAATGGAGCATAAGCTCTCGCAGCACTCGCGACACCGGAGCCACTGTCCTGAATATCCAGCTTCGGAGTTTTGGCTCCGTCGAGAAACAGCTGGCAGCCAGTAGCTACTCCGCAGCCGTCAGTGTTTAAGAGAACTGCCGAAACCATAATGTTTATTTTTATTATTAGGAAAAATAATTAAATCGTAATTAAACCAAAGAAAAGCCTTTCCAGAACTTTGTCTGTCGAAGCTTGTTCAGCTCCGCGCCTCGCTCCCCATTTATCCCTTCGGATCTGCATCAATCTCATTATTAATCTTTAGTGCCCTCAGGTGACGGAAATCCATCATTTAATCTTTAATCCATGAGAGTGCCAAACACAAGAAATGCAGGGACAAGTGTGTGGTAAAAAGTCAGAAGACCAAATTTCAAATCCTGGCCACAGGATATGTAAAGCTTCAGTGATTTGTTGTAGCTGGTTGTTGATTGGTGTAGTTTCCAAATTAAAGAAATCTGTTAATATACAATTTGTAGTTGTGGTGCTCATTAATTTTTGGTGGGTGCTCCTAAATTTCACACTGGACAGGCTCGGGCACTAGGACCCTGAGCGAGCCAGAGAGTGAGGCGTGTCTCCAGAGCGGTGTGAGGCACCGCTGAAAACCACTATGGGGACTTAGCTGTCTGTACCACAGATTCTAACTCCGCTGTGGCAGGAGAGCGAGTAGCAACAACAGCTGGAAGGACTGCATAGGGAGAAAGACATGGTGATTGTGGGAACTCTTCAAGAGCAAGCCTCCCAGCAGCGTCAAGGAATGTGGGAGGGGCCAGGGACCCTGCAAGCTCTGGTCATTCATGCTCTGCCCGGGTGGCGGGAGAGCAAAAGCCCAGCGCACACAAGCACAGGAGCGGCTGCATCCACGAGCATGGATGAGGTGACTCACCTGCGACCGGTGACGGTTCCGAGGAGGAGCCTGCACCCGGTACCAATGCCGAGGCAGCTTTCTGTTCCTATGCCTGCGTCCCGGCTTAAACAGCCCTAGGTAGGGCAGCTGTTAGCCCTGTAGCTGTTACCCCTGTAGCTGTTACCCCTGTAACTGTTAGCCATTAGCTGGGCTGTTAATCAGGACAGAGTGGCCTTTATTAGGCCATAGGGGTCCATCGCAAGGGTCCTCCGAGAACTACTGGGGCATCTGCGGAAAAGCCACCACTCCCAAGAGAAACGTGGAGTCCACAGTTTGGGCTCTACTCATGAGAGCAGAGAGGGGTTCTCGGTGGGCTCCGTGCAGGACAATGCAGTGGAGATCCCCAGAGGGGGCTCCATGCAGGACGACACGGCAGAGATCCCCGGAGGGGGCTCCATGCAGGACAATGCGGCGGGGATCCCTGGAGGGGGCTCCATGCAGGACACAATGGCAGGGCTACACATGGGGACCGCTGCGAGCAGAGAATGGTGGGTCTTCCTGGAGGAGGCTCTGCCTCCAAGGACGCTGACGAGGGGGTCTCTCACCAGCAGGACATTGAAGGTCTCCCAGCAGAGGGGCACCCTGGAGGGGGCTCCGTGCAAGGGGATTGTGAGTCACAAAAGGAAGTGTCCAGTGAGAGGCGAAAGGGTGAGGCTCGCAGCACGCTTTCCTTTGCCTCCGCCTTCCCCTCCTCCGCCCTTGGGGTGTGGTTGGGGGTTTGTTTGTGCCCCAGAGGTGGGTCTTTGAGGGGGGGGTACTGTATGGGCCATGGGTTATGTGGGTGGATGGCCAGTAGGGGTCGTCCTTATTTCAATTCATTGGTTTGGGGATTTTGTTTATTTGTTTCAGGTGGGTTTCATTTGGGGACTAATGTTTGTGGTTGTTTGTTGGTGGGTACACAGTCATTATACGTGGTTTATGTCCTCTATTTCTCTATTTCCCTCGTGCCATTCTGGTTTCCATTTTGTGAATAAAGAACGGATAGAGAAATGGAAGTGCTCCGTGCCTGTACTCTTGTGCGGGAAAAGGGGACCCGGTGTGACAATTTTCACTAGGGGTGTTCTGCATTTATGTCCAAGGTTACTTAAACGACCTTTAACAGATAACATATTGTGTTTAACATATGCCTTCTGTATTTAATACAAAGACACTATACTACACACTACTATAAAATACAATGTTATAATTCACAATATCAGAATAAATCATTGTAATATTTTATATCCAATGATAGTGTACTACTGTGTTTCAAAGACTTACGTACATCACTGCAGCCTTCACAAACACCGGTCTTCTGTTGGGACTTTCTCATCTCTAAGCAGAAATCCTCAAATTCAGTCTTGGTAGACCTCATAAGTGTCACAGTATTCAAAAAAGTGTAGGCTGCCTTGGCTTCATGGTCATAGTTGTCGCCTCTCCTCCAAGATCCATCCCCTGTGAAATAACACTTCGGTTTTACCTGAACAATTCTCAACAAACAAAACAACACTGATGGATGTAGGCTTAACATGGTAATAAAATTACAAGATTATGTGAGCAGATATACATCATGTGCTCCAATTCTAAATAAATCCATGATGAGTCACATTTGCTGAAATGGTTACACTTGTGTATTTTGACCTTGATGATTCAATAACCATCTATTCACACTGGCCTTTTAAAGACTACATTCTTGCTTAAACTGCAGGGAACACATATGAAACAGCAATTTGTTCTTTTTACATAACAACTGAATGTAATATCTGTTACAGAAAAGACCTGGAATTTCTTTGTGGTGGATAGCCTCACATTGCATGTTTAGTAATCAGTAAACAGGAGCAGAGAGCTTTACCATAAGAAGATGAGTTGAATAGCTCAATGTTGAAGAACAGTCTGTTGCCGTTGGTTAACCCTCGTCGATAAGCCATTAACATGATATCTCGTACTACATCCGCTTGGAGGCACATGATAACCACTGCAAGTATATAAAGAAAGATTCGATATTTGTTAGAGTAGAGACATAGGTGTAAATTTGAAGCTGCTCCTAACTTTATATGAATCACTAAATGTGATGATGATTACAATGATGATTACAATAAGGAGTATAAGTTTGCATTTTTATAGCCTACATAATTTCTGGTTATGTTCACGGCACAAATTATAGTACAATAAGACAACATTAGACCAAAATAGACACATTTATTTGTGATGGCCCACCAAAATAACAACACTATTGCACACCCCCAACTTCCCAGATTGAGATGTGATAGATGCACAGCAACTATATCACGCACCCACACTACACTCACACCTCGTCAGGCAACAACTGTTAAGAGAAAAGTCCTACAGTGCTACAGTTGTATGTCCTATGTAGCAGCTAGTGACATAGTGGCTCTCATGCTATACATGACTTTTTGATGAGTCAACCATATTTTGGCCCATTTTACCGTTAAAATTTTGTGTTTTTCACTAAGCTCTCAAGCAACAATGCAACAATGACAAAATTGCTAACAAGCACTAAGATTATTCTTACTGTAAAGATGTCGATGACTTTAGACTTCTATGGTTTGTTAGCAACATTAGCCTCCTGCGCTAAACTAAAGCTAAAACTACAGTTAAAAGCTGATCCCTAATAACATGTATATAAATCTTAAATGTATGTGTTAAATAGAACGACATGTAAAAAAAACTATTGCAGGTAATAGCTGAAGAATAATAACTGCATTTTGTTCAACCACCAAGAAAAACTACTAGACTACCTGGTGTGTAAAATATTTTCCCATGGAGCAAGAAGTTCGAAAATAAATAAACAAACAAATAAGCATGCAAACAGAGTTTTAAAAAAATCTCAAGGTGTCCCATAAATAGGAAGATTCAGAGTGCTGGAACATTCCCTACAACTCTGTCAGTGTAGCGTACTGCCTGAAATATCCTTAGCTGAGTGGGACACACTTCACCTCAGTACTCCTGCTCTATGGCACCCTTTAATTACAGAGTGTACAGCACACTACGGGCCCTGTGTCCACTCTCCGGCGATTCCATGGGGTGCAGCCCCAGCCAGTAATATTTCAAAAAACTGGATTTTCCCACCGACGCTAGTTACAAATGAGCTGAGGAATGCATGGGACAACACATGGCACACTAAATGCAGACATGCCACTTTTTGTGTGCTTGGGGGCTAATATATAGTTCTGTGAATGCATGCAAATACTGAAATTTTGCAACTTGTAGTATGTTGTTTGAGATTTTGAGTTGACAGTCTGCAGAACAGCGTAGTATGATACCAACTAAGCAGTAAATTCCCTCCTCTATGCCCCCGAGGACCACTCTGCAGGCCTGCACTGGGCCAGCTCATGGTTCGACGTGCACGTCATTCGCTGTGAAAACATTGCAACACTGTATTCCATCCTCTTCAAAGTACACTTGATTCATTGTAACAAAAACTCCCAGTCACCCACAGTCTGGCTTGTTGCTCATGCCTCAAATGTTCCTCCTACAACGAGCTGCACAATTATTTAAAAAGAGAAACGTCATTTAAAATAATAAAAAAAATAAAACAAAAATATTAATCTATTAATGGATTGGTAATATGGTAGTTTACCTTACAGAGTCAATAGAACATACAGAGAAATGTTTCCTCACAGCTAATATACACAGATCAGCCACAACGTTAAACTCACAGACAGGTGAAGTGAGTAACAATGATCTTGTTACAATGGCACCTGTCAAGAGGTGGGATATATTAGGCAGTAAGTTGATGTGTTTAAGTTGAAATAAGAAAAATGGACTCTGACCAAAGGGCCAAACTGTGATGGCTATACATTTTGTATGCACGTGTAGTATTACACTGGTTGTATGATGTGTATATTTGTGATGCAAGAAGACATTTTAGGTCTTAACAGGCTACTGACTGCTTGTGGATTAGTGACTAAAATCACTACAAAATCTTCTCTCAATAATTAGTCCTCTTGAAGTTAACAAACTAACAGATAACAGAACTAGGACATTATAGTAACCTTGACATTATGAGTTAGAATAGAAAGTAATTTAGTACAGAAACATTTTAAATTTAAATTTCATTATGGACTACCTGAAATAAAACTGAATGAAAAAAGTACTTGATGTGGCTACATTTTATTTTAATTTTCAGACTGTGATTTTAATTATTAGATGTCTATAACAGGGAAATTATATGGTAACACTGAATACGGTTCATTATAGGTTAAACTTATTTTATCGGTTCTATCTTCATATAGTTTAGTTGTTTAGTTTCATTGTAACCTAAAGAAGCTGAACTAGAACACACTGCACTGTTAAACTGCAACTCTGTAATCTAACTTCAGTTCCTCCTGCCTCCCTATTACATCCAGAAACATAATTAATAAATGTGTGAAGTGACTCATTGGTTTCAGCTCAGTGCCATCAAGATTACCCTTGGCCAAACTCACTACTGAACAAAACCAAGTATTTCTACAAAAATAAACAAATATATTCGCTCTACCGGTCGACCTCTTCCTAAAGGACACCATCCTGAACATCATCATCCGATTCTCCAAGGCCGTCCACCTGGTTGTCCTTACCGGACTCCCCTCACCAAAGAACATGGCCAAGTTGGTCACAGAGCACGTAGTCCGCTAGGTTCCCCAAGGGCATGGTTTCTGAAAAAGAGGGCCTCAATTGTCGGATCGATTCGTCTTGCAGTCTCTTCTCTCGTTACCACCTTGAACGGGCTCAATCCATTCAAGGTATGCTACAGCTTCCAACCTCCAATTTTCGAACACCACGAATCCTAGGTTGATGCATCGGTGCCAAAGGATCTGGAGTCAGGCCCACACTGCCATCCAGCGGGCAAACAACCGGCACCTACTGGGATGACTGTTCCACATTGGTCTCAGAGTTTGGTCTCCTCACCGCAACAAAGAAACTCATTCCCCGGTTCATCAGTCCCTCCAAAATCACCCACGGGATCAACCCGGTCACCTACCGGCTCCAACTGACTACCTTCTCCCTGTGTTCACGCCATCTTCCACACCTCTCAACTCAAGCCCGTGTTCTTTTTACCCGTCATCTCAAGACCCGTCTCCTCCTAGGATCATCAACGGTGGTCCTGCCTACACCGTCCAGCAGATCCTCAACTCGCAACACTGTGGTCGGGGCACCCAGTACCTCACTGACTGGGAAGGTTACGGCCCGGAAGAATGGCCCTAGTTGCTTCATCTTGGACCCTTCCCTAATCCAGGACTACAGTTGTCAGGTATCCTCTCAGCCAGGTCCGTCTGGTGACGGTCACGGGACATGAGAAGTGATGTGCGTCACATCCTATATAAACAAGGAAGTGGTTACACACTTTACTCGATCATTGAGTTCATACCCGTGTCAACTCTTCTCGACTCCAGCTGGACACGTGAGTACTCTGGTCCTTTATCACCTCTTACTATTACTGTGTATAATTCCCGGTGGGAATCCATACTCTGTGTGCAGAGCGCTTTAAAACTAACTGTGTGGCTAACCAACCCCCTCATGTTTTCTATCGTCAGTCTACACACAATACTCCACAACAGCACAGCAAAAACATCTTTCCAGTGTTTTGTTAATTTATTAAAAATAAAAAATATCCCTTTTATATAAGTATTCAGGCACTTACGTCTTTTTGAGAATGACCCTACAAGCTTGCCGTACATTTATTTTCTGCCATTTGTGCTGCCACCACGTTTGACTGTAGGGAGGGTATTAATTAGGTTATGCTCAGTGCCTGCTTTCCTTCATACACGTCATTGGGAATTGTGGAATTTTTATTTCCTCAGACCAGGAGATTTTGCTTATCATAGTATCATGAGAGTTCTTAAGGTGCTGTTTGGCTCCTAACAGGCAGTAATGTATGTGCTTTATAAATGGCTTCCGTTTGGCCACTCGCCTGTACAGCCTGATTGGTTGAGCACTAAATTGATGGTTGTCCTTCTGTAAGGTCTGCACAAAGGATCTATGGATTGAAATTGGTTTCTTGGTTACCTGCTTGAAAACCTTCCATATAAACAGTAAAATATCAGAATAAAGAGTGTTTTTTAGAGCTGGATTGCTCATTGATGCTTTGCTTCGCCTCAATGAAACCATTATAGCTGCAGAAGTTTATGCTGAATATTGTAATTTATGCATCATGTCTACATTTGTATCAGACCAGCTGTATTTCTCATTACAAAGACTGCCTAATTAGCTCTGTAAACATTTTATATTGTGACTGAAGCCATGATTGTTTGTTAACAGAAAGATTTGGCATATACAGTAATACCCTGCTATTCACAGGGGTTATGTTCCAAGAACACCCGCGTATAGTAAAAAAAATGCGTTGTTGTGTTTTGGTTAAAAAAAAAAAAGCCTAAAAATGCCTACTTTTCAGTGAAAACCCTTAACATGCCCGCAAATATGCTCTCAAAACACTTTAATTACATTTTAAAGAAAATGTAAAGGTAAACCCGTATTCGCCTCTTTAAAATTCCCCGCCGAGATATGCAACTGGGAAGTATTGGGACACCACCGCGAGGTAAACGGTTTTCGGGGGAAAACCCCTGATCTACTCGGGCTAAAAATACAAATGAGGGCTCGTTGGAAAGGTCTCCTGGAGTGCACCGCGGAGAGATCACGATTGGAGTGCGGGGGCTCAACCCTGGTGTGGAATTTTAAAAAACCTACAAGGTTGGTTACAGGCTGCCCTGAGACCCCTTGCATGAAAACATCCAGAAAGAAATATATTTATTACCACAAAAATGCAAAAAAAGTGGAGTATAGTTGCAGTTTCTACGTTATTGTGGGGATTTCCACATAAAACTATGAGCTCGGTTTTCTAAAAAAATCAGCGTGTGACTGAGTCCGCGCGACACTGTGGGTTTACTGTAGTATCATTCAGATTTAGTAGCATGGCCTGCTTGGCCATGCCATTAAACTTATTTGCAATTTTATTACAGACGTAACAGCTGTTAGCTAGACCCACTGATATGCTGCAGTTCTTGCCACATGTTCAAGGTTGAAAAACACAGTGAAGTGCCGAAAACACCACTTCAATGCTTAATTAATCAAATCAGACGTCCGAGGAGCTGGAAAATGTCCCAGTGACGGCATTCACCTTGGCTTTAAAGATACTTAACAAAGATGACTGCAGACGAGAAAAAGAACTATTTGGTAATCTGCTTGTAAAAATGATAAAGTATTACATAGTCACAATAAACATTCTTACCAGAGATGGCATCTAAAAATCAATGGCCCTGTTTATATTATGTAATTTAACGAAACTCGACCACTGAACTGCACTAACCCTTTTTGTCACAAACATTAAGGTTAAGCTATTTTTCTTATACCACTGTAATGTGATATGAAGAGAGAGGTCTGTAATAACAAAAGTACCCACAAAAGTATACTCACTGCACCCAACATCACTCATAATGTATAATAACGTCAAAAAGCTCTTATAATCTTTGGGAATTTAACCTTAATTTTAAATTGCCAACTAGTTAGGTCATCTGTTGAACCATCTACCACTGCTAATAAAATGGAGAGATTGTTCCAGCGTTGCTTAAATTACTTTGTCTTTGTATTCTTGTCAGAGTGTGAATTGGCCCACCATATTTTAACAATAAAAAAAAAGTTAAAAACACCGCCCCACCACCTGTATTTTTTGTCTCTTTGGCGGGGTCTGGGTCTTGATTGGGGGTTACAGTACCCCCCAGTACCCCCCTGTAGAGCCCGACCGATATATCGGCAGGCCGATATTATCGGACGATATTAGTAATTTTCCAAACTATCGGTATCGGCATTTATAATGGCCGATAAATGAATTTCAAAAATAAAATAAAAACGGACGAAACACCTTTCAACCATGTCATGAGTGTTGGCTTTGTATAGTTTGTCCACCAGAGGGCACTCTACACCGTCCCTGTTGGCAACAC